>CM054802.1:24438995-25038995 GCA_028984105.1 Lavandula angustifolia | reverse complement strand
GCCGAACCTTCATAAAAGAAGAAGAAGAAGAAAAACAATCAAGAGCCAGAAGGGCTCTTACTCCAAAACCATAATTTTCCAAGTCCAAAGATAACCACAGAAACCCTACTACTAACTATAAATACTAACCCTTGAGAAATCCCGTTTAATAATATGGACCTTAAATAACTACGCTAAGGCTCAACACTGAAAACACATCCATAACACACTTATATCTTTTATGTGGTGCTTGTGTACGTTTTTTTTGTAATTGCTATATAGTGATTATTTATTGATCATATCTTTTGGTTTTTCGGGTTATGACTTACTTTTTTTGGCACTTTGCAGCAAAAGAAGGTCTCCCTCCTCATGGCATCAGCGGTTCTTGAAGGAGCCTCAGTCGGTCCTTTGATTCAATTGGCCATTGATTTTGATCCAAGGTATGTGTACTTCCTACTTCCTAGAGTGCACATGAGTTTGGCTCATACTTAGGCATGTTCCCTTGTTGATATTATTGGTCCTCAGTAGTCATCAAGGGTCCTCTGTGTTACCACTTCTTTTGCTATTTTATGTTTCTCTATTATTTTCAGTTTGTTCCAGACTGATTTTTTTGTTCTCGTTCACACTTTGAACTATGCTCTATTACCATTGTTGTCAAGTCACTATTCTTTCATATAGTTATAGGAAATGTTTTTAATCTGGTTTCCACTTCATTTTTCTATGGTTGCATATTTTGTTATTGCGCATGCTTTTGGTCTTTTGTCCTTGTTTAAGCTTATTGCACGAGAACTCTGAAACCTCAGTTTGTTCGAGTAACTGTCTCGTGGATTGTTGCAGAAATTCAAACCGAAGTTTTTAATGCTTTGAAACTAGTCTTGATAATTGGTTACTTGTTACAGGATATACTTCCAGATTGTTATATATCTGTGAGAATTTGAATCGAATTAAGAATAAGTATATGACGCTTCCTATATCTAACATTTTACACTATCCTTTCCTCTCATGTGAAGACACTTGTCTTCCATACGTTATTAGCACACAGACACAAAAAATAACAAATGCATATGTTGGTCCTATGCTCTTATTTCTTTCTTAAGTTGGGTCTGTTTTACTTTTTATTTGTTAAAACTGAATATTCATTCAGTTGCAGATATGGCGTATAAAAATTTGGAAGTAGTAGGGAACAACTCGATTATAACTGAGATCATATGTTCTTGAAAGTTTACAAATCAACGAGGGTCCCATTGTAGAAAAACTTCAGAGGATCTAAATATGCTTGTGCTTATGTAAATATGGTTTTGTCCCTGATGCCTGATCTTTGGGTTATTCACGTATTGTTGCAGCATTGTGATTAGTGCTTTTGTTGGTTGTGCTTTGGCATTTGGTTGTTTTTCTGGAGCTGCAATGTTAGGCAGGCGTAGGGAATACTTATACCTTGGTGGTCTGCTTTCTTCTGGTATCTCCATCTTGCTTTGGTTGCACTTTGCATCCTCAATCTTCGGTGGTTCCATGGCTCTATTCAAATTTGAGGTACTGAATTTTGTTGTCCACTTGGTGGTAAATATCGAAATGAAGGCCAATTATTAAGAATTCAGATTTCTAATTGACTTGGTCTGTGCAGTTGTATTTTGGTCTGTTGCTGTTTGTGGGGTACATAGTGGTTGATACCCAGGATATAATTGAGAAAGCACACTTGGGAGATCTGGACTATGTGAATCATACTCTTACCTTGTTCACTGATTTTGTTGCTGTGTTTGTTAGAGTTCTAATCATCATGGTAAGTTTTATTTACTTAAAATGCTAAACCTTGTATTCTGCATTTGCTTAATTGTGATTCGTTGACAGCTGAAGAATGCATCTGAGAAGGAGGAAAAGAAGAAGAAGAAGAGGAACTGACTGACTTGTCTAGATCAGATGGTCTGGGAAAAATAACACTCTACGAAGTACATGCTTGCTTGTGAATACTTTGAGACTGTTATCTCATACTTGATTATCATTTCTAACTCTATACACTGCTCATTTTAATATGTGTTAATTATATTGCATGGATATTTTAAAAATCATGTTGGACTGGATACGACAATTCAATATATTTTGCAACTAATTCGAAAAAAAAAAATAATGTGTACATTTTACTTATTTTACAATTATACATTTATATTTATGCAAACCTCAGTATTGTGTTCTAAAGTTTTCGAAAATTGACTTGCCTGTGCTTATCATTGTGTACCCATGCAACCTAAGTCGTGTGCGTTGTTATTACATGGACGGCCCAGTTTTATTTCTCACTCATCGCAAATGTAATGTTGAGAAAATATATAAGGATAACTTAGTTATCTACTTCTTTTTTAATAATACATGTTTTTCCTTTGGTGCTTATAATTTTTTAACTGTATCACTAACTTTTCAATGTTTGAAGAACTTACTCCAATAAACTTCCTGCAGCTTAAAGCATCTTAATTTTCAAACATATAAAAATATGTTTACCAATTATAGTTTAATAAAAATATGTTTTTCAACTCTGCAATCCAATTCTTAGTCACATGTTGATTTAAACGGAACATAAGATTAAATATCTGATAATAAAAAATGGTAAATTGAATTTTTTAGTTCTTAAATTATTAGTGTTTGGTCAATTTAGTCCCTTATTTATTTTTTTAGTTAATTGATCCCTAAATTATAGAATTTTGTATGACTTGGTGCTTCTGTTAAATTTTTGGTTAATCAACGATTTTTAAATGGTATTTTCGGTATAATTTTATTAAAGATCAAAACATTCAAATATCGAAAGATTGAGGATCAATTTTGGCTTTTTTTTTAAATTAAAGATCAAGAATACCGATTAGTTATCTTTTGGAGTATTAATATACATTTAATAACCTTTTTTTCTTCAACGTATAATATTCTTTAGAATATTGGATTAATATGATAATCTCAAATAAAGATATATATTTGAATTGCTTTTTTAAAGAGGAATATATATAAAACTAAATATAAACCCAAAAAAACCCACATGAAACCTTTTTCAATAAGATGCATTAACACAACCTTGATCGATAATATAATAATAGAAGCAAAATTTTGAGTTGATTTCTTTCAATGGGCGACATTGGGGACAATAAATTCAAGCAATCTCCCAAATAAAATATTGATACCAAGTATAATTTTTATTAAAGATCAAAACATTCAAATATCAGAAAATAGATTGAACAATTTTTTTTTTAAATTAAAGATCAAGAATACCGATTGTGCTACTTTTGGAGCAATAATTTAAGTTGAAATGCCTTTTCGATTGCTTTTTAGAGCGTATAATATTCTTTAGGAATATTGGATTAATATGATAATCTCAAATAAAGATATATATTTGAATTGCTCTTTAAGAGCAGATATATCTAAAACTCAATATAATAGATCCAAAACAACGCACATGGAAACCATATTCAATAAGATGCATTAACACAACCTTGATCGATAATATAATAATAGAAGCAAAATTTTGAGTTGATTTCTTTCAATGGGCGACATTGGGGACAATAAATTCAAGCAATCTCCCAAATAAAATATTGATACCAAGTATAATTTTTATTAAAGATCAAAACATTCAAATATCGAAAGATTGAGGATCAATTTTGGCTTTTTTTTTAAATTAAAGATCAAGAATACTGATTGTGCTACTTTTGGAGCAATAATTTAAGTTGAAATGCCTTTTCGAATTGCTCTTCAAGAGCGTATAATATTCTTTAGGAATATTGGATTAATATGATAATCTCAAATAAAGATATATATTTGAATTGCTCTTTAAGAGCAGATATATCTAAAACTCAATATAATAGATCCAAAACAACGCACATGGAAACCATATTCAATAAGATGCATTAACACAACCTTGATCGATAATATAATAATAGAAGCAAAATTTTGAGTTGATTTCTTTCAATGGGCGACATTGGGGACAATAAATTCAAGCAATCTCCCAAATAAAATATTGATACCAAGTATAATTTTTATTAAAGATCAAAACATTCAAATATCGAAAGATTGAGGATCAATTTTGGCTTTTTTTTTTAAATTAAAGATCAAGAATACTGATTGTGCTACTTTTGGAGCAATAATTTAAGTTGAAATGCCTTTTCGAATTGCTCTTCAAGAGCGTATAATATTCTTTAGGAATATTGGATTAATATGATAATCTCAAATAAAGATATATATTTGAATTGCTCTTTAAGAGCAGATATATCTAAAACTCAATATAATAGATCCAAAACAACGCACATGGAAACCATATTCAATAAGATGCATTAACACAACCTTGATCGATAATATAATAATAGAAACAAAATTTTGAGTTGATTTCTTTCAATGGGCGACATTGGGGACAATAAATTCAAGCAATCTCCCAAATAAAATATTGATACCACAACTCAAAGAAATTAATACAACTAATCGGTTACATGTAGTGAGAACTTCCGTAACAAGGTAGAACTCGAAACCAACAATAATGAAATAACGGAATGATTAAAATATTAATTAAGGTCTAGAAATACCTTGAGAATAACTTAATGTTCTTGGCAAAATTTTGAGACGAATATTAGTGGATAAAACATTTGTGCTAATAACGTATTATAAATTAAAGAGAGTAATAAAATAAGAGAGTAGAATATTATTATGAGGTGGAAACCTCTATTTATTACAAGATCAACTTTTGAGCCTATATAAGTTGGGCTTATGAGCTTGTAAGGTTTACATATGATCATTATATATAATAAATATTATTTACAACAATATACTAGTATGAGTAGAAGGAAATATCTTAGAAATTATGAAACTTGTACTATTTATTAATGAAAACTTCCAATTTCAACAATACTAACTAAATTATTTTACTTTCTTACTAGAAATATCAACGTTAAATACGAATTTGAAATAAGTATCTAAAAAAAATTGTACTTACGAGACATAAGAATTTAATATAAGATTTATATTCAATAAAATATCTCCGCCATAAATGAAAAATAAAAAATTCAATATTTATTTAAATAACTTCTCTGACTTTAAATTTTAGATGTACATGGTAACTTGAAAGCAAGTCTCTCTCCTATTAATAGGCGTTTAGTTTTCGATGGTTGATAGAGAAGTGAAGGTGGTATATTAATCGATGGATTATCCGTTCTATCATACAAACCGAAGGAATGATGATTATGTGATGAAAGTCGAGCCGTTGTTCAGAATTATAAGATATAGTAGTAGTAGTAGTAGTCATAATTATGAATTATGAATATTGGTTTTTGTTAATTGTTTGGAATGCATCATCTGTATTCATTTCATCCTTCCTTGCCAACAAAAGAGCCTCAAAGCTACCTACTACGACTACTACTTAATTTGATTTTGATTTTTGATCACTTAATTTGTGTTTACAGCATTATATTTTCATGTGAATACGTATGAGTATTCAGATCAGTGTTACAATTTTTATGATTAAAAGTGGTACTACTTTTATTTAACTAAGTTTGTTAAGATTTCCTCACGAGGGGAATGCTGGTTTAAACTTTTTAATAACAAAATCTGAACGCAGCTCATTAGAAAGTAAAAATGACCAAAAAAGTACTTTCTAATTTCCTGTAAGGGGAGATAATTTCTTATTATGATATATATACAATATACAATTTTGACATGTGGAGGTTGAAGAAATTGATAGGCTAGCCTGCATAATATTTTGTAATCTTCTTCATTTGGAAGTCTGCATCTTCCAATCTTGAAGATTTACAATTTTTTTATTTTCTTGTTTTGGCATTTTACCTAATAGAATGAGACTCGTAACATTCGATCCATCCAATGAAGTACGCTTGTCTCCTTTTCTTGATTATATCATTCATAAACAAGTCTTCGTAGTATCATAACAATCCTTCTCCTCTGCAATATGGTTATGATCTCTCTCTCTCTCCCTCTTATTTTCTCTACTTTTTTTTTTTTTTCTTCCCAATGTATGTTAATACTTCAATCTCTTGTAGGCAAGTAAATTGTGCAGAGACAAGGGTGTTGTAGTGGCTGTTTATGCAGAGAAGCCAAAGGGACAAGGCGGCAGCCGCCTTCACCTCCACCACCACCACCACCATTATCATCACATTCATCAGAATGCTACTAGAGGAAAAGGAAGAGGATACAACAGGAGAGCTGAGCTTCTTGACTATTCAAGGCATCTTCGAACATCGGCTCCATCGGATGCTTCTCACAACAAACAACTTCCCACAACTGAGGTTCTTTAAAATGCAATCATCACTATTCACTTATATTAGAAAAATAATAGTTCTTGTTCACTAAATATGCAGGCATTGGCTGGTGATGTTACAAGAAAGCAAAAACATTCAACTACTCCAAATTGCTTCCACAAATGGGGCTTTGTAGTGACGAGGTTTGTCGGATCCATGAGATCCCTCAAAACAAACAAAGACAGCAAGGGTAAAAGGAATCATAAGAAGAGTCTTGTAAAGAGTCTCAAGGTAAAATTGAAGAGCTTATAAAGTTCAATGCTCTGCTCTACAATCTACTATGAATGCTCTATTCTGTCACACATACTTTTCAGGTGCAGAAGAAGGGGAACTTGTTAAGAAAACTGCTGGCAGCACTGCAGAAACGACATTAGGAAAGACTTGCCATCGAACAATTTAATATGAAATTGAAGAGTTTTGGATTGCAATGGCATGCTTTCTTGATATTAGATGCATGCTTTATGTCTCAGAACTACACAATGCATTCTTTTAACTTCCAACCATGTTAAAATCAAAACTTGGGTTCTTAAATTTCACATAATACTTGGAAGAGGCAGAGCAGACATTGTGTGTTTCCCTTCTTTAACTAAGAAGTTGGTAAATCCCCAATTATCTCTATATTAAGCCTAACTAGATGACATTTAGAGCACGAGAGTTCAAACCGATAAAAAATAGGCTTCCATAGTCTTGCGCGCTGCAACCTCAAATTCAGTGCAACCTCTGCTGCCGAGTATACTCCCAGAGTGCAAGGGCGCCACTGACATGTACATTTAGTGATCTAACCACACCTAATTGTGGGATTTCGATGCAAGCATCCATCATGTGGATTATATCCACAGGGATACCTTCTTTCTCACGACCCAGAACTAACACCTGCAAAAAGGCCAACAATCTTATTCAACACCAAGGCTGGAACGACTTTCAGCTTACAATATGCTGAAGGAAGAAACAATACTAGATTTCATACGCAAGCTGGCTCCAAAAACTCCCAACAGTATCAGCAACAAGTATATCTCCCATCTTAAGATGGATATATAAAATAGAAAAGTCATACAAAATTAAAACTATCAATTCCAAATCTTTAAGCCTATCTTATATTGTATTTCCATAATTAATATTGTTACATAGGGTTAAGTTAGTCGGGTTACAATAGAGGGAAGGACAGGGCTTTTGCTGCTGGAGCCCTAGTTCATTTTTTCTTTTTAGTAGGGTTGAAGTCATTTAGGATCATGGAAAGATCAATTGAGAATTGAGTAAGCAGTTTGGTTTGGGCAGGAAAAATCCAGAGTCGGCTTTAAGCTTGGGTTGGCACTTGTCAGGCTGTGGAGTCCTATTTTTAGTGCATCAATAAATCATTGTTTATTTCCCCTGTCGAACCATAAACTCTACCAGAAGTCAGCATGCAACTGAGTCCTACAATAGTGCCAGAGCAGATATATGCATTTATTTATGTACCTATATCACCTAGAACATTTGAAGCAATTAACATAAGGGACGAGAGAATTAGGCAGTCAGCTTGAACAAGAAAAGCAACATAATTTCCCCACAAAAAAAGGCCTGTATGAGAACGACTCACCGTCTTTGCAGGGAAATTGTACTGGTCCAGTGGTATGCTATTTGCAGTTTGCTCCAGACCTAGGATAGCATAGCCTTCCTGCTTCTTTTTCTCCAAAAACATTTTCATACTTTCCACTGGTACTTCCATAAATGGAACCCACTTGTCCGCAGTCACACTGATAAAACAAAGGTGTTTTAGTGGCAAACATTTATCAATGCCAATGTATACAGCACATTAAACGTCAATACACATGAAAACATTAAAAACTACAATTTCTTAATTATAACATATTATCTAGAATTTATTTTACTAGTGCCACAGAAAAAGAAACAATAATTCAAACAATCAGGCATAATGAGATGAAATTTACAGGTCATAATATAATCATTGTTCAACAAACAAAGATGTATAAGAAAGATGATCACATATCTTCATGGATGAAAGCACAGTAAGCACATAGTTGTATTTCTTTTAGTGTGTTTCTGTAGACTATAGAAAAAGTTCTAAACTTCAATTTCGTTTTGCAAATATACAAACTTTTGACCCTTTTACTCTAATCCAGAAAATTAGAAAAAAAAAGAAGTTAGAAAACAGGACATCAATTTTCGAAGGGGCTGTTAAAGCAATGAGAGTCATCGTTCAAGAACATAGGATGACATCACCCTTTTTTCCGCTCAGCCTGTCAAACATGGTATGTCTCTGCAAACTCACAAGAAGAATAGTTGCCCGTCGTCTCTGTTCCCTTCTTGCCATTTCAAATCCAAACTAAAAAACTAAGCAAATATAACCCAAATGAACACCAAATAATCTACAATTCTCAAACTCATTGGAAAATGATTTGCGAAGCCCTAATCTGTTCTTTTGGAACCTAAGCCAAAGATCAGTTCTGAAATTATTTTTAGAAAGTGATGGAGGACACATCTATCTCTCAAGATCTTCCATAGGACTGCAGATCAATAAAACCAGTCGGAGATAAGAATTGGTAAATTTTTTATTGAATTGAGTTTACAAGTTGATAGTTATCGAAAAAACTGAATGGACTATCGTGCTGATATTTTAGTCCCTAGTTGTACATGAAAGGGAATACCAGTGTAACCACCCTAGTGAAAAGAAATCAATTATTGATATTAACTAACCCCGTGCAAGTCAGCATATGAAAGGATGATAACCGAACCTATATTCTGGACAATGCACAAATAACTGGGTTTCTATCTGCTGGAGAAAATTCTTTCTAATAGAAAATAACTTCTCAACTGGAAACCCTTATCAGTAATTCATACTGCAGATTCAAGATCAGAAAATACAAACCAAAATGATAAAAAGGCCATCATAATCATATTTATATATGACATCTTATGGCTAAATATATGGATTGTGGTGCAGCAGAATATAATTAAGTTCATCCTTAGAAAATCAAGGATAGCATAGAAAGAACATGAAAAATCCCAACTGGACATCATATTAGAACCAGAGAAGACAGATATTTATACATATGGGCAAACTTATCCACCAAGTTCTCACAAAACAGTATATCCAGATGTATTCAATCATGAAAAGGAAAGGCTAATTCCAGTTATAACAATACCCATAAGAAACGTACAAAAGTTCAAATTATCATTACCTGATAAGTTGAAACTGCTTGTCGTTTAATACATTCTTATTTGCAATAGCTAGTCCAGCAGCTCTAAATACCTGCATGGGATAAGACTGTCATACATTGAACCTGACGGTGACATACTAGAAGAGCTGCAGACATTTGAATAAGCTAGTCAAAGGAAAGTGTCATCTGTTTATGGATGCAAGGACAAGTGAACAGAAAAGTACATTTAAAATACCTCACATGTCCTTGCCAATCCAGCCAGATTAGGAATCCTGTCTATAAGGGATGCTAGAAGGATAATTTGTTGCCTGCTTGCTTTTAACTTCTCCACTATCACACCCCTAGAATGAAGCAAGTGATCAAGAAGCTGGTCTTCATTTTCCATATCTGCTTCCAGGATTACAAAATTTCATGCTATATACCTCAAAAGGAACCCGAGCCACAACCAACACATTGGAAAAAATATCGCGGATGACGACAGTAAGGAATCTGGTGGAGGACGGTGGTATGCCCAAAATCTAAGGGACATTGACTAACCTTTTGCAGAGTCTATCAATTATAATGGCATAAGTGTGCCAAAGCTAGATTTAGACTACAAGATTTTCTAGACTTGAATTGATAAACAAATATTACATATTACATCTAAGCAGCTTAGTCAACATTTTTATATATGGGATTTATTTAGTATGACCAATGAAAATAAATATAAGACATTCACTTCATCTGTACTCATGTTAAGGATCACCTACGATACTAACAAGCTTTCTGAAGTAATTTCTAATGTATAACAATGATCATGGAGAGGTAATAAGGGTACATGTTTTAATAATATCTGTAGCACGAGCGAACATGATCTAAAAAAAATGTATAGAGCATGTTTGGCTGAGTTTTTAGTCTCAACTTCAATTTTTTAACATTTTCAGGTTAGTTCATGAGGTTATATCTAAGTTCTTCTGTGAGAATGAAAACATATTGCACTAAAGAATCTAAAATTTGAAATTAAATGGTTTTTCAGTTGATAATAAGTTTGACCAATGCACTTTTTTCAGTTTTATGTTGGGGCCGAACTGTGAACTTGTGGTTAGAAATAAAGGCGATGAAATGATGAGATATGCTTGAAAAAGGATGGTTTAAAAAGTTTAGAAACATCAGAAGATAACCCGTGTTTCTCTAGGATACTCTCTCAAGCAAAAAAAAGTGACAGAAATTGATTTTAAGAGGAAGACTTTAATGATGAATACTACGTTTTGCGAGTCTCAAATGATTCATAGTTACGTACCCAATAGTGATGTTCTTTTATCCAAGGAAGCTGTTGAGCCTGTTTCTAGCTGCTCATTCTTTAAAAAGGAAATTTTTCTTTGGAAGTCATACACTAGTTCTTTTCCCAGCAGGGTCGCCGATTGTCCTGCATTGGAGTTTAGCGTTTCATTATTAGAACCTTTATCGATGTGGATGCTCTCGTTCTGGATAACAGCTGCATCTTTAGCCATTGATGACCTAAGATCTTCCCTAGTATCCTGTAAGTAATTTATCATAAGTAACAAACCTACAATAAAAATGTACAACAAAAGTAGCTAGTTGCTTACATTCAAAAAGTCAATAACTCGATCCATAAGTGTAGCTGGAGCACATTCAAATTCCTGCTCCTATAACAAACCAAAAAAATATGAGGGTCTAGAAATAAGAAAACAAAAACAAGAACTAGTGAATAGCAATTCCTTTTGCATGACAGAAACAACTGAACAAATTACATATTTTAATATGACGCTAAGATATGGGCAATAGACAAGCTGTTGAAAGAACCTAAAGAAGAAGAAGACACTGCACCGACAAAAGGTTAGGAGTTTAACTCCTTTGGGACAGAAAGTTAAAGTCTAGGAAATTTTGTTTTGTTGATGAGGCCTAAAATATAGTACCAGTACCAGCATTAATCTATTGAAATCACCAGGAGCAGAATAAGAGACAATAAGTAGACCGAATCTCCCACCGCAAAAACGACTTGGGAGCGTCGTTTGTTAGCTTGATGTTGCATTCGATGTTGAGCCCTCAGCAGATGCATTCTCTAATCATCTAAAACCGCGTCACGATCCAACAATAAATCATCAAGAGCATCTAGATTAGTAATCTGAATCGTACCGGATAACAGGGGGTGGAGGACGCCCATAAACCGCATTAAATGGTGTGTATCTGAGGGATGAGTGGTAAGAGGAGTTATACCAAAACTCCGCCCAAGCTAGCCAACACGATGAAACAATATACTACCAGTGGAAACAATATACTACCGTTGCAACAATGGAAATACCAAAATACAACCAGTGGATAGATAAACCCTCGAAGGAGAGCTGAAGGTTTGCCAGATCTCAGATCCAGATTCAAAACATAACAATTCCATAACCTAATCCAGCTAAGAAACGATATAAATACTAAGCTACTAGGCTACACTCAACCAATAAGGTAATGACACGCAGGTCATGGCAAAGTCAACAAAACAACCAAAACAACTAAGTAATATAATAATGCTAAAATCCAAGATGACTAGTTTCCACCGACAATCACCTTCTCTGCTCTCGTCTCCTCTGCTCGCTTCTTTCTTCCTCGCCATTGATAAACCAAGATTGGAAGCTCCTCCCTCCTCGTTCGCATCAATACCTCCCCCCAACTATTAACCTTGTCCTCAAGGTTGAAAAACGGGAATTAGGATTTCATGCGATCATAATCCTGCCAAGAAGCCTCAGACATATCCATGTTAGACCATTGGATACGGACATCGCGTTGATTCGAACTGCTGCCTTGGTGTGGGCGGACTCCCAACAACTCTTCCGGTTGCATTACTAACTCCATGGTGGTGTCTAGCTGGTGTGGAATGGGGATAGTGGCGGGTACAGGACCGATCACCTTCTTGAGTTGAGAGACATGAAAAACGGGATGAATCGAGGTGGTCTCTGGAAGGGCCAGGCGATAAGCAACCTTTCCAATTCGGTTCACTATCTGAAATGGCACGTAGAAGCGAGCAGCCAACTTTTTGAATCGGCGGGCAGCCAAGCTCTTTTGACGATACGGTCGAATCTTCAAGAAAACCCAATCATTCACCGCAAATTCCATGTTAGGGCGGTGTCTGTCCGCCTGGTCCTTCATGCGCTGCTAAGCTCGTAGCAAGTTCATTCGTAAATCGTCCAAGATTGCATCCCGATCCTTCAAAAGATCATCGATAGTGGCCACGGCTGTGTGCTGCCCTTCATAACGTAGGAGAGGAGGAGGGCTGCGCCCATAAGCCCCTTAAAAGGGGTTTCTTGCAGGGACGAATGGTACGAAGTATTGTACTAGAGTTCAGCCCAAGCTAACCAATGAGCCCATGACTTTGGTCGTCCCGAACAAAAACACCGCAGATAAGTTTCAAGACAACGATTTACCACCTCCGACTGCCCATCGGGGGTGGTAGGCAGTGCTCTTCTTAAGCTTCACCCCATGCAAACGAAAATCTCCGTCTATACATGCCCTTCAAATACCAAACGGAAATCTCAGTCTATACACGCCCTTCAAATACCTGGTCTCTGTCACTCACCATCGATAATGGCAGCTCGTGTAGTCTGACAACTTATCGAATGAAGGCAATTGCCACATTAGTTGCTGTGAATGGTTGTTTGAGTGGAATAAAATGAGCGAATTTACTCAGCCGGTCAACCACGACGAGAATAGTATCCCAACCATCGGAACGGGGGTAATCCCTCGATTAAGTCGAGCGTGATTTCATCCCATACTTTCTTCGGAAGAGGAAGGGGCTGGAGCAACCCGGCTGGCACCATAGTCAGACTCTTGTTTCGTTGACAAACCTCGCAATGAGCCACAAAGTCTCGCACTGTAGTTATCATTCCCGACCAGTAAAGTCCCGCTGCTGCCCTTTGGTAAGTCTTGAGAGTGCCCGAGTGCCCCCCGACCGGAGTATCATGATATAAAGAGAGAATGTCGTGCAAGTGAGCCTACCCCTTCGGAACGAGCAATTTCCCCTTATAAAATAGGAGATCTTCTTGAATATCAAATTCCCAATAACTCTCGGGGTTAGATGGTAGCTCGAATCTAATTCGTTGTATGAACTTATCCATTTTGATTTCCTCATGCAATTTAATCCAAAAAGGCCACTACTCGACCTCAATAGTGCTACATTCTGGAGTACCGTGCTGCATTGAGAGAGCATTGAAATCAAAGCCTATTAGCATCGCCGTCCATCGTTGATGCTCATACCCCACCTCACGCTGCTCCAATATGAACTTCAAACTCAACTGATCGGTTCGGACCACGAAGTGATGGCTGACTAGGTAGTGTCTCCACTTAAGAACCACCTTCACAATAGCCATGAGCTCTTTCTCGTAGATAGATTTCAAACGAGCTAGCCATCTCAGTAATTCATTGAAGTAAGCTATCGACCGCCATTCTTGCATTAGAATCGCTCTCAAGCCGTAGCCCGACGCATCTGTCTCCACATAGAAAGTTTTGGTGAAGTACGGCATAGCTAATACCGGTACCGAAACCATGGCTTGCTTTAATTTAAGGAAGGCTTCCTCAGCCGTAGCCCCCCAAGAAAAACGACCCTTCTTTAGTTGCTCCGTAAGAGGTCCGACGATCATCGCATACCCTTGTGGAAGCTCCTCCCTCCTCTCGTTTACATCACACGACCAACATTTGTGTTTTTCCGAACAAAAACACATAAGAAAGTTTCCAAACAACGATTTACCACTTCGGATTGACCATCCGTTTGAGGGTGATATGTGGTGCTCATCTTGATTTTAACCCCGTGGAGGTGGCAAATATTCCCCCAAAACTTATTGCAAAAAATGTGGTCCGGATCATTGATCACTGACTTTGGAAGACCGTGTAGCCGAACGATTTACGTAATAAATTTCTTGGCGAAATAGTATCCACCCCTGTTGATTATTGTAAACCTTCAATGAAATCCATTGTAATCTCATCCCGAATCTGCGTTGGCAGAGGAATCAGCTGAAGGACAACTCTTGTAGATGCATTCATACTCTTATTTCACAGATAGACCTCACACCAATGTTCATGACCTCGGGGTGGAGGAAGTCCCTCGAGAGTTCCAAACACCATCGTGAATTCCGACATAATCTCTCTAAATATGAAGGAATGTCTCTTCCCTCTTGATTTCCAACTTTCACGATCTCTCCTTTCGCCCCCTACAACACTGTTTTCATGGTAATAGGAGTTGACACCAATTCCGTCACCCCTTGCTAACAAATGTGTTGGTCGCCCGACATGAATTCAAACGTCTTAGCCCCTAGGTCCATCTGAGATTTGCCCAACAAACCCAGCCACGCCACGCCCATTATTAAATAAACTCCCAAGCCGAAGTGGCAAGAAATCGACAGTGATTTCTATAGGTGCGAAAGATGGTTCGAGTTTCCCACACAAGCTCATAATTACCCGTGGCTTTCACGGGAATGTCCAATTTTCCACTATCTTCATCGAAATAAAATTATGAGTCGCACCCGTATCAAGCAATGTGAGACTATGAACTCCCTGCAACTCCCCAACAACTCGCAAGGTGGTTAGGGAACTTGACCCCTCAAATGACTTCAAAGATACTTTGATCAAACCTTGAGGTTAGGCTAATTGCTGATAGACCTTCTCGTCTCCTTCCTCGTCCGAACTAGATTCCAAAACCATTGATCATCCTCCGCCCTCACCAGAAATTACAAATATGTCCAATGAATCATTTGGCATCGCAACGATAACATAACCCCTTTTTCTTCTTTTCCAGAATCTGAGACTCCGCTAGTCATCTATCCCACCCCGAATAAGACGATGGTCATTACTCATTCTCTTCGTAGGGATGGACAATTATCCGCTCCCCTCGTATCTGCTTGAAGCAGGAGAGCGGCTAAAAGCCCCTGCATGATAACCCATGTTACTATTAAAGCTAGCTTTTCTCTACGCCTTGGACCGATTATTGGAATCTAATTTCTCCGCTAAGGCCATAGCGCGCCCCGGGCCCCCAACTATGTCTGTTCTCATAACAGAACTTTCTCTTGCATCCCGGGTTCAAGACCCTCCAAAAAATTTCCCAGTGCTATGTCTTATGGAACAGCCCTGAGAGCGCAATCTTTTCCACAAACTCGTCAATATATGCCTCTGCGGTTAGTGTTTATCTCACCGAAGCCCATTGTACATATAAGTTGCCGGTCTTCACACTTCGAAATTTCTTTAAGTACTAGTCTTTGAGCTCTGTCCAATACTCAATTCGCTGCCTACTCTCTCTCCGCAACATCCATTTCATAGTCAACCCAACCCACAAACGATCCCCCATTAGCACATCGTAAACTTATCGTAAACTTGAAAATAACGCTAAACTTGTGACACCCAATTGTCTGGGTCACTGCCTCCAAACATAGGAAGGTTGTAACATCGAGGCCTGAATTCCGTCCGCCGCTCATACGCTTCCTCTTCCGCATACTCATGTTCGCTCACTCAAGGGATCTGTTGTAGACTCTATCGGTTTCTAGGTCCCGATTTCCCTCGAAAACCTCTTGGCCTTTGTCGATAAAAACGAGGTGTACCTATCGTCTCGAACTCCTCGCCTCCACCCCCATACTTAGTCTCGAACGGAACTTGGACTTGTTGAGTTTGTTGGGTATGTTAGGTTTGTTGTGATGGTCGCCGAACAAAGATCTTGTTAGATCTACCTATTTCTGGGGAACGTGAACGTGAATGTCGCGGAGATTCATCCTCCTCTCTTCCCAGCTCATCGTCCTCGCCCTGGGGTTTCAATGGTGGCAGTTGAACCCGAAAGTCTTGCGAACTTTGCGGGTTAGAGTTTGTCAGAAACTTTCGAAGTTCTTGAAGCTCTGCAGTTAGGATCGATTGCAAAGTTGAGACTGTTGTGTGTTGATTTCTGCCACCTTCGTTTCCAACCTGGTGCGTTCCGCGATACTCGTTGCCGCTTGTTGCGCCATGATTTCGCTACCCAGTAGAAGCCAAGAAAACAACCAGATCGAACCGCCCAACTACCAACTTCATACACAATAAGATCAACCACACATAGTTGATAACAAGAAATTCGACGGATTGAAAGCTACAACATAAAACACGACTGAGGTAGATACAATTTCCCCATCTCAATTGAGAGGAAACCCTACCAAATTCTCAGCTGCCCCTTGTACGACAAAACCTAGCTTAAGAAACAAAGATGCCTGGGACACAACCTAACAACCGATCTGAGCTCAGCCCATTAAGTTCATTACAAAAAGACACAATAATAAAAATAGACAACCCACAATAAAATAAGGCCCACTACACTTAATTTGTTGCTCCCCGGGATGCTCTGCCTCTTCTCTTCTCTGGTCAGTAAGAATAGGTGCTTCTCTATCACAATCCATTTGCAGCAGAGATAGCAAGAAATTCACGTTCTCATCATCTTCGGTAGAAAGGGTCCATCATTCCAACATATATTCCTAAATAGTTTACAATCACATTATCACGTCACCAGCTCGTATATTACCCCTTCCATGGATTATCAAATATATTAGTCCATCTGTCCCAAAATTCTTGTCCATTTTCGTGGCGGCACAGTTTTTAAGGAGAGTTGTTAGTTATGTGTAGAATGTTATAAAGTTATGGGTCCCACAGAAAAATTATGAGCAATATTTACGAAAAAAGAAAGTAGACAAGAAATTTGGGGTGCCCAATATAGTATAGTGGACAAATTTTGGGACGGAGGGAGTATAAATTTCTTATTATGTCATATAATTAGAAAATGAACACACTAGGATCAAACTAGAAGCCGACAGCTCATCTTTTTACCATTCATCATAATAATGATAGACTTTATCCACTAACTCTAGGCTCTAGCTGAGCATTAAGTTTGAACATTACTTGCACAAATATTTTACTGAGCATTGAACTAACAAGCATCCAGTTTATTTAATTGGTCCCCTTGTCCCCTTAAAACAGCTAACATGTGTTAGTAACCAAGATACAAATCATTGTGGCATGCCAACAACTCATAGAAAGATATTGGTCTCAGTGACTTGATAACGTACTAAACTAATAAACATATTAAAAGATATAAGCAATGAAAAATGTGGAGGTTGAATAATGAAAATAAAAATCCCCCCAGTTTATTTATGTAGTCACTAAGAACTTGTCTTGATTATTAAAAAAAAAAAAGTACTTTATATGGTTTTCCAAAATGACATTACCATTATTCGAATCACCCATATACATGACACTGATGGACTAAAGTTGTTTCACTGTTTCGAATACAAACAGAATGAAGTCACTCTCTCATCTTCAGGAAAAGAAAACGATAGACACCCTCATCGAATTCAGTTCTATTTTCCAGCAAATAAATGCTGCATCTCCTTCCTATTATCTGGAGCATCCTAAGTTAGCTGATCATAAGTATGCACAACATGATCTCAGAACATTACACTGTTTTAAAACATTCCTCTAATCACCAAATTATATAATGATTATTATACCAGTCAAAATTCATATTTATACCATATCCTAAATAGATAAGCAGTATCAGGTCCCAAGATTCCATAAAAAGGGAGAGTACTCCATTCAAGTGAAACCCCAATATTTATAGAACTAAAATTGGAACAGAAATTGCAGCACCAAGAAATAGCAGCACAAAGTCAAAAGGCTTACGCCAGCAAAGATGTGATAAGGAAACAGCCATTCTGAAATATCATCGCCGACGAAAAGCAGCACAGAAATGAAGATGGGCCTTCCTGGATTTTATCTTATATTATCACCTCTTTTGTTATTTTGTATGTTGTGAACTTTTTAATGGGATGAGCCCATTTATCTGCTTTGTGGGCTGCGCCCATCTTTTGCTTTATATACGGTTGGGAGTATCGAGATACTCAGCAGAGAATTGGGTAGGGTTTTCCTCTAAGGAGAAGAGGGAAACTGTATCTTTCTCAGGTTCGACTTAATTGAATCATTCGACCGTAGTCGTTAATTCTGTGTTTGTGATCTATTTCGCATCAAGATGCATAGTAAAAAATTCCAACTTGTCAGGAAAATGTTGCTCTTACATATTTAAACTCTGAAAACAAGGGATAAAATTGTCAATCAAAACTGACCTCCACCCTGTTAGTGAAAATCCCAGCCGGTGATACAGACTTAACTGGATCAAAAGTGTCAAGATAACTCTCCATGGAAGCTCTTAGCCTGCATTAGTAATTGATGAGGATCACATAATAAGGAAAGAAAGACAGTTAGGCCGATCTTTGACACAATAAGATATAAATAGCTGCACAAGGTGTAGCTGGAATTGGGCAATACAGAATAAACATTGTGCAGTTCAAAATCTGTTGTACTCAATACATATAATCTAGCCGATGCCCTTTGAATTGGACTTCTTTCTATTCAAAATTACAATAAATTCCGAGCCTTATTTACTTTTTTGACTGTGAAAATTATTATAAAGTAAAATGAACTTATTCTAAGTACCAATCCCTCTGGAAGAAAATTAGCATATTCCACTATGACTATATAAAACTTACTGCAAATTATTCATCCAGCATACACCTTTCTTGCACAAAAATATTCCATAAAGTCCTTTAGGACTTATACACCCAACTAATTTTAGGAGTACTTAAATGCCATATTCCAGCAGGCTACTAAATTTCAATCTTGTTATACTCAAGGACACTTTAGATTAGGTTATTAACCATTTTGCCTGTCACTTGAATTGATTCCTGCAACTAAGTTACCATTTGATATGGGTCATAAACAATTTCTCTTCTAAAGAGTAGCATTAACTCCTTTGAAACTCAGCCCCTCTATCATGATACCTACTAGACAGGCCGTACCTATGAATGCTATATCACCCCATTTTAAGTGAACATTGTTAAAGACTTCAAATCTAGTGGTCAAGCACATAAACGAGCCAAGTAAATTACTTTTGCCTTACTTTTCTCAAACTGTAGGTTATTAACTTTAGGTTATTCAGCAGGCTTAGTTGGAGCATAGTTTCCATCTTGAGTTGAATATTTTGCGAACTAGTCGAAATCCATAAAGATTGCAATGAACTTTCTTTTACTTTCTCTTGCCCCATCTTTTATCATGCATCTTGAACAGAATTCTCAGTAAAAGATGAGCCTAATTAAGCTCCGAACAGCAACTAGTAGGATTATGGATTATCGATTCATAAGTGAAGGGACTAGTATAGACTGAAGACATATCACATTTTCTGTAAGATTAACAATCTAAAGTGCAACTGGATGAAATTCATTTCTGTTAAGATTTTGGAAAGGACAGGGGAAAGTTTATTAGGACAGTTCCATCTCTTTATCTTATAAAAAAATAATACATTAGCTCCTCATGTCCTTTTCAAGGCTCTTTGGAATACTATGTTATTGAACCAGAGAAATAATATTATTATCATTACTGTATAAGTACCAATATGCTTCTGCATTTTATGATCATTTCAATCACCCCATATTTATATGTTAAGTAGCAAAGCGATCTTCTTAATCACAAGCACCTTCAACCACATAAACACACAATAAACTACTTAATAGCTTATTCCAGCACACAGGAATATAAAGAACACCGTTACTTTAGAATGCAAATATAGATTAACATCAGCAACAAGAAATTTAAGGTTTACTAAACACATAAGAAACCAACAATAGACTAATGAGAGACAGACCAACTCAGAGATATAAATTCAGCCTTTTAGTGGTTGGAACAAAAAGTAATACCGAAGAGTTGCATAGAAGCCATGATATAGGTGGCTGGGACCAAAAGTCGACGATAGAACAGGAATCACAAAATAAAACTTACCGTGCACAATCTGAGTTGTGTAGCAAATAGTATCTCAAATCCACAAAGCACCTCCGTTCCAAGGACAAGGAAGAACAGGCAGCAGGAATTGAATCAGGTAAAATTTTCTCAAGAACATGATACACCAATATCTGCGATTTAATGCATAATGTACCATAAAATAAAATATTCTGAAGTCCAAATATAAACATTTGAAACTATCCCTTTTATGAAGAGTAACCTGTGTAAATCCACGTAAAGTGTGATGATGAGATGTCAGCAATGGAACTAAAGGAGGAAGCAGCTCATCCAGGTGTCCAAGTCTAGTCTTTTCCCCATGGAGAATGATGTTAGCTGCTATAAATACATAAGATGACAAAGCCTGCATTCATAAGAAAAATATATAAAAGAATTTTCGGGTACAAACAGTAAGTGCAAACCACAACTGTCACTTAATATAGGCAATATGTTAAGTTTTCAGAAAATCTCAAACGCGTAATAGAGATGATATGAACACGGATCACTAGCTAACAAGGGATCCACAAAACAAAGGGAAGAGTAAATAGATTGAGACACAAACACTGATAGTGAACATTATACGAGTAAATAGATTGAGACTCGGGATTGAGAAAGTCAATAGTTGCATTCAAATGTCTCTTCTAGGTATACCTATAATTTAATAACCAAATAATAATTTGAAGACAAATTTGTTAAGATAGGTCTTGTTAAAACATCATCTGTTTATGATACAACTGAAATATGAGAACTCAAGTTCCCAAGATCACATCAAAAGTTTATTTGGTCACTAGAGAACAGAAATTCTAAGTACACATAAAACATTTGAAGCATCACGGCAAAGCTAATTACTGGATAAGACCTCAAACATTCAGAAAGTTCGAATAGACATCTCCCCTACATAATCTTCCCACTCATTTTCTTGATCATTAAGCTGAACAAGTTGAATGGGTGGCCTGATGCATTCGTGGGCAGAGACCAACAGCATTCGAGATTAGAAACTCCCCGTGATGAATCGTTGAGCTCAAATGGGAAGATAATCATACCGAAATTCCAATTAGTGAGATAGACAAACCTGTTCTTGCATGCATGCTAATATACTAAATAGTTAGATGAAAACTTGTACAAACACTTGAAGCAATCCATCCCCAGCAATCCCGAGATGAAACTCTGTAATATTCTTAACTATTTACAAACACATAAAAAATTAAGCATTTGACTCCTCTTAGCAAGTACTTTGAAAGTCTTAAATCAAAAGTATGTTAACTGGAGATCAGAGAGAGTAGGTGTGCGGTGTGACACCCGCTTCACTTATACTGCTAAGGTTAGACTTAGCCTCCAATAGATTCAGTAAAATATAGGATTCATTTGCCCTAATGAATCTAGCCACGGCGTATTTCATAATATGGAACATCAACAATAGCAACATCGAGCTAAAACGCCAAAACTAAGTGCAGCTTTTTCCTCACCTGAGGCCTCAAATCATAATTCCTTAGCAGAGGAACTAATTGTTGGCCAATCTGTGAAAATGAAGAAAAGGTAAGATCTCAGAATACATCTATACACAGAGATGAAAGAGAGCAATTGAGTAGACTGTATCACAAAAGTATGTGACTCCATCAGCTCGAGGAGATTCAGAAATACAAGGATAGAGGAGCAAATTTTGTAATTTAAGATATTTCTCCAGCTTTAGCCTTTTCGATCACATTTTATTAAGTTGTTTACCCAGTCTTGGTTTTACACTAAGATATTCATCTTACAATTGTGAAGAACACTGAAATCATATTTATTTACTCTTTTTTCACTAGAAACTTCAATTCCCATTAATTAATTAGGCAGGGCAACTTAAACTTTTCCAACCCCTTTTTATCAACAATCATATATCAGCATTACATGGGTCTTACCAATTACTAATAATTCTTCATTTACAACCACAACATCACGAACCTCAACATAAAACATAAAAATGCAATACAAGACAAACATCTTTCGAATTTTTTAAACTTCTTCAAATTTTGAGATTCTCGTCAAATATAAATTCACCACACAAAAACCCAATTCAACGTCCTAATTTCAAGTGAAAATATTTAAATCTGGACAGTGACTGAGATAAATCCACGTAGGGTCTTAATTATTTTATACAAGGAATAGATTCGGGTTTCTTTTGTGTCATCATCTAGTTGACTTTTACGCGATGACCACTATAAAATTAAAATATCGGGAAAGTGTATAGGTAAATGACTGCAAAGGTTCTTTGGACAATTCTACTATGATCTGTCTCAATGTTAATGATCAGTTGTACCCACAATCTTTTGGCCATTTTGTAATTCAAACGAAACACAGTTCCTTATAAGGAATCAATATAAGTGAGTTTTAAGAAACTGAATAACTAAGACCAAAATACTTCATATTAATAAAATCGCAGAGCTTTTGAAGCACTGCAACTGGAGCTTATGTAATTCAACCCAAGTGGTGCCTGGAGGACATACATTCTCATTGGCCAATCCCTTTTTAGTTTATGCTTCCTTTTAACCCACTATATTTTTCAGCCAAAATTTAGTAGCCACTATCCAAATTTACTCATTGGCATTAGTAGGTTGGATATAGGGGAAGAAAACAACAAGCAGAAAGGATAGTAGGCAGAAAGAGAAGAAAAATGAAAGAAGTAAGCACAAAGAGAAGAGAAATTAATTGTGTAATGGCGAAACTAACTACTAAAAATATAAGAAGTTTCATCTATCATGTACAGGAGTGGTCAAAAGTGGAGCAAAAGGATAGTCAAACCACAACATTAAGTACTCACCAGTGAAGGGAACTTTAAATATAAGTAGATAGCAAAAGTTTCCAAGTATTGTCGAACTGAGGGGAAGTTGTTCCTCTACAAGCACATGAGAACAAATATCAAAAGATAAAAATTAGAGCACAAAGAAAAGCAGAGCATGTGCACCATGACCAAAGTAATTTTTATCAGAAGCAAGACCAAACATAAGATTACTCTAGCATGCCAAGATTACTTCCTTAACACCAAATCAGAATGCATGATAGTATGTTGGGAAGTTCCTGAATATGTAACCACAAACTTGTATTTTTCGTGAAAGTGAAAGATTATTTGTTCGTATATAATGCAAGTACATATACAGTGAAGGTAAAGACTAGGCTACAATCTAAAATCAATACAAAATTTAAGTAGAGATATATACAAGGAAGCATAAATAAATAAACTCTTCAATAATGCGTAAACGATATTCAAGAAAATTTGCAGCATTCATCAATCTCTCACTTCTCAAGGAATGAACAAGAGTACCCTGTGTTTCACAGCTAATATAACCTCTAACTTCGGTCTATATATAATTCAACTTAACATAAGAGGCCTATGAACATGTACAAGAGGTTTGTCAGTGATATGAGGCAGAATAGATCTTCAAAGTCCAAAATATGTTCGGTTCACCAGAACTCTCCTCCTGAGAGTCTAAGACACATTTTTATGAATAGATGTGAAAAGAATCTCTCTTGCTATTTGTTCAAGGTGAAAAACTTAGGTCCAAGGAGATCTCAGAAGTAACAAAAGAGAGAACGAAACTTGAGTGGTGCTAGTCTTAAAAAAGTGGTGATAACAGAAAACGAAAAGACAATAATTCAATAAAGTTGAGATTGTGTAATCCTACTAAATAGTAGTATTTTCCAACCATTAATGATTCAATTAGAAAACTTATTTCAGCATGTATAGAAATATAAAATAACTTCAAATAATGGAAAAGTTATAAACCCTTCATTTTCAAGTAAAACAGACTCACTTGAATTGATGTGTGCAAGCTAACTGTCACTTCCTCAACAATATCAAGATCAACAAAGTCTGACAACGCACATATCATCTGCCATGCCCGAACTTTTCGTCTATGAATCTGCAAAGACCAAAAGAGGAAAGGTGAAATTCCATTTATTCTATTCATCGCCATCAAGAGAAGTTTAAGATAGTGAAAAACAATTTATATTTTAAAAGGCCCATATGTTATATATTCAACTAATCACAAGGTACCACTTTTCACTGAGTTCCTGAGCAACATTTGCAGCCAAAGATGGGCAGAGATTAGATAAGAAAAAAATGTACGATGCATATTTTGAGAAAATGACATGATGACAAGAACAGATACAAGACTCAGGAGCATCCAGATAGCTAGAAGGTCAAGAACAGCTCATAATTCCTCAACTCAACAACATATCATTCTTTTTTTTGTCATGTATTCACTAAGAACTCACCGCACTATACTTTTTATACAACTCCTTAGAGAGATCTTTATCGTTCACCTGCCAAAAAAATCAGATTCAAACATTGATGAGAAATTTGCCATAATTTGCCATAACAATGTTCAGAGAGTGGAAACAATTATGACCTAGCACAGAATAACATATTAGTAACTAAGGCTGTTAAAAGACAGAACAAAGTAGACAGAAGCAAACCAGAATATAGATAAACCACAAGCTTATAAGATTAGCTTTGTTCTTCACTAGAAAAAGATAAACATCACATAAGAGAAGTTTCTTTGTGTACTTAATGATAGATGTTTCATAATAGAAGTGAATGGCCAACGGACTAGAGGCAGGAATGACTAATCCCAAATTTATGCCATGACATAGTCGATGTGTGGTTACCAAAATGATAAGTAGACAATTAACAAAGGCTGAAGGAAACTATAATTCTGACATATCAGATACCTTTGCCAAGGTTGTGCACTACTGCACTATAGAATATTCAATCCTATCATATGAAAGCCATGTAATATAATAGATAAAACAGAAAAAAATGCCTGATGATTGGTTAAAATTTCTGGCAGTGTATATTTATATTGTTAATGGTACCACCAGAATCTCAAGATGCCATCAATTCTTCCTCTTTCTCCTCCTGACTTACTTCACAAACTTAAGAGTTCAACAATGACATAACTTTAAAAGATTAGACAGTACCTGTACTGCACGAATTAAAGAAAATACATAGACAATTCAACCCTTTTCTGTTTGATATCCTTCAAGCCATTCTAAGTGGATCATGTGCCATTACGACATTAGTTTACATTGTTGACATATGACTCTTGGTCAGCTGATCATTCGAAGTAGTCATATAAAAACTTTGACTGATGCATGTGTATAGAAACTTGAGATAAGAAAGCTAATTAAACAAATTATCATTGAACTAAAGAATAGATGAAAACTATCCACATGCATGTGCATTAAATAACCAACTCACACCGATAACTGATAAGCGGACCATTATTTAGAGCAAAGACAGAACTTCTAATGAAAGACCAAATGCAATAAAAAAATAGCATACCACACAGCTCAGAAGTTCAACCAAAAATGATTTTCCAGATGCAATAATTGCAAGCATGTCTTCGCTTCTATCAGTACAATTGTCCATATAAGCCATTTCTGCAAGTTTGGAAAACAGAACAGCAACAGATACACGTGCGTACAACTCTGTGTTGATAAACACCTGATCAGAAGAAGCATCACAATTTTTTTGAGTCAGAAACAGCGTCATTTTGCAAAATAGAAATTTCATTCAACTCTGAAAAGATTCTACGTAATTTACATATTGAAAAGGCACATAGCAAATAAGTTTTAGAAGATGGCAAGTTTGCATTCCTGTAGCTAGAGATGCATTTTCTTGTTGATTGATTATACAGATATAAAATATATAAGCTGGACATCAAGAACACAACTTTCGTATCAATTCCAGTTAAAGTTAGAACAACCACCACTGCATTACAGAAGCATCTATTCACCTACATTCAAACAGTCTCCTGAGGGAGACGGCAATCATTTTTGTTTCCACTTATAACCATAACTATACCATCAATCCCGTGACAGTCCATCACCAGTGTTCCCACCACCATCACTCACTAAAACTAAATTAGGATTATGCTTTATTATGTATTCTGGTTAAAGCACACATAACATACAAATATCATGACAAGCATTTATATTGATTCTTTTTCTGAGAAGAAATGAGAGAGATAGTTGTGCAAAAACTTTAAGGTTCTGAACAACAACAGTGAAACATTGTTAAAGGATTAAAGGTCATGACCAAAGGTTGTGCAAGCTTGATCTTGAGATATGAAGCATTTTCCTCATAAATTTCAGGAATAAGTTTGACAAATCGACGATTGCATATTACTATTTGCGGTACAGCATTAATGAGTTCAATAACTATAAAAAACTACATGTTAGGGAAGTCTAAATGATGAGCACAACATCAAAATCATAATGATTGTAGCCATTATATCATGTCAGCCACTTACTCAGTTACAATAAGAAAGCAGACACTGATAGGAATAAGATGGAATTAAAAGTTTATTCTAGAAGAAAGCAATTTAGTATTATTAGGAGTCCATTTTCATTAATTTCACCATTTATGTTTAGTTTGGTAAGCATATTTTGGAGCCTATAAATAGGGAGGACAGCGAGGCTAGGGCAGGGGCCGAAAAAGTAGGGTGGTAATCGAGGAAGAAGTTGCATAATATTGTTGTTGACTGAAACCAGTTACTTTGCTACTCACAGACTTTCTACTTGCATCAGTAACAAACAAGAACCAAGAAGGACCCCTCAAGAAATAATCCCGCCCAGCAATGTTACCCGAAGTTACGGAATAACTCTGCTTACCCTAACTAATGATTTCCAATCTATTCAAATACTACCTAATACCTATGGGCTAAGGGACAGTCCAATACTTGAGTGGCCTAAAGTGTTACCAAATAACATTTAAATAAATAAAGCAGCAATTAATAAAATAAAATAACACAATAGCAAGATTGCTATCACTCATCTAAAATCTTAAGCTATGATGGAGTATTATTTAAAAATTTAAACATCTTCAACAATCCGAGGAAAAATTGTGCTAAGTAAATTTTTAGAATATCGACCAATAAAATTTCAGAACATTCAGCTTAAATATGCATCCTTTTTTTATTTTTACAGCTAAAAAGTACCAATAGAACATCAAGGCAGGCATGAAATTATGACAGCGGCACCCATGCGCCAAATTTAGTAACTTACATCAGTTAACTCAGGATCCAGGCTTCCAGATAGCACAGATACCTCAGCACGTGCATCATGATTTTCAGCCAACTCAGCTTCAAAATCTTCATCAAAGGAAACTGGGAAGCAAAATGATAAAATATATAAAAATAAAAATAAAAATAAAATGAGATTTTTTTGAGAGAGTTAAGCTGTCACTGATATTTGTGAACATAGCATATTGGATAACACTACAGTCTAATAAAATAGCATACCAGAACCATAAAAAGTAAGCAACTTCAGCTCCTCAACATAGTATTGTAAAGTATTTGGATATTCTAGCCAAAGTCCACATAAATGTAATGCAGCAAGACGAATG
The DNA here is from genome assembly GCA_028984105.1 of Lavandula angustifolia. Taxonomy (NCBI): domain Eukaryota; kingdom Viridiplantae; phylum Streptophyta; class Magnoliopsida; order Lamiales; family Lamiaceae; genus Lavandula; species Lavandula angustifolia. Next base: position 25,011,396 of record CM054802.1, on the reverse strand, counting down.
GTCCGCGGACTTTTAGCACCTTCCTCGAGAACTTTTTGAACAAACTGCAAATTTTAGCTTGAAATGTCAATAAGATAATTTAACTTGTTTCAAGGGAAATGAGTATAACACATACCCACTTCAAAGGCCCAGCACCATTGTCAGAGTTATGCATGCGTGAGTCGCCGAACACTGAGTGATGCAAAACAGATGACAAAAGTGCAGCAATAGGAGCCACCCTCCTTTTGTTGCAGCTGATATGCAATATCCAAGAAGAACGGACCAAAAGCCACATCATCTACGAAAACCAAAACACTTAACTGGCAATTAAACAATAAAGAAGCTCCAATATTATGAAATTTTATGGTTCATAGATAAAACTGAAGCTGGGTATATAATTTATGAACTTCAATAATTTTAGTTTCAACGACAGATGATTTTTAAAGTTAAAAATGAACTTGGTGACCACCCCTACAAACGAACTTTGTAACCCCTACAATCTTGCAACTCATTTTTTGTTTTCAATCCCTTTTGGAAAGGATGATTCTTGTCAACTTATCAGTAATAAATTCATTCCACGAGATATAATAATGACAATCTGTGCCCCGCAGCAATAAAATAACGAACAGGCTCTGGTGTGTATGCCTCAGTGTGAAAAATCTCAATACTTCAAACTATAAGCACAGCTCGAAATTCAACATAAAACTGTAGACACTAGAAAACCATTGCTGTGAAGTTCCAGAATTGGCATGTAACTGACAAGCACAAAACACATCTGCTTGAAATAAATGAACCAAAGAGCATACCTCAATAGATATCCCACCACAGAAGGATTCTGATTGTTCTTTTTTGTGGGAAGCAAGCAGTTCAATGTTTAATCTAACTGATCTGAGCAAGGGCAAGACAGAAACCTCCCCAGCATTTTCAAGGCTGCAAATCAACCAAACATGCAATGATGAGCATAAAACAAATGGCTTACTGAGATCACCATTTATTCAGTAAGAATGGAGGACTTGCAAAGTTTAATATTTTCATGTTTCTAACATTGTACATATATATAGTAGTCTTTATACTTATACACACATAGTAAATACACTTCTGATAATGAATAATTCACATCCCTTTCTATTCAACCAATGTTCTGAATTCTATCGCTCCTGATGCCTTTAGAACATGGAAACTCCCACTTCTTTCTTTTAATGTCACGGTTAAAGTCCCCAAGATATTACAAAATATCCAAAGTAAAATACAATGGGTGAAGGCAAGCCCACCATTGAGTGGTCTCCTAGTTTACGATGCTTTAAATACATTGTTCCAAGTCCTTAAACGTCCTTAAATGTCTAACATAACATAAGACCAGTTACTGAAACGACATGCCAAAGAGCGAACTATGGCTGGATGAAAGTAATTGCCCGTAACTACTCGGCAGCTTAGTTGACAGTCTGCTATCATCATCAGAGTCTTACCTTTGCACAAGGTCACCAAAAATGTGTTCTGCAACTGTATTTGAAAAGAAGACTTTACATTTCTCCAAATGAACTCCATTACCAAGTGCATTATTTGGTAGTGACAAAAGAGATTCTGAGCAACGCCACTGAAAAGACAAAATTTGCTCCTCAGTACTACAAATGACCATCACATCAGTCAAGACTTGCATATATCCACAGTGTAATGATAATTATATTTAATAAATTATTCTTTTTACAAAATCCAAAAAAAAAAACTAATAAACTTGAACAGTCGACTATATTGCCGGGTGCCAGCAACGGGAAAACAGGGCTTCAGATCACCAGAAGCGACAGTGTGGGGCGACCGGAGGACGCGGAGAGAAGAAAGGTGTTCCCTCAGCACGCCTCTGTGGCGCCTCATTTAGAAAGGTGCCTCGTTGTGCACGCCACAAAAGAACCTTTATCCCTTTGTTAGTTTGACAATAACCTATGACTATAGCAGAAAAGGACACAAATGGTATAGGATTTTGAGGTTCAGCATGGCCAAAATCATAGCCAACTTAACAATCATACGCTTAACAAAACAAGTTCTAGTTCCTATCAAAGCCTGGCTGATGTTTAAGAAACATCAGACCAGAGACATGAAACCATATATGCAATAAAATCAAATAGCATAAATAAAAGGAATCCGATTTTGTCTCAGATCAAAGATAGGCATCAGAAACTCCAAAGATGGGTTCTTTGACCTCAGCTAGACCACAACACACAGCAGAGGCTGATATGTGCGGGTGTATTCCGCAATTTATCTGAAGTGCAAATATAAGCTGTCCATCCTACATTACGATATAGGATAGCTACCTCATATGTTTGCTTGCTACTGATATAAAATTATTAACATTTAAGGATAAATTACATTTATTTGAAGATCAAATGATATTACAAAATGAAATACTTTATAGAAAATTAAGTGTTATGAACGTAGATTAGGCATATATAGAAATCAAATAGGTTCACAATCATAGTGTAATCATAGGGATAATTTGCTATCCTAGAAAATTAGAAATCTTGTATAGCAATATAATGTACCTCATTTCATTGTAATTGTATCACAAAACATTAAGAGTTTCCTTTGAATTGTTAACATTAAGAAAAGAAAAACAGGCAGTAATACCTTCCAGTTCATCAAAACTGCCCGTCGCGTCCGAGCTAAATCTCCCCCATCAATAATCTGATTGATGTTATGCATAAACGTACTAGTAAACACATCTAACAGAGCTTTATCATCTGTTTCCAACTGGAATGAACTATCATTATATTCCAAAAGATCCAATGACATTGGAGAGAACGCAGACACTAAATCCTTTAAAGCATGTGCACATGCTTCGTAAGCAGCTAAACATATTTCTGCTTCAACCTGATTTACAGAATGCAAAAAAAAGCAGTAGCAATTGTAAGATGAAAACAATATTTAATATGAGCAACTTACCAGTTAATGACAAGTAACAAAAAAGATTCTAGCCCACCTCTGATTTAGGTGCTGCAGTTGTGATAGTCTTCCAGCAGAAGGTCCAGAGGAAACTTTGAGCTGACTGAATCTGACCATCTGTACTGGACTGCACACACCACCTCAACACAGAACCAAGAGTCTTTATGGATGTAATCTGAGAACCCACAATGAAAATGGAGAAATGAGAATCTTTAAAAAGTACATAGAAATAAGTCATGTCCTCTAGAAAATATACCCCCAATAGAGCAGGAAGAGCTTTGCGCAACAGAACTTCACAGTACCAATTTACTTTTACCATATCATTCTATTTAAGAGAGAAGTATGGGTAGAAGATAAACTACTTAACAGGGTAAGTTTAAATATGTTTCACATTGGTCATGCAGATGATTTTTAAAGAAATAAAGGGGCAGTAGATTTCAGGTCAAAAGATGTGGATAAAAACATGAACTTCTTTATGGCTTCACCACAGTAACAATTTAGATTATATTGTTTCTTTATTCAGAGAGACACGAATTTATTTTATATTTGCAGCAGAACAGCTTATTTGGTTACAATGTCTGCATAATCATTATTAAACGTTTTGGATATTTTCTTATTCCTTGCTGACACAAAATTTATCATCCTTACATTAACAGAACAAAAGGAGAAAAGCATCAAGAAAGGTTATTCTGGATAAATCAGTACAAGGTCATAGTAGCAAGCAATAAATTAAAAATATTGCTACAGCATAGACAGTGATTAGAATTGCTAAAACAATTTAAAGGGCACCACTTATGTTCCATCAGCAATCATCATCCACAAAATATCACACCAATATCAACTTTCTACAAGCAAACTACTCAGTGTTCCCTCTTGCTCATCTTTCATAAAGGACATTATTTCCGGGGAAAATTGTCAGCAAGCGCTGCAAGTTCAAGAGTCATCCACGCCATGAACATGTGAAGACAAACTATAACCACTTAGAAACAAAAGGCTTTAATTGACTAAGAATGAAGAGAAAATATGAACAAGCTTACAGCTTCCAGAACAGAACTACACAGAGAAGAGGGCAAGCGCCTTTGACTTGGTCCCCCTAGTCTGCCTCTAATTGAACCTGGCAGAATCATGTCCTCTGTGATCACATGTGACCAAAAGACAGAACATGATGATTTGGCAATTAACACCAATTCTTCCTGAAAAACCATATGAACAAATAATGTGAATCTTAATAACAATTGACAAAACTGAAAGTTAAAAGGGTGACCCATACCAAAAATGCAAGAAATACTACTACAAGCTCGTCCAAAATAACTGATTCTTCTATGAAGCTTAGGTTATCTACAATCCTAGGTATGTCCAGATCCCCAATTTTTCTTCTTGCAACTTGACAGATAGCTGCTTTCTTTTGGATCAACTGAAGCTCCTCAACGAAGCTGGAAACAAGAATGAGAAATTTCACTGGCACCCACTCTAGAAAGTTATTCTTCATGAAGACATCATTTCCGTGGTCCTGAATGAACTGCATAAAGGTTTTAACACAGGTAAAGACTGAGAGATATCATTAAAGGCATATTAATGTGTCTTAATTTTAAACATAAGTTAGACGACGTGAAAGGAAATTATGTGAACTAGATAAATGCTAACTATTTCAAAACTTAGCAAGATATGATCCGAGATACATCAGTGGACAGACAGAATACAGGACTCCCTTCAGCTCAGAATAAATGTCATCTCATCAGTGAACGGCTCCATTGCAGGAACCACTGACAGATAGAGCAAAAGAAACTTACATGTAGTAACTCCAATATTATTCACTTTCTTCAAGGGAGGGTGGAGGAGGTCAATTTTATTAAACCAAAATGCCTACGTAAATTGCTATAACTGAAACAGTGTTTCTCTGTACCAGGTCTTTAAAACTCCTTCAGTTTGGCTTCTACAATATAAACTCTGCAGACAAATTGCGTTGCATACGATATAAAGTAGAAGTGATAATAGGGAAGACGCATCAGATCCATTCTCGTTTCAAACCCACATCAGATCAAGTTTAACATTATATTGGTTCATTCCACTACATCAGGATTTGGGCTGGATCAATCATGTTCAGCTGGTAAATCATTAGATAACAACAGCTTGTGGAGCTAATATGGGATTCTAATTATTTCCACGGATTTACAAGATCAGTCTCTGTTATGATTTTGGACCCCACTAGAATGCTCACTAATGCACCAGAAGGGCGAGTGGCTTGAATCCAGGCCCCCAAATAGCATATATACTCTCTTTTATGCTTACTTTCTGAAAATGCAAAAACCATTTTTGAATTCTGAACACAATACATATTTCAATGTCTTCTGCCGTAACACAGCATAAAATCTGGGGAAAATTCCTCCCCTATCCACTGAATATAATATTCCAGTTCATGGGTTGATGTTACCAACATCAGACACTGTCGTGAGTAAGAGATCTAAAAGTTTGGTGATTAAAAGAAAAAAAGAATTTGAAGTCCTGTCCTACATTAATCGCTCTTGGATGCATGCCAGCTATATTCCACCTAAACTCTTCCTAGGGGTGTCCAAGTAGAGAGTGCTAAATATAGCCCAGTTTAAGGGGGGGTATTGATATCCCTACTTTTTGAGGATTTTATTTCAGTTCTTATCTCATATTTTCTGTGATCTGGGAAGGATATTGGTTACAATTTCTACATTGACTACTTCCTTCCTTGTAGATATGTATAGGGATCTTACTATTTATGGATTCCTTCAAAAGCTGGGTTCATGTATTCAGCAGTAAGGCTGCCTTCAAGATAACTTTTAGCAAATCATCGTCTGTTTAGACAAAATTTCTCTAGGAGTTCACCATTCATAAGAGTGATCTGGTGAACATATACTTAACCCTTCAATCGAGAAAATAATGAATCAATTTGAGGCAGAATAGTTTCTGCTTCACTTTTCTCTCTCAACAGTAGATAAGATTCATCACACATAAACCAGTAGATTAAAAAGAAAACAAAAATATGGTTGAATATCAAGATGCACAAAGGCAAACACAAAATTTATATTCATAAATATATGTGTATATATACCTTAAGGATCGGCCCAAAGTGCTCCATACTGTCTGCTACAAGGAAAAGAATTCGAGCCCAACGTTTTGCCTCAGATCCCCATGCCTCTAATTCTTCATCGTCAAATGTCAAACGAGAATCTCCTGTATATTGAAAAGTGATAAATTTTCGAGGAAATCCATCAATAGCCTTCAGAAGCTGCAAATCAGGACTGCGAAGCCATTTTTGAATTACATATCTCAATGAACCTATAAAAACAGAAGAGAAAGAAATATGTCAGATCAGGCTATACAAATGGATCAGTCAACTGCAACATGTGTCAATGCAGGGATATTTGTAGAATAGCACACACAACCTAGACGTACCACCATAATCAGTATATTCGCGAGGCACGCTAGAAATGAAGTGCAAAAGGATCTCCAAAGGAACATCACTTCCACTCATCATTGAAGCAGCAGCTGCTAAAATCTTCTCACAGACTAAAGCAAATGTAAGGTTAGATGACGTATTCAACATGTCTCACTCAGGGGACCGAGAACATGACAAGAATAATTTAGTACCTTGATGACGGTACTTGGTATTAAAATGTTGTTTGCTACACTCGAGAATAAACCGCCAAACATCCAACAAGTCACCTCTATCAACTTGACAAGAGTTTAGGCCAAATTCACCTATGATCTCTTCAGTGGTAACATCAGTTAAATGCTCAATTCCGTGATTATAATGTTTCAGAGCACCACAAGCAGCAGAGGCTATGCACTCCACAAGGCACATAAGCCCAGCCCGTCCAAACGAATGCATTTTAGGTATTGATGACAAATCAACCAAAAACAAAATGTGCTGCCTGTAATCAGATTAGATGCTTCAAACCACGGACCAGTCAGAAGATGATTCCAGAAAGTATTAGTAATATATGCATGTTCTCAGATAAATATACAAATTTGCACCAGATGATGCCACTGCAAAAGCTTCCAGAATAATATTGTTTCGCTTTATTTAACTCATCCCCAGTTCATTCAGCTTTACATTACAAAGCTTTATAAAAAAAAACTTCCGTGTTCGCCTAACTTGAAGAATAAATTTATTTTCTTGATTGGTTAGTGGAAAACGGAAATAACAGATCAGATTCAATCAAACATGTTTTGCATGAAGTCGAATGAAAATTGTATTCATTAGATGTTATGGACCCACAAGCAATGTTGAAAACAAGCATATAAATATCAATAAACAACCAAAATTATTTTTATTTGACCAAGGATAACTTCACAGCCTGCAACAGCTTAAGTTTTAAGCAGACATTATTGATTTGTTAAACAGTGACATAAAAGTACTGTTTTGAATTAATTAACCTAATCAGGACTGCCTAAAACAATATGCTAAGCCAATACCAAAGTTGCATATGTAAGTTGGTCCAAAGAATTATGGCAGTATACAATCATATTATCATACCTCTCTTCCATATAGCTAGCATATAGGCATAGAAATCTCGCCGAAGCTTCAATCGTCCAAGAAGAATATATTTCTTTTACACCTGCCGGACAGAGATTTTAGTGATTTGTGCACAACTATGAATGGAGGCCTATTTACTAACATTTGTATCCGTGAGATGAAATGAACAAACCAAATTCTTTGTGGTGCACAGGATCATTTAATGCTCGAATAAGTGGATCGAGTATGAAGCTTTTTGGCACTACTTTCGCATAGCATCCGTAACTATCCCACTTAATTGCCAAAAATGACTGCATGATAACGCATCGTACTGCAACAAAATCAAGTACCATATTTCAGAAGAATATCGGATAAGAAGACAAGGAGGCATCAAATATCAGAGAGTACTATGACTTAAAATACTATATTGTACCTTGAGGGTTATCATGGAAAAAGCCACGTTCCCATAAGATTGCTAGCCATTCAAAAATTTGCTCAGCAGTTGCCATGCGATTGTGAAATAGTTCTTCATTGGCAGAGCAAACAGTGTTTTCACATGGAAGAGAACGAAGCAAAAGCATAATCTGAAAAGCCAACAGGATAAGGCAAGGATGTTAGAAAGGGACAATATTAGTCAACCTACTAAAATTAGCTACCCAAAGATTTCTACACATGTTAACTGATACTCCCTCCATCCCATTGAAATAGTCCAGTTTTTTTTTTTTTTTTTGCGCGGTTTTTAAGGAGAGTAGTTGATGCATGTAGAATTGTGTGAAGTTGTGGGTCCCTCAAAAAAAGTGTTTGTAATAATTTGCCAAAAAAGAAAACTTGACAACTTCAATGGGGCAACCCGAAATAGGTATACTGGAACTGGACTATTTCAATGGGATGGAGGGAGTATATTAGAGGCAGAAACAGCCACTTAAGCATATCACATACGCACTCCAGGACTTATCATCACTTGTATATTTCAGTGTGAAAGATAGAGAAAAGTGCTATTGTGGATGAGAATAGAAACAATTCTATGGTGTCAACAAATAGTTAACCAAAATCTGGTAATTTCATTTGAGTTCATATAGCCACTCTTCTGACTATTATGTGACTTCTTTTCAAGTGGTAAGCTGTACCTTTTATGTTTAATGGAACCTCATTACACGCATGAAATGAAGCAAAACGACATCAACATGATACTTCTATCTTGAAAAGGCATATTTGTAGTATCAGACTTCATATAGCGCACCGACAGATATCATTGAAAAGCAAAGATGGAGAATCACATATTATCAGCATGCATAAACAGGGGTTTGCATATTTTAGAGCTCACTCATCTACTCAACATAATGAAAGAGTTTACTTCATGAAGTACAGAAACAATTCGTTTTATATAAGAATGAAAATATATTCACTAAAAAAACTTCAGGGCAGCAAACCTGGTGATTCCAAGCTGCTTCAACCAAATGGGTACCAAATTCTTCGAGCATTTCATAAAGAAAGACAAAGGCCTCCCACCTATACCAGCCAGTGGAAGTCAATTCATTATAATTGCATATTTTCCCGATGCCCAATGATTGGGCTTCTTTGTCAGCCCACCTCCCTTTTTTGCCCATTATGCCAGAACTGGAACCTTTCTCCAGGGATACTTCCTCAAAAATAATACCAGACTGGTATTTTCTTTCTTTATTCAAGTTTAATGTTGCTTTCAGTATATGCAATGATTGCTTCCTCAACAAGCTCTCCTTATCAAGCTAAAACACACATGCACACACACATGATAATAACTGAGAAGAGCATTTCAACAGTAAGAAACATGTTTAAAGAATAAACTCAAATAATGGTCCATTACCAAGCCTTTCTTTATCTCATCCCAAAATTCTTGGTCACCTCTTAAATCAAATTTTGCCTCTCTACAACCAACACTTAAGTCTTCATGTTCATCAACTGGTGATGAAAAAGATAAATACAGGGAAAGTATATCATAAGCATCTCTTCTCTCCAAAGACCCCAGAGAAAACAATAATTTACAACCCTTCCATATTTTCATGAAAATGTCCTTCCTGTTACACCAACAAAAATTGTGTTGAGTGCAGAAAGCTTAGATAACAGGTAAGGCTACTTTTATTGATTTACCAATACAAAATTTGTATACCTAGTTAATACGTGAGAGGTACCAGGAACAATGGCATCAAATGTATGCTCACGTGAAAATGCTTTAAATATAGATGGAAGGAGAAATCTGATTGCAGTAGACCGATGTTCTGAAGTTTCTACGACCAATTGAAAAGTCAAACTAGAAAGGTCCCAGAGTATTTTCCCTGCAAAAGTTTTCGCTGGGGATCCATTTGCTAGAGTTGACTCTGGAACAACTTCTTCATAATTATTCCAAAGAGCAGCATCCAGTGTCAAAGTTAATATATTACAAGATATGGATAATGGGATATCATAATAATTACATACTAAAAGATCTTCTGGTATGCGGTTTTCCGTCAAGTTATTCTGAAGATCTTCAAATGATTTCAGTCTCATATCCTTGTCCGTTGAGCTGTTAGAGATCGAATTGTTACTCCATTTGAATATTGCATTATGCTCACTTTGAATCATTCCAATTGATAGGCCAATTGATCTTAATAGAAGAGGAACCATGGTCACTTCAAGAACCTCCCAGTTGTTTGTTTCTGTTACAAGATTAAAAAATAGACTTGCAACCTGAACTCGAAAGAAGAGATGCATTAAGCCAAAAGGGGGTGAAATGCCATAAGCAAAGCTGGAATATTGGTGCAAAGAACAGAAGCTGAATGATATACCTCATTAAATAGCTGACGATCATACGGATGTACCAACTTCAATAAAGGAATCCACATTCTTAAAACAAATACATGCATGTCACGACCTGCAGAAAATTATATATAGTAATTTCAAAGGAAAGCATTGAGATAGTCATCTACCCCACCTTGCAAATTCCAAAAGTAAAAATTTTCTACACAAAAGCACCAAAAAAAGAAGGTAGCCTCCCCACCCACCCTCATCCCTACCAAAAAAAAAAAAGAGTCTAGCTCTGCGGCAGATTAACTAAGCACCCAGATTTAGTCGATGCTGCAGCATTTTCCATTCACAGTAAAAAGCATAATAGTAAGCAAGGCCACGATCATATGTAAGGAAATGAATACAGCCGAACAAACTCACCAGACTTCTTTACAAAGTAAGAAAGGGCAGCCACATAGGCTGTAACACAGTTACGCCACTCATTCTCCATCTGTTCACCTTTTTGTACAATGCCCTACAAAAATATTACATCCTGGTTATCAAAAAGGTAAAGTATTAATCTTTTACAATTCTCCAAAGTAAATCAAGCTCTCTAAGACTTCCAATTTCGTTATGAAGGTCCCAAGTTAACAAATGTAGTCTACAACCTCAAGTTTCACTTGGAAGACAAGGCACTATGGTATTGGTCCACTTCAAAGATGCCCAGTGCTATGTTCCTTGGTAGTGCAAAAGGGAGCCTAGACGGGAGGACCTTCCCTAGATTAGGCCTGGTCACTAGTACTAGAGACTAGGTAGCACAAGGCACAAACAGGCAGCATGGCACCATATGACTCCTTATTACAACAAAAAGGTGTGGGAGAAGTTAGCATAACCGCGATTTTTGGGAGGATGCTTGGGTCGGTGATATACCTTTTTCGCTTTAGTTCTTTATATCCCTCCTTATAACGCATTTCCGCTGTCCAGCACAAACCTATTGCCTCATTCAACTCTAGTTTCATAATCTCCTCCCTGGATCTTTTTCCTAGGAAGAAACATATGTTTCCAACTTATTTATCAACTTCTTTCACAACCTTAAGATGGTGAAACATATGCTTCCAGTTCATTGAGAACCAGGACAATAGGAAGAAATGGGTTTGGGTCCTTCCAATATTTTCCTGGAAATCCTTTATGAGCTCTTTATATCCCATGAACTATATTGCTCATTTCCCTCACTTCAAAATCATTGGAAGGTATGTCTGCCTCGAGAATCCAGTCTTCTTTTGGCTCAGGTGTTGGGGATCCACTCAACTATGATGCACTTTCTACAAAGACTAGTAGGCCCAAATTGGGCTGTTTATGTGGCTCATAAGATCTCGACAATGGGGTGCTTGAGTATCCTTTTATCACTCACTCTTTGGTATAAAGTGCTTATTTTTGGTTAATCATGGCAGATTAATCTTTTAATAAGACAAAGCGCTATAGAGGATCATTGTTCCAATCCTTTGTTCATGCTTGTGGGTAGAAAGGAATCGGAGAATTTTACTGGATAAAGAAGACCATTTGGAGGAGGTGTCAGATACTTTTAGTCTAGAGTTGTTTGGTGGGCCTACACTTTAAGGATTCTCTGCAGTAGAAATTGTGTTCATATATGTTAATGGAATCAAGATTGAAGAAAAAAAACACTCCACATCTCACTCGCTCAAATCCTATCTCAAATCATCAACTTGTTATTGCACGCAACTCATCGTGTTGCCAATTAGAAATAACTTAAAAGTGCTTGCCAATGACAACTTGAAGTCATTTAAACATCAGAAAATAAAACCGAAGAGAATGAAAATTCCATGCAACATATAAGGAAGAAGAGGCATTTGCAGTCTATGAAACAAAATCCAACACTCTATAACGAAGCCTCAGTGTTAATCCCATTCCAATCCAACCGTACAGACAAGCGTAAAATAAATAGAATAATTAGGCAATCGGTTATTTCAAGGATGAGAATGTTTCCAATTCGAATTTGCAAACAGAGACTTGATTATACAAAATCCAACCAATACGAAAACATAAGAAAATGGGAAGAATGGTACCTTAGAGAGGTTGGGAAATTCATCAAGAAGGCGATAGAAGAGTGAAGACGGAGACACCTGAGTGGACGCCATTATACAGTCGAGCATCGCCGGAATCGCCTCCGGAGGCACCCGCCGGAAACTGGTCCAGAGTGAAGCGACGGTAGACTCCATTGAAATGCACACACCTCGTCTCCTCTCCGTCAAGTCAAGTGGGCTACTTCTTAAACCCTGATAATAGGGTTTTGGTTGCAGTTTCACATTTGTTTTAATAAAATCAATTCGCAATAAAAATTAGAAAAAAAAAAGGAAAATGAAAATCAAAAATTTGTCATATTTGTTTTAACACTTTTTATATGTATATTTACCTTTACCATATACATAAAGCGTTAATACCTGCTATACTGTTCCTATCTACAGTATTGATAATTGAATTACCCAAAAAGCCCATTGGCATGCACACAATTTCCCTTCAAAAGGGTCATTTTGGTAATTTCTCAGCTACCATGTTGTTAAAAATATAAAATAGTTGCAAGCGATGGCTTTTTTGTATAATTAGTGTAAAGAATCTGGTCTTGTATATGAGATGGGCTGCTTGATTGGCCCAATGCTCGTTTAATACCCTAAAAATAAAGCAGAGGAACCTAAACAGTAGGAACAAAGGCTCAATTGCAAAAAAAAAAAAAAAAAATCAAATATTGACATCTTTTTAAACTTTAGAATAATTTACTCTATTTTAATTTATAATGTTTTTTTAACTGGACTAATTTAGCTCGAGAATTTTTCAGCACCATTTTTAAAAAGAGTTGTTGGTTGTGTGTAAAGATGTGAGACAATTAAGTAAAGTATTTGTAATAATTTAATATTTTTGGAAATTAAGCAACAATTGTAGGGCAACTAAAAAAAAAAAGAAAAGTTGGGCAACAATTACGAGATGAAGGAAGTATTATTTATCTAATATTTTGGTCGGGCACCACACCAATGCGGTGCAAAATTTCTAGCATTACATATATGTGCGGTGCAAAATTTCTAGCATTACATATATGTTGTTATATGCCGAGGTTAATCTTCGTAGACAATTTAGATATGGTAATAACAAAAAAATATAAGTGAATGGTAATTGTTACGCTTTATAAAGAAAATTGATTATCGAGTGAATCTTTAAAATATCTGTTATAAACTAAATAGAACGGGAGAATAATAGAGAGAGCGGAAAATAGATGTGTATTATTATGAGGGTGGAGACCTCTATTTACAGAGTACAAGATAGGCTGCTAGGGTTTAGATATGGTCATCATATATCTAATAAATCTTATCTACAACACTCCCCCTTGATAGACCATCCCTAAACAGAAATTGTTGCCTCGTTAAACCTTGCCAGAAAAACCTAATGGGATAAAAACTGATCGAAGAAAAAAGAGTACAGCCGCTCCACCTCAATATAGTCATTCTTGATCCTCGAGTCGGCGCATATCGATCTTGTGTACCAATTTCTTGAATGTTGATGTTGTAACGCCCCAAAATTTTTGATATAAAATGCATTGCATATCTATTCATGCATGTTATCAAGTGTTTTAGTTCAGTAAGTCGCGCCTTAGAAATTAAAATGAAAATTAAAGCATTTTTCTTATTTGTCATTAAATCATTTTTATTATGTAAATTTATTTTTAATTTTGAATGTGTTTGTTTATATCATATTATGATTATTTTTTTTATTGAATTATTTAGAAATTATGTTAGAATTATTAGGCAAGAATAATATTTATTTATTTTGGATTTCCTAAACCAACTAGGATTCATAAAAGGATATAATATTTATTATTATATTAAGTTATTAGGAGATAATTTGAAATTATATTTTATGAATAAAATAGATCTTATATTTGTGATATACATGTTTTAGGAAAAAATCTAGTTTTATTTATCAATATCCTAATTTATCTAGTGAGAGAATAAATTCTATATAAAACATATATGGACGAAAATAATTATGGATAAAATATATTTGATACCTTATCTGATTAGGGATGTTTGGATAATGATTTCTAGGCCTATAAATACTCCTTAGTCGCTCATAATATAGCATCCCATAAAATTTTCGAAAATCTGTCAGCATATCCGCGAACTGTTTAAAGAATTATTTACGTACCTTCCCGGCATCATATCATTGTGAAATTTTAGGTGAAGCTTCCTAGGTATGTCTAGTATACTCACTTAGTTTTGTATAATTTTTCAAGCATGCTAAGTAATTGTTTAAAATTGTTATTCATAATCTGCCAGTTTCTGACAGCGTGTTCATGATCTTGAAAGGAAATTGTTTTTCATGTGTTATTTACATTGTTTTCGATCATGATTAATTTTAATGGGATATAATACATGTTAGGTCATTCATATTAAAAATATAGAATTTTTAGGATACGTGTACTATTTATTTGTTAATTTGTTTCTTGATGTGTCTGATTCTAATATGTCAATTCTTTGGTTGTTAAAATGTTTAAGTTTCATGAGAACATAAATCTGTCCTGCAATTTTACCTTTTCCGCCGAGAGTTCCAAGGCCAAATACATGATCTTAAGATACTTGAAAAATTCCATAAAAATTATAGAGATACAATTTAGGATGTATTTAAGATTTCTGTAAATTTTGGGAATTTTTAAACAAGTCTTTATATTTTTAATGAATTTTTACTTTTACACTACCGAGAAACCACGCTCTCTGGATAGGGCTTAGTAAAATGTTTATATCTCACTCCACAAAAATGGTTTTCACTTGATTCTTTTTCCTAAATACTTTACACACATAGGTATTTGTAAAACTATTTATTTCATATTTTTAACTTATGTTTATGAAAGCAGTTTAATACAAATGTCTGGGTAGTCAGTCGGAGCATGCATTTTCGTATTCGGATTTTGGTGGAAACTATTCTGTATTTTATGAAGTCGTTACTTATCTATAGATATTGAAATTTTTATATGATCTTTATAAGTATGTCCCCTAGATGTTTGTTAAATCTTAGAATTTTTAAAATATGTTTAGTTCCCGAAGCTTATAGTTAAAGGTCAGTAGGTCAGAAACCGCCTTTGTTGACGCAGTAGGTACTGTTTTGGTTATAACTCTTAGAGGACTTATTATTTTGATATGAAACCAAATCTGGTGTGATTTAGAATCATTAAGGAATCTATGTGTAGAAAATTAAGATTTATGGAATGAATTCATGTTCTGTGGATCGTTTTAAAAATAGGTATTCTGCACAAGTTAATATAGGACGTTGAAACCTAAATACACTAATGAGTATATATATATGATATTGTCTGTAACCTAATGACTATGAGGTAATATTGTATATGTGAAATACATACACGACTTTCATGAATCATTAAGATAAATTTTCATTTATAGGATCGGCGCGCAGGACTTAAACATTGATATCCATTATTTTTCATTCAAAATCAAGGTTAAGGTGGGGAAGTATTCTTACACTACATTTATCCTTATTATATTTTATGCTCGATATTTATGAGTTAATATCAGGCATGATAAGGAAGGATCGAAGTTGATCGGTATAAAGGTTTATGGTCGAAGTTGACCGGGATCGAAGTTGATCGGTACACATGTTTATGGTCGAAGTTGACCGGGATCGAAGTTGATCCGTTTAAATATTAGAGTCGAAGTTGACTCGGTGGTTTGTGTGACTACGTAACTCTTACATGATCTAATTTTCCATATTATATTGGTATATTATATAGTTTGGATAAGTGTATTCCCCACTGAGTAGTCGTACTCAACCCACTATTTTAACATTTTTCAGGAAATGGTTCGGCCGATGCGTAGAGGTGTTGGTGGTGATGGTCACACGAGGAAGGATTTATGAAAGTCATTATTGCATTAAACTCTGTGCATTTTATTTTCGAGAACTAGTAGTCATAGTTATTTTTATTTAAGACTTCCGCTGAGTATGAAAATAAACTGAGTTTTTCAATGATTCTTTTCCATGAAAATGTTTTGAAAGAGTTGAAATATGCATGTTAAGTATGAAGTAGCGTCCTTAGTTAAGTTTTGAAAATTGGGGCGTTACAGATGTTGGTATTGCATTTGTAAAAGAATCCGCTAGATTGTCAATTGAGCGAATTTGCTGGATGTTGATGCTGCCACTCTTTTGCAGATCATGTGTTGCATTGGCTCTTTTATGAATCAATCTCAATGACTCATTTACTCGTGTGTTTCATTGGATGCCTCGTTAAAAACCTTAACTAAGAAAACCCTTTGGGAAAAAACTTAGAAAGGAAAAAAGAGTACAACCATTTGACCTTCAGGGTCATTTGACCTTTAGGAGTCAGTTTAATCTTCAAAATTATTTACAATTCGTTACTCCCTCTCAAGATAACAATCCTTCAAGGTTATATTCAAGGTCTAAACTAATATGTGCAACACAAGTTTAATTATCATCATAGATAATAACATGGTATATGTTAATATATCATTACTCTCATAAATAGACCAATTTCATGTTTGTCTCGAAGATAACTGTTGGGTTATGAGTCAGTAGATGATACTCAGCATGTTATCGGGTTAAAATAATATTGGGGAAAATCATAGTAGTACTATGGAATTGAAGATCCCAAAACCCAGCTGATATCAGTAGTGTAGTGTCTCGATAGGATTAGCTGATGTATAGGTTAGACTTTTTGTATTCGTTTATCTTTTCGTCTAAGTCCTGTACGGGGTAAATTGTTGGATTGATCTTCTGTCGAAGTTACTCTCCAGAACCCCACGTCATCAGTGTAATCGCTTGCATTCTTCGATCGGTAGGCGATCTTTACCTTCGATAGAAGACGACTCATCAGCTGATAAACATCAGCAGAAGAACCCAATGCAAAGCTCAATACCTTCGCAGTCATCAGCTGACCCACTAAAGCCATATCCTTTGTCAGCAGACTCAGACGAAGAAGACAGAGACTGTCCTAAGTCTACTGTATCCGACAGAAAAACGACCCAGTCGTAAAAGTCATTTCGAAGTTCAGCAGAAGATCATACGAGGTTGAAGAATAGTCAACTCTGATCACTGACACAGTCTCACCTACCACAAACCTCGACCAATGAGAAGCCGACAACGTTTTATCTGCTCTGACCAACTAAAGCTGCATGTACAGTGTCCGACAACTCTGCTGCAACAATTCGAAAATATGGCCGTTTTCTTTGGAAGCTTGTGACACGTGGCATCATCTTCTCCAACGGACACATGCTTGCTCACAACTATAAATAGAGAAGAAAACTGAGCTCCACGCACGGGATACACAAGGGAAAAATGCTCAAGCTCAAGAACAAACTCTAGCAAACTTAAAGAACATTCCAATGAAGAACTTGCCTTCATAGAATATTTCTAGTTCTTCTCTCTAGAGTTCTTTAGATCCCTTCTTCTCTAGCTAAGCTCATTGCAAAATCTATAGCTTAGAAATTTCGAAGGAGTTCACTTTCTGTGAATTGTTCTTATTGTAAGAACTCCTTCTTAGTTGGAGATTATCCCCTCCCCTTCAAACTTAGGTTTGAATTGTAAAGTCGCTAAGGACTATAACTTAGAAGGGTCTGTCCAGTGCACAGATTCCTTGTTGAGGCTTGCTC
The DNA here is from genome assembly GCA_028984105.1 of Lavandula angustifolia. Lineage (NCBI taxonomy): Eukaryota > Viridiplantae > Streptophyta > Magnoliopsida > Lamiales > Lamiaceae > Lavandula > Lavandula angustifolia. The sequence goes on along the minus strand of CM054802.1, from coordinate 24,993,576 downwards.
AGATAAATCAACAAGTTCTCCTGTTTCATCAGGACCGTGGACGTAGGATCTTGAGTATCCGAACCACGTTAAATTGCTTGTGTTATTTACTGTTTTATTGCATTGCATACAAACTGATTAAAAATCATATCTTTGCATAAAACGTATTTTCAAAGCGCACCAGCCAAAAGACTTTAACTTGCGAAAATGCGTTTTCAAACGAAGACGAATCTCCGGGCCCTACACTCTTATCCGCACAACGTCTCCGACTGAGTTTCAAGTACTGACTAAAGTCAGTAGGAGAGCTCAGTAGTTGGCACACTTCTGACCCTTGATCGAAGGTTACTATCTGGCACTGTTCATCAGTCGCAACCTAAAGCTCAGCTGCCCTTCACGTTATGAGAAAAGAAACTGTGATCAGGTGTATTCACCCCCCCCCCCTCTACACCTGACTATCGTCTCCGGACCAACAATTGGTATCAGAGCACACGGTGTTCTTCTGATCACCGGTTTTGTACTATTAGTCTTCTCGAACAGATCCTGAAAACGCTTTTACTGCACAAGCATATCTTCTGTCATCCTTATACTTGTTCCCAACATGTCTGATATGTCAGGTATTCGGATGGTACCGATGTTCTCAATAGAGAACTACACGGTATGGCGTGTGAGAATGGAGGCACACCTTACATCGCTGCATGACAGCATGACGGATCTCCTTGAGACAGGACCCATCGTTCCCATGATCGACAGCGTTCAGTTTGCCGCTGTGGGAGGTGTAGGAGCACAGACTGGTGCTAAGATCCCCAAAGAAAAATCTGCCTTCACACCAGAAGAGAAAAAGTTGCACAACCTCGACCGAGTTGCGCGAAATGCAATACTGACTACGCTCAGTGATTCTCACCTCGGGAGAGTGCAGGACTGCAAAACGGCAAAAGAACTCTGGGATGCCCTGGCTGTACTGAGCCAAGGAACCCCGCAGATCAAAGAAAACAAGCTCGAATTAGAGCTACAGAAGTTCGATGCCTTTGCAATGGAGCCCAGTGAAACCATTGACGAGCTTAGCGTCAGATTCACAAATCAAGTCAATGTGATCAATGGGCTGGGGAGGATGTTCACCAACAAAGAGATGAACACCAAGATCTTGAGAGCTCTACCTCGACAGAAGTGGCTTCCATTTGCTACTTATTTACGTCGCTCTGATCTTAATGCTCTAACTCCTGATGTTATCTTTTCAGAATTAAAAACAGAGGAATTTGAGCATAGCCTACCCCAAAGATGTTCCAGTGCTCCAACTGACACTCAGATCGACCATGCTTTCAAAGCAACAGTCAGCAAAACTGGAGTAAAACCTGTTTCTTCCAGCAAGGCAGTGGCCATTGACGAAGCAAAGTCCTCTGAGACTTCAAGCCCTGACCAACTTGCACTGATGGCTCTCAAATATCAGAGAGAAAAGGAGAGAGTCAGAAAGCTGAGGAAATACAACAGAGATTCTCCCTCAGGTAAGAAAGATTATCAGAAAAGGGAAGAGTCTAAACCTTCTACTGACTGCAGGAACTCAGAACCTGCTGCAAGTCCATCGAAGGGCTCAGCTGGAAAAAGCAGCAGATCATCTGTCTGCTATAACTGCAAGAAGGAGGGAAATTATCAGTACGACTGTCCCGAACTCTCAGCTGCTCAACGAGCAGAACGGCAGGCCAGACGCGAGAAATTTGCCCGTAGGAGGCAGGCCTACATAGCCAGAGAGATATCCGACAACTCAATCGAGGAGGATACATTTATGTATTCCTCTGAGGACGAAGCTGCATTCGTCGCAATTGAGACCAGGAGAAACAATTCCCGAAGAAAGCAATGAATATTGTCGATGGCCGGAGAAGAGGCTGAGGTAAATTCTAAACTTAACATACCCTCTTCTTCACACAGCACACACGACACGTACTCGGTCACAGATGAGCCTCTAGATGTGGTACAAGCCTATGACGATCTACTAGAGGAGCAGATTCAGCTGAGCAGAGAGTTCAACAGAACTATTCAGGAACTGGAACAGGTAAAGGCTGAAAATCAGAGACTTTCTTCTGATTGTCAGGTCTCTACTGACTCAGAAAATCTGGTTACGAGACTCAAAGAAGAGATTAAATCTCTTATGACTAAGTCTCAGCTTCAAGAAACTCATATTTCAGTTCTGACTAAGGACAATTCTGAGAAAGAGACTGAAATAGCCCGACTCAGTTAGAAGCTCGCAGACGTGGAAAAAGATTATGACTCACTAAGGAAAAGTGATGAAGTTTGGCGAGAACTGATGACTGAACAGTACCTAGGAGCTAAGGAGAAGTTGGAAAGTATGCTTAGAGCGCAAAGGCCGACGGTCATGAAAGAAGGACTTGGCTATACTCATGAAGCTTCCACTTCAAAGAGCTCGAAGCTGGCGGGCGATAGGTTTATCAGAGGTAAAGTTTAGACTAGTGACTCAACACCTCAGACGAAGAATAAACAGAAGATAGTTGCACCTCAGTCGAGTAACGAGAAGCAGCTGACCAAAGGTTCCAGCCCCAGGACACCACGATCAAACTCAGGGGGAACCAAGAAGGTCAGGTGGGCGGAACAGTACAATGAGCCACTGTATGAGCACCCGGCTCAGTATGGTTCGTACTACTATGAGCCCAGGGTCAGGAGGAACGCAAAATCTCAGAAGAAGAAAGCTCCTGAACCCAAAATCATCAGAAAGTCAGTATCTTCGAGTCCTAAGGAGAAGAAAGCTGACAAGGTTCAGAAGAAGAAGTCTCAGACTTCAAAGGTTCCTAGGCAGATCTGGGTTCCGAAATCACTCACTAACATGTAAGGACCCAACTGAACCAAAGGGTACATAAAAATGTTTCTGTTTTGCAGGTGCATAAGGACCCTTGGATAGTGGACGGCGGTGCTCGAGACACATGACTTATCAAAAGAGCCTGCCGACCAACTACATACGGGAAGATGGTCCCGCACTGAGTTTGGTGACAACTCTAAAGGCTATACAAGGGGATACGGAACATTGAATATTGGGACTGCCTCAGTTCCAAGAGTAACATATGTTGAAGGACTTCAACATAATCTCCTTTCAGTCAGTCAATTATGTGAGAATCTGAATAGAGTAATCTTTGACGCTGGTTTCTGTGATATTGTTGACAAATCTACAGGGAAAACAGTGTTACCACAGAACCTAAGGCTTGCTTGCTCGCACAAACTAAATCTAGTGACAAGGCAGGATGGCTGTGGCACAAGAGACTCAGCCACCTGAATGGAAATGGGGTTTGGTACAACCAACACAAAGCGAAAGACTAAATTGCGTATACAAAGATGATAGACTTTCCTTTCATGACTAAAGGCTCAAGCTCGCCAAGAACTCTAAAGTCAGAGGACTGCCCAACGAATCGTTTATCAAAGATAGAAATTGTGAAGCATGCTTGAAGGGAAAGTAGACAAAGAGTAGCAATCCACCTATTCCTTCACCTTCCACTGATGGAATCCTTCAGCTGCTGCACATGGATTTATTCGGGCCAGTTTCTCCAGTGACTATACGAGGCAAGAAGTATGCCCTTGTCGTTATTGACGACTACTCAAGATATACATGGGTCATCTTCATCGCCAACAAATCTGATGTCATGACTGAGTTGCCTAAACTGCTGAAAAAGCTCAGTGTGGAAAAGGACATCAAGATACAGATAATTCGATCAGACAGAGGAACAGAATTTCTCAACTCAGTAGTTAAAGAGTACTACGAAAAGGAGGGAATTAAGCACGAGACATCAGCAGCTCGCACCACTCGGCAGAACGGACTTGCTCGAACGCAAAAACCAGAACACTTAAAGAAGCAAAGCAAGAACGCTCCTAGCGGGACTGGACTACCCTCAAAGTTACGGGCGGATGCTACCGGACACGGCCTGCTACACTCGGGAATCGCTCACTACTTACACTGCAACACATGAAGACACCATACGAATTATGGAAATAGAGAATTCCTTCTATTTCTCATTTTCATATTTTTGGTTGTCCGTGCTTTATTCACAATAATGGGATAGATCAGTTGAAGGTCTTTGATAGCAAATCTGATCAAGGAGTATTCTTGGGATACTCTCGGGTCACTAAAGCCTTCAGAGTCTTTAACTATCGGACCCTTTGCGTGGAGGAAAGCCCTCATGTTGTTTTTGATGAGTTTGTTACTGAGAACAGGAAAACTACAAAGACAAATATCGAAGATGTCGGCAGCAAGCTACGGGATCTCGCACTAAATGACAAAGCCGAAAAGATCCAAAGCATTGTTGGGATGATGAGTCGGACGATGAGAAATTCGGACTCGGCCCAACAAGCGATGTAGGCGACTGGTTGATTCTACCGAACGGAATCAACAACGGGTAACAACGGTCGATGAGGAAGCCCCAGTGGTAACTGAGACCTCTACTGAGAATATAAACTCAGGGGGAACACATACTGTTCCTGAGCTAAATGCCCCTGAACCTGGAAACTCAGTAGATCCTGACCTTCTTACTGAACTGCTGCAATCACAGAACAGTACAACTGAAATGCCTAACACACCTACTGACTGTGCAGAAGTAGTATCAGAAGAAGAAGCCAGACTCAGACGTTCATGGCTTGACGCTCACTCTTCAGATCTTATCATAGGAGATCCATCAGCAACCATAAGGACAAGATCTAAATTAAGTCAAGGAGAAAGCTCACTCTATTCTTGTTTCTTGTCCACAGAAGAACCTCAGTCAATAGAGGACGCACTCAATGATGCTGACTAGATCATCGCCATGCAAGAAGAGCTGAACCAGTTCGTTAGAAACGAAGTTTGAGAGCTTGTTGACAGGCCTAGACATCAGCACGTGATTGGTACTAAGTGGGTCTTCAAAAACAAGCGTGATGAAAACAACGTCATTGTCAGAAATAAAGCTCGACTAGTTGCCAAGGGATACTCTCAAACAGAAGGAATCGACTTTGATGAAACATTCGCTCCAGTCGCCAGATTGGAAGCTATTCGTCTATTCCTAGCTTATGCAACGCATCAAGGATTCAAAGTATATCAAATAGATGTAAAGTTAGCTTTTCTGAACGGCGTGCTGAAGGAAGAAGTCTACGTGGAACAACCGCCCGGCTTTCAGCAGGGACATCAGGTGTACAGACTTCGAAAAGCTCTGTATGGGTTAAAACAAGCACCCAGGGCTTGGTACGATACCCTATCAGACTTTCTACTTCAGAAAGGTTTTCAGAAGGGGACAGTAGATCGCACCCTGTTCAATATAAAGTCAGGAGATGACATCCTACTGGTGCAAATCTACGTGGACGACATCATTTTCGGTTGCAGAAACGTGACTATATGTCAACAATTCGAGAAAATGATGAAGGAGAAATTCGAGATGTCCATGATGGGAGAAATGAATTATTTCCTTGGATTCCAAGTAAAGCAATCACCTGAAGGAATTTTCATCAATCAAGCCAAGTACACTCGAGATCTCCTGAAAAGATTTGGCTGCGACTCGAGCAAGCCAGTCAAAATCCCCATGAATACGAATTTCAAAATCGATCTAGATAAAGAGGGAGCTTATGTTAACTCTACTGATTATAGAGCTATTATTGGTTCTTTATTATACTTAACAGCTAGCTGACCTGATATAACTTATGATGTAGGTGTATGTGCAAGATTTCAAGCGGATCCCAAGCGAAGTCATCTAGACTCAGCAAAGAAGATTCTGCGATATCTAAGAGGAACACCTGACGCAGGGTTATGGTATCCTGCTGATGATAACCTTATACAGATAGGTTATTCTGATGCTGATTATGCAGGATGCAGGATAGATCGAAAGTCAACTTCTGGAACGTGTCAGTTCCTATGCAGCAAGCTAATATCTTGGTTTTCAAAGAAACAACATTCAGTGGCAACGTCCACTACTGAAGCTGAGTACATGGCTGTTGGAAGTTGTTGTGCCCAGATCCTTTGGCTTCGACAACAACTGAGAGATTATAGTATAATTCAGGATGAAGTGCCCATCTACTGTGACTCTACCAGTGCTATTGCTATAACTCAGAATCCAGTTCTCCATACGAGATGCAAGCACGTGGATATTCGACACCACTTCATCAGAGACCATGTCGAGAAGAAGGATATCAGAATGGAGAAAATCCATACTGACAAGCCAAGGGCAGATATACTGACAAAACCACTAGCTGAGAACAGATTCAGAGAATTATCAGTTGAGCTAGGTCTACTGGATCCTACTGAATCGTGTCAGTAGAACACAACAATTGGTATCAGTAGAAGCCAACCACTGATATACCAACAATTGGTATCAAGTGTAAGGGATCAGTATGACAGGTCAAAGACTCAGTACAATGATTCAGTCGGGAGAATCAAACTGTACACAGTAAGGGGGAATGTGGTCATCAGCACATCAACTGTCGTCCTAAGTCTAAACGGTAACCAGCTGATCGTAAAATAAGCTGAAGAGGTTTGCGTAGTCTTAATCTTATCAGAAGCATGCTCGCATTTATTATCTCAGTCGCTTGCACTCAGTAGTTAATGAGCATTTATTTCCCGCCATTAATTCTTAAGGATAAGTCAGTAGGAAACCGTTCTCATTTAAAATGACTTAGTCTTTAATGCTGCCTGCAGCGCATTTAATGCATGTCTTTTCACTTACCTTAACTGCGCATAATCCTACGTGGGTCTATGGTAGAGACGGCTTGTGTAATCATTCCGTATCTGGAGCCAGTATTCGATGCTCTAGAAGAATCTGGCTTAGGGCTGCTTGTCTCGAAGCAACCTAGAGCGTATTTACCCAGACAAGTGGCGGAGGTTTACTATAACTGGCGGACTCTGGATACAGGAGCAAAGGTCTCCAGATTCGCGTTCATGAAGGAGGTTGATTCACTGTCGTGGGATGCGAGTGAACACGAGTTCAACATCAGAGATGCTCTCGAACTAGCTTTTGACCTGACAAACGATGGAATCTCTCCTATTGGATATAAGGAGAAGGAGATCAATTCTTATGTCCAGAAATTCTGTGGAAAAAGGGACATAACTTTCAAGACAGCCCTGCCGAAGAATCAGTTGTTGCCACAATACCGAGGGCTCGCATACATTGTGTCTCACATCCTCACGAGCTCAGCCGGTTCTTATGATCAGCTTTCCAAGCCCCGCATTCAGCTGATGATGATTATAGATGATGGAGTCGAGTGAACTCGGATTCGACTATTACTTAGCCGAGCTCAAAGCTCGGGCTCAAAAGTTCATGACCCTACCCACCTGGAGATAGGAGGCTAATTAGTGTGGGTAAGGCTCTTGTATGGGACAAAGATGTCCATACCGATCGAGCGATCGGTCTCGAGGAGTTCAGCTTTTTTCGACTCCGGGTATTTCGACAGCAAGCTCGTGAAATTCAAGACGAGAGCCGCTGCTGAGAAATCAATCGGGCGAGGGCCACCTGATCAGAAAAGAGATCTTCAGATTTGCCCCCTCGCGCCGAACCGCCTAAGAGGAAGAGGGTCCGTAAGCCTGGACCTGCTAAGGTACCAGCAAAACCTGCCTCTCCTCCACCCACTCAGGAGGATCCACCCCTGGACACAGATACAGGCATAAAGGGTGCCACGCTGAAAGATAAGGTTCAACGGATCAGCTCCTCTGAGACTCAGTCTGACATTGCCAGATCGACTGAAGAAGTCTCGTCTGAGTGGACCACATTGCACTCCACCCGTCTCCGTGCTACTGGAGAAATACATGCTCAGATTCCTGAGATAGCTGACCATCCAGACTTGGTGGACATTGCTATCAGGGCAAAGACACATATGCTGCTGAGATTCCTCAGCTGGGACATACTTGAAGATATTATCAGATCTCAGTCAACTCTATCCCTACTTACTGAGGAGCAATCTTTACAGTTAGCAATAGGGTTCGGGGAACCAGCTGACTTAGCTTCTCTGGAGGATCTGCGTGCTGCTATGCTATACCTTCTCAGCTTAAGATCCGCAGCACCAGACCACAGCCCTTCGCCTCCATCTCATCACGGAAATAATGATAATAACGATAATGATGATGATGATCAGGCTACACCCAAGGAAGCAGATTTAGGAGGATCTGTTGAGGGTAACACTCCCCGCAAAAAGGGCCGCTCACCACCACCCTCCACATCAGGTGAAGCCCCTGTTGCCTCGAAGCGGAGTCGAGCGCAACAGCTCACGACATCTGAGCAGAAGCTCGGAACCAGCAGTTATCAGATCAAGTCAATTGGTTCCGTGTCCTCTAAGTCGGTAAACAGAGCTATCAGGAGACAGGGAGACAAAAATCGTCTCCTTGCAAAAGACGTACACCTCAAATGGGCTCAGTACACCAAAGCCCAGACTGAGGGCATCAACCGACTTGTCGACGGGGTTAGTAAGGTCTCAGCTCCTACTCAAATCAATATCAAGGAGATAGTCGAGGCCGCCCTCGAAGCTCAGAAGGCGGACTTAGCCGCTTAGAGTCAGCAGCTCCTTATCTCTCAGCAGAAATCTTTCTCAGAGCAGCTGACTCAGGGTCTTGCGGCAGTCCAAGCCACAATGGATGAGAGGAACAGAGTGGCCACCTCCAGTCTTCAATCTGCCATCAAACAACAGGTTGAGGCCCTGAAGCTCATCCAGAAAGAGATCACAGAATCTCATGATCAATCTCTGGTGAAACTCCGACAGGAGTCAGCCGCTCAACTCCGAAGATTCAGAGATGATCAGGAAACAAAATGGGACAGATACTGCTATGCAGTCAAGGATTTCGAATCCACCGCCAACCTTATCAAAAATCTTGTCTTTAATCTGGATAAGGAAGTCACTGCCATCCGCACTCGCCTCTCCCTGGCTGATGATGCCAAAAAGGGGGAAGAGGTTAAGGAAGAAGCCAAGGTACATGAACAGGCTGAGGCGGAGCAGAATGTGGTGGAGAAAGTCTCAGAAGTCCAAGAGACTAGCAAGGGGGAAGCTAATCAGAAAGAAGGTTCGGCTACTCGAGTGGAACCGGTTCTGCGATACCTCTCCTCCAACTTGTCCCAGTCCCTGAAGTCCAAGTCCAACCTACTACGACTGAGCCAGTAGCTGTTTCAACTGCTCAACTCATTGAAGACATTGCTCAGTTTGTGGATGTAGAGGATGAGCCACTGCCACTGCAAATGCCGGTGAAGTAGATCACAACTGAAGTCACTCCATCTTCCCCATCGCCTAAATTCAAATCAAAAGCGGAGCAGGAGGCGTATGATCAAGAAGTTGCTCAGAAGCTTCAAGATCAACTAGATCAGGAACATCAGATTGAGGAAGCGAAAAAGGCTAAGAAGCCTAGAAAACTAACTGGCAAGATCGCCAAAGGAAAGGCTAAGCAGATACTGGATGAACAGCAGAAGAAAGCTCAGGACAAGCTAGCCAAAGCATCCACTCCTGCAGTCCAGTCCCTAGCTCAGAGTTCTTATTTTCCTACTCTAACACCTGAGCAAGTGGCCGAGGACAAAGCCATCTGGGAAGCCACGCTGAAGAGACTAAATCTCCGAAGAGGAGATGCTAGATCAGCGACTCTCAGAGAGAAGAAAAGATTGGATGACCTGGCTAAGATCATTCAAATGACAGATAAGATAGCCAGTGAGCCAACCGTAGGACCGGAAGAGGCAAATTCCAAGGTCCTACGAGAAAGAAGCGCACAGAGCACCTTACATCAAGAAGGCTCCTATTCCTCATGTAGACAAGTGGGTGCCAGTCGAACTAAACGAGCAGTGGGAGGAACTTAAAGCAGATTTTATCAAGGGATATTACGTATGGGGCTTCTATCCTTCCGATAGACCAGCTGATCAACTTTTCGATGAGTTTATTTGTCGATTCGAGCAGAACTCAGAGATCAGCTCCATCAGATTATGGAAAAGGAGAAGATACCCTTCAAAGCTCCAAACTTTAGACGCATCCCTCCTCCCAGAACTACTCGCGGCGTAATATGCACGAAAGATATTGAAGATGAGATCGAAGCAGCTGCTTACCATCTTGGCCTAAGTATCCATCAGCCTGCGGATCACGAGGAAGTCCAGATTCTGCGTGCAAGAATCTACAAGTATTATTGTCTGGACCCTCCAGCTGACAAGTCTGCAGACTTCAAGAACAAGACCAAGAGATTCAGACGTCAGCAGTGATCTTCTCTTCTTCATTCCTTTGTAATAGAGATAGGAACCATGTAATCTTCATCTCATATATACCAGTTCCTATTTCTAGCCAGACAATTACTCATTGTCTTACGGCTTTTGGTTGTGTTTTCGCTATCACAACTGATCACTGAAGTGATCTGACACACACTCACACATAACCATTCTCTGATTTTGCCCCTCTTAACTGTTGATCTCGTTGAAGTTAACTGATTCAGTTTACTGAAGTCTATCTATGTCAGTAGTTTACTATCCTCTCTTTATATTTCATAGAAGTTTTTAGAGATTGTGTTTTAGAGGTTTTGGCATCATCAATTAGGGGGAAATTGTTGGGTTATGAGTCAGTAGATGATACTCAGCATGTTATCGGGTTAAAATAATATTGGGGGAAATCATAGTAGTACTATGGAATTGAAGATCCCAAAACCCAGCTGATATCAGTAGTGTAGTGTCTCGATAGGATTAGTTGATGTATAGGTTAGACTTTTTGTATTCGTTTATCTTTTTGTCTAAGTCCTGTACGGGGTAAATTGTTAGATTGATCTTCTGTCGAAGTTACTCTCCAGAACCCCACGTCATCAGTGTAATCGCTTGCATTATTCAGTCAGTAGTTGATCTTCACCTTCAGTAGAAGACAACTCATCAGTTGATAAACATCAGCAGAAGAACCCAATGCAAAGCTTAGTACCTTCGCAGTCATCAGCTGACCCACTAAAGCCATATCCTTTGTCAGTAGACTCAGACGAAGAAGACAGAGACTGTCCTAAGTCTACTGTATCCGACAGAAAACGACCCAGTCGTAAAAGTCATTTCAAAGTTCAGCAGAAGATCATACGAGGTTGAAGAATAGTCAACTCTGATCACTGACACAGTCTCACCTACCACAAACCTCGACCAATGAGAAGCCGACAATGTTTTATCTGCTCTGACCAACTAAAGCTGCTCTCATGTACAGTGTCCAACAACTCTGCTGCAACAATTCGAAAATATGGCCGTTTTCTTTGGAAGCTTGTGACACGTGGCATCGTCTTCTCCAACGGACACATGCCTGCTCACAACTATAAATAGAGAAGAAAACCGAGCTCCACGCACGGGATACACCAGGGAAAAACGCTCAAGCTCAAGAACAAATTCTAGCAAACTTAAAGACCATTCCAACGAAGAACTTGCCTTCATAGAATATTTCTAGTTCTTCTCTCTAGAGTTCTTTAGATCCCTTCTTCTCTAGCTAAGCTCATTGCAAAATCTATAGCTTAGAAATTTCGAAGGAGTTCACTTTCTGTGAATTGTTCTTATTGTAAGAACTCCTTCTTAGTTAGAGATTATCCCCTCCCCTTCAAACTTAGGTTTGAATTGCAAAGTCGCTAAGGACTATAACTTAGAAGGGTTTGTCTAGTGCACAGATTCCTTGCTGAGGCTTACTCAGATAAATCAACAAGTTCTCCTGTTTCATCAGGACCGTGGACGTAGGATCTTGAGTATCCGAACCACGTTAAATTGCTTGTGTTATTTACTGTTTTATTGCATTGCATACAAACTGATTAAAAATCATATCTTTGCATAAAACGTATTTTCAAAGACTTTAACTTGGGAAAATGCGTTTTCAAACTGAGACGAATCTCCGGGCCCTACACTCTTATCCGCACAACGTCTCCGACTGAGTTTCAAGTACTGACTAAAGTCAGTAGGAGAGCTCAGTAGTTGGCACACTTCTGACCCGTGATCGAAGGTTACTATCTGGCACTGTTCATCAGTCACAACCTACAGCTCAGCTGTCCTTCACGTTATGAGAAAAGAAACTGTGGTCAGGTGTATTCACCCCCCCCCCCCTCTACACCTGACTATCGTCTCCGGACCAACAATAACAAAGGATGGTCAATACCATTTCAAATTCTCCAATTACACATAAGTAAGGAACTTCTGATCCTCATCTTTGTTATCTTCTATAGGTCGAAATGAGTCTCCATCCACTTCAAGTGATTGAAGCAACTATTAGGTAGCTATGTGGATGCGATACAATGAAATCTCTTTAAAGACATTTCAGGCAGGTCGACTAGTGTAACTCCATCAGGGAGATGCTCGATCTGCAGGGAGATGCTCGATCTGCAGAGACAATTATTAGTTCAATCTAAGTCTTTTGATTCTAACTCCATCTTTAGGCATGAGTTGATTTCCTCTATTTTTGTACATAATGATTCACATATCCTCTTCAGGAGGAATTTGGAGTAATGTGTTCTAAATTTTCTATTCTGCGGACTTCTATCTCTTAGCACCAATAAATCTCTCACGCTTCTAGCGCTATTGAGAATCAATTGATTTATATTTTCTAAGAGGAACTTCAGTTCGTTCATGGTGCGTAGGGGTGTCTAAACGGGATCAGGATTCGGGATATCCCGAATCCCATCCCGAAAAACACGGGATTGGGATCCCGAAATGCCGTTTATCGGTATTTGGTATCGGGATCGGTATTTCCCTGTCAAAAGAATCGGGATTCGGTATATATCGATACCGAATCGGTATATACCGAAATACCGAATTATAAAACAATTAATTTTCTTTCTCTTTATTCTTTATCAATGTATCAGTAATAAATTAATAATGTAATGTAATATGTCGCACTGTCGCACACACAAACACAATCGCATCGCACGCACTCGTCTGAGACCAGCAACAGCAAGGCAGCAACGATTCCGTCTCAGCACGACCGCACCCGCGCCGCACCCGCTGACCCGCCGACCGCCGTCTCGCCTCTTTCGGCCGTCGCCGCCGGCGCGCCATCGAAGGTTGGTTTTTCAAAACCTTCATTTTCTTTTGGTGTTGGTTTTTCGAAACCTTCATTTTCCATTACCGACTTGTTAATTTCTTCAAAACACCCAAAAGCATCAATTTGCTGATGGGATATGACTATGAGGCTTGCTAATCACTTTTGTGGAGCATAATTTTGTGCCAAAGTTGAAATCTTGGTGGTTGTAACTTGTAAGGTTTGCTTCTCACCTCAGAATCAGATTCTTTTTTTCTGCACTTTGTGAATGTTTCCCTCTTTTTTTTTCATTTATTTACTTGTTTCTTTATATTCGAATCTTGCTGCACTGTCTAAATAATTCAAAGATAATTAACAAGAATTTAATGTACCATAATAATGTTTAATATCTTGCAAAAACGAAATTGTTTGTACTTTGTGGCTCGTGTTCGATCGAAATTCGAAATCATGTAGAAATCATTTAATTTTCGATTTTTTTTAATTACAGGATTTTCGGTAATCCCGAATCCCAATACCGAAAATCCCGTCCCGAATCCCGAATCCCGAATCCCGAACCGGGATCGGTATTGGGATGCAAATTTCGCTATTTTCGGGATCGGGATCCCGAACTTCGGTATCGGGATTCCCGATCCCGTACCGATCGACACCCCTAGTGCATATACAACAGGTATATGAGATTTTAGTCACTCCTTTTTCACTAAATAACTTGATGAACTTCTGGTTCATAGTGCATGAATCTAAATAATTAATCCAACGAAATATTTGCGGCATTCAATCATTCATATTTCATATCTCCCCTAATGCCGACAATTATATGAGTTGGATTATCAATGAATAAAATAATTCATAATTATTTATTCTATGTAAATCATTTTGACGGAGTATACATATAAGTATTATGTTCTTCAGGAGTTTCAATCAAACTCAAGTCATCATTTATGTACCTTTCTATCAAGAAATTCTCGTCGTTATGATTATATCATATACGGCTGTACTATTTCAGCCCTTACAATGACTTTTGCAATCTAATTGGCATCATCTTTTTGACTTACATGCTTTGAACAAGTTAAATCCTTCAGGGATCTTTATATATATGTCACTATCTAGTGAATCATATTGATAAATATTTAATACATCCATAAGGCGCATAGCAAGCCTTTTGTGACATAAGTAGATTAATATAATGGTGTCTATTATAGGAGAGTTTTCATAATTGATTCCCGGTCTTTGAGAGAAACATTGTGTTACGAGTATTGTCATATATCTCGTAATTTTTCATTTCTCTTTGTAACAAAGACACATTTTTTTATCCTTTAAGGATATACTTTCAAGAATTTGGAACTACAGGTCCAAACGTTTTCGGCTTTCTAGGGAATTTTAATTCACCTTGTATGACTTCGTTCCTCTTTGGCCAATTATTTCTATCTTGACAATCTCTTATAGATTGTCGTTGAGGATCCTCTTTTATCATTTCAAGAGTCATATTAAAAGGCGAAAATACTGTCGTGCGTCCACGACGATATTTGATCTCTCCAATATTTTGAGATCTCATTAATTTCAGACGCTTGTAGTTCTTCAGGAACTTCATTTGATTGATTAATCATATTCGTCATTGTTTGGTTCATATGTTGTGCCCCTTTTCTTAGACACAAAATTTCTTTTAGAACCAATTGGTCGACCATATTTTTGACGAATTTTTACTACATTTGCTGTCATTTATACTTGTCCTTCAGGGACATGAATTCTTGTTGGGGGTATTTGCAGCAAATGTATGACATTGTCACTTCTTCTATATACACAAATTAAAAGCATCAAGAAGTTGGTTTGCAATCTTTTGCAAGTGAACCTTTCGACTTCTTGTTCACATTGAATACTTCGGGAATCCAAATGTGACTAGTTTGTTCTTGTGCTTTTAGTTGGATGTAGATTTCACATTGATTACTTCAGGAATCCAAATGTGACATGTTCCAACTAATGTTGGAAATATTATTTCATCATAATAACAATCTTAATGTGAGATCATTTTTATACGGACAAATACCATGTTGAGTATGGATATAAGCAACTAATTATTTGATCTCAATTCCAAAGCCATATAATATAAATCCTCTTCAGGAGAAACTTGGAGTTTAATAAACTCACTCGCTTTATCAAGACAAATCTTCTTGATGGAATCGAGCTCTTTATTTTTGAAATTGTAGTTTTACCAAGTGCTACATTTCTTATAGAAATCGAGCATTCATGGAAATTAAGAGATTCTTCAGGATCTCTCTGCAGCGCCCATATGAATTTTCAATTATGTTGCGCATCATAGTTGCTTGCAGATGTCCAAACTTATCATATCAAAGCATAAAGCTCTTTTGAACTTCCGTTTCGGGACATGTTTTGTCTCACTTGTTTTTATGAATGTGTAATACATTCAAGGTGGTAGTGTGAAAACTTTTCTGTAGCTGCTGGCTAAATACAAAAGAATCATTACCTTCTTATAATATTTCAATATACTATCCATTGCATATCCTTAATACTTAGTAAGTGTCTTCTAGACTTACTAGAGTAAAAGGCATGTTCACTAGTTAATTTAGTATCATTTGATAGAATGATACAAGCTCTTCGGGAGCCTTTAATGATGTTCGGTGCACTAAATTTTAAAATCTTGCAATTTAAGATACATCTACTCGTATCGAGCTTTAGGGAGGACAAGTAATTAATATCTTTATGCAATCCTACTGGGATTTTTGTTTCGTTCTATTATTGTCTCCCTCATGCCTCTTATTGGCAGATGAGCATCATATCAAGAGTGCATTAATGTCAACGAGACATAAATAATATTTTTCATTCAGGAAGAACATATATCATTGAAAATACGAGTCGCTCTTTAAGAGCATTTAATATTCTTCTAGGATATAAATGATGCTACTTCAGGAGCAAAAGTTAAATAGTATATAAAAATACTATATTTGAGGCATTTCCACAAACATATAATAGTAAGTTAATATCACAATATGGTCTTTCTTCAGGAATGTAATTGTGCTACTTCCAGAGCAACAACTTAGTTTTATTCACGATAAGTGAAATCAATAAATTGTGAATTTTGAGATCTACCGGATCTCACATCTATTCTTGAAAAGAAATTAAGGCACAATAGGATATGAGAAATGCAATTGTCGAGCATAGAGGAGCTATTGCTACCACTCCATGTACTTAGGTGATGCTTTAAATTATACATTGTTCTTTAGGAACATATATTATTCTTTACGAATATTAATTGTGCTACTTCAGGAGCAACAATTAAAGTATATAATTCCAAAATGATAAAATTTGAGTTGTTATTCAAGAACATGTAGAGTTAATTGTGCTACTTCAAGAGCTACAATTATAGTTATGAACATATAGCATTTGTCAAAATCAAGAGCTTGAATCGTTCTTCAAGAACATGTAGTATTCTGCAGGAATACAAATTGTGCTACTTAAGGAGCAACAATTTTAGTCTATATTAAATTACTTTAGGCGAAAGGGTAATTTTTTTCGAGAAACTCAATCGCTCTTCAGGAACATAATTGTTCTTTGGGGATATTACTTGTGCTACTTCAGGAGCAACAATAATACAATTCAATAACCAATATTCGACCAACAATGAATTGCTCATCAAAAGTATGTAATTAATATTCTTCAGAAATATTAATTGTGTGCTACTTCTGGAGCAACAAATCAAGATAATAATTCAATCAAGATAATAATTCACATATGAAACTACGCCATGAAACCGATTAACGAATTAATTGTGTATGCGTAAGAATCAATCTAGAAAAGAAACATGATTTGGGATACACGTATCCCCTTAAATAATTTATAGGATCTCATAAATTTAAAAAAAAATTCAGCATCTATAAATTAATTATGTAAAAGACAATGATATGACATACCTTTTCTTCTTTGAAGTTTTCATTCACGGCAAAAAGGAAGTGGCCTTGTTTAATGTTTCTCTTGCTTGGCGGAGGCTTCAGCAACGGCAGCTGCTGTTTTAGCTTTCTGACGGTGCACGGCATAACCTCCAACACCAGCCCAGAAAACTACAAAGGCTGAAATGGTGCCGCCAAGTATCGCAGTCAGATTACTCTTCGTTTTTTTAATTTAAAGTGTTGTTGCATGCTAGTGAGTCTGGTACTTCTCCGATGAATAGATTATTTGCCAAGTTCCTTCAATACATGGTAGAGACGTCGGATAAAAAAATGAGACTATCGTACTCATAACGTGTTATAAACTAAATAGATATCGAAAATAATAGAGAGCGCGGAAAATAGATATGTATTATTATGAGGGTGAAGACTTTTTTATTTACAGAGTACAAGATAGACTGCTAAGGTTTAAATATGGTCATCATATATCTAATAAATTTTATCTACAACAATATCACTCTTTAAAAAAATAAAAACTTCAAATATTACTACTCAAAAATTAAAATATCATTCTTAAATAAGTAATTCGTACCATATTACTGAATTTTGCCATATAAATTGCCAAGAATGTTTAGTATTTTTCAAACAATAATTCTTTTCTATTAAAAAATATTGAAAAGGAAAAACTATTACTTCACCAAAAAATATGTGTTATTTTAATATAAAGAACAAAAACTATTTTTATAAGAAAAAATAATATAAAAGATTTATAATTTACAAAATAATACTACATTTGTCCCACTATTTCTGAGTCACTTCTTTTCAACATGTAAATTAAGAAAGTTGATGATAAAGTATGAGATAGATGGTAGATGATAAAGTATGAGAGACTGAGCCACTTTTTTTCGACATGAGAATTAAGAAAGTTGATGATTAAGTATGAGATAGATGGTAGATGATAAAATAGGAGAGAGAATATGAGTGAGATATTAAAAGAGGAGATGATAAAGTGTTAGAGAGAAAATGAGTAATATAATGATAGAATAAATAAAGTAGGAGAGAAAAGCTCAAAAAACAGTATATAGTGTATTAATTTTTTGCCAAATTAGGATGGAGTCAGAAATAGTGAGACGTCTCAATCGGGAATTGATTCAGAAATAGTGGGACGGGGTAGTAATATATTTGTACATTATGATATTTGTATAAATGTTATAATCTTTTCAAAATATCTAAATATTTATTGGTTTATAAAACTAAAATAATTATCTAGTTATTATGAACTAATGTTTTTTTATTTTAAGCAAGTATGAAATATCATAAAAAAATAATTTAAAGAAAGATATATGTAAAAATATTTTAATTATGATACGTGGGAGAGATCGTTCCCTTTTGATGATTTGATTTCATTTTAAGAAATGATTTCCTAACATCGACAAGGTTGATACCAATAAAGATCATATATCGTCCCCATGGGATGGCCTAGCGGTCGAGGTGGGTGGCCCGGGACCGATAGGTCCCGGGTTCAATTCCCACCAAGACCGTTAGGTGTTGTCTGTCACCCTGTCACATTAAGGGTGGTTGAACCCTCCTGTGTTGTTTGCAGGCTACTGCACAAGGAGCGTGGTTTACCCAGTGCGCACCGAAAGTAGCGGCTGCGGATTCCATGAATCAAAAAAAAAAAAAAAAAAAAAGATCATATATCCCACTTTTCAGGGTTCCATGAATCCAAAAAAAAAAAAAAAAAAAAAGATCATATATCCCACTTTTCATGTCCCAATACATATTCCAACAATGAGATGATGACATGTGCATTTTCACTATAGTTCTATGTGTATTAAATTTGAGTTAGTTATCTTGATTGGTGATTTTCTTGAATTAAAAATACACATGTCACTACCTCATTGGTAGGACATGTATTGAGACACCAAAAAGTATGATAGAGGATCCTCACCGGGTTGTTACAGTGTCTAATTTGGGTGGTTTGACAGTGTTGGAGGAAAGTTATATATTGTTTGCATATGGCGAGTAGGAGAAAGCAAGTGTCATACCTCAATTTTCGCAGAAGGACACGATCATCAATGTGTGAGTGAGATTTGGAAAAAGAAGCGGGAAAGAAATGTGATTGTACTTTCTTGAATTAACCATGTCGATTGCCTCGATAAATTATGAAACACCTACTTTAGTAGTGAAGCATGCTAAAATAAAGACGAAAAAATATAGTCAAAAATTTGATATTCAAAAAGACTCGACTCAAACTTAGTCGTGCAATTAATTAATCATTAAAGAGTGTATGTATCACAGGGCCCAACAAATATAAACAAGATAAGTGCATAAGAGGTTTTAGTACAAAAAAACGAACTCGAGCAAAAGCAATATGTATATACAGCAAAAACTCTCGCCTCGGCTCACTACCAACCACTAGAGTCAGTCTTGGGGAAAAAAGGGGCATGTGCAAGAAAATAAAGTGGACCCTTAAGCTAGCAGATAAAAGCGGTGGTTGCCCCACCTCGTGTGGTCCCCAAGAAATGGATAGTGAAACTAAGGAAGGGGATGATATTACAATTGTAGAAGGGACTAGGATTGTTCAATTTCTAAACGATGAAGAACCTACTGAGCCACATTCTATAGAGAAACGAAAGAAGAAAGCAACTGTCAGTAGCTTTCCTGATCTCCCTCCTCTATCTCCCAAGAAGAAATTTGTTTGTGCTGAAAAATAGGTCGAGTATGATAGACGAATGGTTGAACAGCCTCAAGCTCAGCAAGACAAAGCAGACAAGAAAAAGGGTGCTGGAAAGAAGAAAGCTACCATCAAAACAACAGTCCCTAAGAAAGTTAGAACTCTTGTAACCAAATAGAGCAGAGCACAGGCAAGAAAAGCACAAAAAGAAAAATCTACTGAATCTCCACAAGATCAATCTGAAAAAGAGCCCCTCTGATCAACAAACTCAGTCTACTCAGATGACCAAGGCTCATATTGAAGAGAAGGAAACGTGGGATGCCTGCAAAAGAGGTCTGGACATTACAGCTGCAGCCAAAACAGGTTGTAGAAGCCAGAGATAGACTGCAAAAGGCTAAGATTGATGCTATTGTACTCATTGGGTAAAACAGTTTATAAATATTTCACAAAAAGTTTATCCACGCATAAACCATATGACTTGGAAGGTTTAAAAATAAAAATCACTCCCAAACTTTCATTCCCTTGTGTGTGCGTGTTGTCACGTTCCACTCTTACTATTACTCTATACCTCCTTACTCTCGGACTTTGGGTTGAAATTCAGTGAGTCCCATAAACATCTAATCTCGGGTCTTGATCCAAAGATCCCAACTGTTAGACTTAAAGTCGAAGCTCATAGGTCATCTCCAACTGGCTAATACATAATGAAGATCAACCCATAGTACTACTAACAAAGGTGTACACAATTCTCAACCAACGTGTTAGACCAGTCAAAAATCTCAATTGATATTCCAAACTGCTCAGTTACTTATTAATAGCTCTTAGAGAAACAAGCAAGTAGCCAAAAATTTTTTTGAAGAAGAAATTGTTCCTTTTCAACTCAATTTTAGAGCAAGAACCATAATAAGACGCATATTCCAGAGTCATGGAGTATGTCAAGTTTCTTTCATCTAAATATGAAAATTTTCAAGTTTAGTTCTGCTGTTGAGATAACACAACAGTTCAACATAAACATATAAATCCCTACCAATATTATTAAATGTAGAGTGTAATGTTAAAACTATACATTTCCAACTTCAAAAATACAAAAATATACATGTGTTATTTGTAATTGCAAAAATATACATTGTTACAAAATACCCCTATTTCAACTTGACCGTATGTACAGTGCGTGTGTGCAAGAGTTACTTTGAAGAAAAGTGTACTTCATGTTTCTTGGGAATGGCGAAAAGTATGAAATTGCACCACATGCATGAAATTGCATGAAATCCACCCCATGCATGAAATTGCATGGTTTACGTTGCCATGGATTTTATTTTTATTGCTGCGAAATTGCCGACTGTGAAACAATTTTTCTTCCTTTTTTATTCAATTAAGTTCTAATTAATTTAGGAGATTAATTCAGCTGTTGTTTTTTTCTCCTTTTTTATTAGATTAAATTACTGATTAATTTTTCAGAGATAAATTCAACTAAATTCATTTTTCTAATTTTATTCGATTAAATTGCTCACTAATGTACCAATAACCAATAACCAATCCACATGATCTGAGTGTATTTGCACATTTTTTTTAAGTAAATTTTGAAAAATCACGTTATAAATGTTCTATTATTTTCTTATTTTGGAAATTTCATAGTAACTTTTCAAATTAATTTCTTTTACGTAGTAGTGAGTACACGTCTCGTCTGAAACTCTAATTCATCTATCAGTTGCAACCTTAATTCATCTTTCAAACCCTAACAACAGATTAATAGAGTGAGCAAACCAGAAAGCTCCCGATACCGCACTGAATTGTGAGCACCTTGAGATGGATTTCAAGCCTACGGTTATGTATTTTAAATTAGCTAGAGAAAAAGTGGTTTTTTTCTTTGGTACATATTGACTTTTATGAAGCAGAATAATTACTTTCATCTTCTATTTCATTATCAGTGAGGTCGAGCTCCTCAAATAGATCTCGATAGAAGAAATAAATCTTGTGATGCTTGCTCCCCTCTTCATTCTCCCCAATTCGTGCTTTATGTCAACTTTTTTTCACATCAAGAAGAGTGTCTCCATTTCTGTTTGTCTCTATCTCCAGCCTACTGAAAATAACTGTGCTTCGTGAATGACGCCATTTGTTTCTTCTTTTTCTGCATGAAATTGTTCTGCATGCCATGGTGACACGCTATATATAATTGACTTCATGCAAGCACGACTTTATCTCTCTCATTTATCTCGTTCTCTCTCCCCATGCAAGTAGTTATGAACATAAGAAATAAATTTTGTAATGTCTTTTCTCTTAAAACCATCCAAGATGCATCGGCATTAGACTACATGAAGGTGGCTAATATTCCAATGCTTTACTTGATGATCATGAGTGTCCCGAAGCTAAGGTTAGTGGATGAGTTTGTCTGGGTCTTAGTGGACGACTTGGTGAGTGGAGTAGATTTTCGTAGGGGTGCTTATACATACCAAGCATTACTGCACTATAAGCAGCAAATTCCGACAGGTAGAAGGTCGTGCAGAAAGAGCTACCATTTAGGTAGTCTCATATGGGCTACACAGGTAATTATAAATGAATTTTATTTTATTATCGAAGTCTACACTAATTACTGACTAAGCTTTAACTCTGCTACAGGTTTGGTCCTTTGAAGTTATCCCTTCACTTGGGGCCCGTGCCGGATGACTAGTCAAAGCTAATGCTCTCCCACGAATGTTAAGGTGGTACTTTTCGCTTAGAATAGATCAATGTCGTGGCTTCTTTGAAGATGGGTTTGAATGTTTCTCGTTCGTTGTCAGTGGACTCGAACAACAAACACACTGGTATCTCAGCACCCAAATCGGACAACCACTTGGGGTGCCTTACCGTCGGCCTCAGACGGTATTATTCGGTTCTCAGACTGCTAGGGACATGGGTATCCCAAGGCCATGGGGTAGAGCACGGGAAGTGTCCCCTCCTTGTTCACCACCGACTGGTACTCGACGATCTACCCATTTTCAAGGAAAAATGTATGTGGAAGATAATGACTCGGATTTCTCTCCTGAGAAGCGGCCCAGAGGTAGACGGAGTGCCTCAAATTATACTCCTTATTTCAATGAAGCTGAGTTTAGGAAGAAATGTGCCAAAGATGTCGAGAACAGTGTGTCATGCCTAAACTGAAGAGTTATCTAAACGGAGTGTTAAAGAGTATGGGGTTTGGAAAATCAGCCACCTTACATAGAGCCGAGCCCGAGGCTTCCCAGCGCTCCTCTTTGCATCGAGCTGAGCTCGAGGCTTCCCAACAATCCACGTCGTATAGAGCCGAGCCCAAGGGTTCCCGACACTCCACGTCGCGTAGAGCCGAGGTTTCCAACACTCCCCTTCGCATCGTGTGGAGCAATAAGGTTCCCGGCACTCCACATCGCATAGAGCCGATCCAGAGGGTTCCCGACGCTCCTCTTCGCATCGTCGAACCGGAGGCTCCCCAACACTCCACGTCGCATCGAGCTGAGCCAGAGGGTTCTCGTCACTCAACTACGCATTGGGACGATGCTGGGGTTACAGGACACTCTAGTGCACATTGGGGAGGAACACACGATCAAGCACGTCATTCAATGTCATTCCTTGACAGCCAGTTTCAACGCATGTACAGTTAGACACAGAGCTTCCAGTTGAAAAGGAAGAGGTTTAATTTGACTTAGTTCTCCGTTTTATTAACTTATTACTCTGCATTCAACATTAAATACTATATAAAATACTAAGTACTAAAATGTTTTTATAACTTCGTTGCAGGAGCAGAATAATCCACCACTTCAAAAGTTCGAGGAGAGTCGTATAGTGGAGGTATTATGTGTTCTTTATTTAACACGGAATATTATTTTGCTTAACTAATGACTATGTTTGCCAATGACCTAAATAGGAGCATGACTTAGGACCTGCTCTCAGTCTCGCCCCAGCGAGTTCAGTATTCAGATGACTTTTACATCCACTAGCCGCCAAGTTTGATAAGGGTAAGGTCCCTGTTGGTCGGGGACGACAAAAGAAGAAACAAAGTGCGGCGTAAAAGAGACCTCATTGGGTCGATCTTACGGGACAAGGATGAGTACATAGCCAAAGTCCGGGAAGCATATAATGAGTGGCGCGAGGTGGATGACATAGCCTACGTTAGTGTTCCTAAATCTTTTCGTATTGGAACAAAAATTCTTCTCCAATGCCAAAAATGTGGAAGAAAAAATGGACTCTAGGGTACAAGAATGCATTATGTATTGTTACCCATACAAAATTGAATGTTAACACTCCCTTATTGCCATTGTGTGTAGATGATTGACCTTTGGTCAGCTTCAATGAGACGCCATTTGGGGAAGGGAGAAGGCTTGCTACCCGATGTTAACTTGGTATCAACAATCTGGGTGGATATTGATTTCTATGTAAGTATACTATTTGAGTGGAAAATATAAGCTACGTATTGAACTTAGCACTGCAATATAATAGCTTCACACTTCATATGTTGTCGGCCGCTCTCATGCAAGAGTGGAGAAATAACTGTTACAACCCAGAAACTAGAAGATTTGATCCATATGCGGACTTTACCTGGTGGACTCCCCCGGGAATGATTGATACAACCATGCGTTGGAGATGGGCGAGCTATGTAAGTTTCGCAATACTCGTCATTCATTACAAACTATGTTGTCTTATAATTTGCATTGTGTTGTCCAGATCATAACAGTACGCCTCGTACCCGCAGACTACTGGGTAATAGTCTGTATTTGCCTTGACGACTGGACGGTTGAGTTATATGACTCAATGTTCAGTAGTGGGATTCAAGATTACTCTTCCATTCGAATTGCTACTCTAATACCGTTGACCAAATTCTTGTATAAGCTTCTAGAGCATGCAGGTGTGTGGGAGCATAAATATGTACAACGTCAATGTCCTTTTAGCCACGACTGTCAAGTTATTCTAGGCCCCGGACCGCACTTCACTCAGTTTGACCAGATCAACTGCGAAGTGTATGGATCTATGTATGTCGAGAAGCTGTTATTCGGCTATCCAACATCCGCGATGATGTCTTGCCGCAGTGAGTTAATCGAGTACCGAAAACGGATGGCAGCAATGATGTGGGACAATTGTATCTCTTAGGGTTTGGGTTTGATTTCATAAACATTGCAATTGTGTGTGGTTTCATTGACATTCTATATGTGTTAGCTCTCTGGATGGACGTATTTGTTATGAATTTTGTCCGCCGTTGGATATATTATGATTCAAATTTGAACATCGTCGATAATTTACGACTTGCAAACCGTTTTTATTTTTGTATTGGAATTTAATAAACCATAATTCAGTAACAATTTATTAGAATTTCAAATTAGAATTCAAATATATAAGCAACACAGTAGAAATACGAGGTGACAAATTCAATCTTGTGCATCTCTCCCTGAAAATGTCCTCGTAGTATGACTTCTTTCGTGACAAACACCACACTTTCTTACTCCACTTGACTTTGAGCTTGTAGATGCCTCTACTCCCGATCTGTAAAGTCGTTGCTTTGGGCGACTAGCTTGACGCTTTGCCACAGGAGGTAACAATGATTCTGCATCTAGAATGTGGTCAGGAATGGTCTAAAGCTCCAATGGAGGCATCGAATTAAACTGGTGATCATATATTTCCTTGTGGTTGCTTGTAGTGTACATAATGTGAACATAGTTATAAAATTGGTCTCCACTTTCCCTGTGAAAATAACACTATGTCAGATATATAGTAAAGTGTAATAATGGAAATCAGAATAAGTGTTAAAGAACTCATACTGAATAGCAGCGGCAACATGGGAGCATGGCATCAGATCCATTTCAAATTCGCGACACGTACAAGTTTGGTTCTCCAAGTCCAACCTAAAGTTTTGATTTTTCCCGTACGGACTTTGAATCTAAAGGGCGCGGTTGTGGTCACAGTATATGAGAGTGCAGCTGTCGGAACACTTTTTCTTTGCAACATCTACCAATGGATGGTTGTTCTGACTCAACCCTTGTCACCTTTGATCCCACCAGGTCTCAATGATCGCTCGTATAGTATCTATCAGCAAGCAAATCGGCAAACGACAAGCCCACAAGAGCTGTTCGTTGAAAGACTCGACGCAATTTGATGATTGAAAACTGTAGCGACGATGTGCACATTGCGACCTTGCCCACCGTTCGGGACTAACCTCGATGAGGTTGTTGTATGCTCCTTCACTCGCCACAAGGATTGATGCCATGTACTTCCTAAACTCTGACTCATGGTATGCAGTGGCTGCCTGTCAGAACAATTAGGGTAGTCCATTCTCGTAAGAAGTGATCTTATTCTGAAGATGGACGTTGCAAAGGCAATGACGAACTCCAGGAAACAATGCTTCGACGATATTTTTTATACTGACATGCTGGTCAGACACGATCACCAAGTCGTCGCTCGATCCATACGCCACCCTGAGGTTCTGCTAAACCACGCCCAAAAGTCATTGTTCTCTATTGGACCAATGTCAATAGCCAACGGTACAAGCTGTTCGTTGCAGTCTTTAGTAACTGCAACAAATAGGATGTCGGAATTCTTCCCCTCCAAGTGGGTCCCATCCATTACAATGACCTTTCTCAAATGCCACATAAATGTGGGGATGCACTGACCCCATGCAACAAACACAACTCAAACCTCCCATCAGCGTCGGCATGCATATTTGTTATCGTTTCGGATTTTGTCTGCTTCAATATGTGTAAGTATCGAGGGAGCATCTTGTACGATTCTCCGTGACTTCCATAAATCAACTCAGTTGCCTTATTTCTAGCACGTAGGGCCTTGTAATACTCCACCTTCACACCGAATTTCTGACGCATCCCATTGATCATGTCTTGAGGTCGTATCAGCATACTTTGCCCAAAATAGGCTCTGATAGTCTTCGCACTGACAGTTATTGGCCTTACATTATTGAATGCATATTGACACGTGTGCTCCGGCTCGAAATCGTACACTTTTCAGTACAGACCATTATGTCGTGCACGCACTCGGAATGGACAAAGATCGCCCAACAGATATTGAAACCACTTATACTAAGGACTTGCCCTTTTCACTTTATAAGATCGTCGGCACTCTAGGTGCCACAGACCAACGGCTGTTGTTAGAGCGTCCTTCTTCCAGAAGATGTTGCCATTTCCGAGAATATCATCTTGAATCTTCTCTATATCCGTACGACTAATGACTCCCGCTTGACCTAGTGGAATAATCTGCACTAACCAATGACTCCTACTTGACCTTGTTCGGCGAGCGCTCTATTATGTGGTTGTTCTAGAAGTGTCATTAGCCGGTTAAAACCGCCTTCTCCACGGATCCACGATGCAAACTCGAACATGGTACCGTAAATGCTTTGAGCCACACCATGTTCGTCTTCCTCATCCTCTTCATCAACCGTACAATCTACATCGTCTTCTTGATCCTCTTGTTGTTCTTCTTCTTGTTCCTTTTGATGTTCTACGTATTGCTCTTGTTCCTCTTGTTGTTCTTCTTCTTCTTGCACCTCTTCTTGTTCTTCTTCTTCTTGCTCCTCTTGTTCTTCTTCTTCTTGATCCTCTTGTTGTTCTTGGCTTCCAAACTCATATTGAAATGCAAACTCATAAGCAGCTCCGCTTTGGCTATATGCGTCACCAAGAAAATCGGGGAAATCAAATTGACCACTTTGTACAAATGTGTTGTCCGACATAGAGTAATCAAACGAAGGGATGTAAGGTCTTGGTGGGATGTTCCAACGTAATCATTAGAAAGAAGCATAACGACACACACAGTCGGGTCGGCTTCTAAGCTGGTGAATCCAAGCAAATCATCATTGTGTTTGTTAAATCTTTATATGCAGCATAGTGATAATGACATGCAAATTCGTGGCCATTTACTACACGACAATAGAGCTTGAGCCACACTAGATGATGCAGCTTTGTTCCTCTCATCCATCGTCTTCTGGACTTCAGCCATTGTCACAACCAGTTTCTCTGAGAATTGTTTAGTGCGCGTCATTAATCCTCCTCCTCATCCGGATGATTGCAACATACAAGACGATTTTCAGACAGTTTTTCCCCCTTTGACAAGATGTCAAGTTGGTCGTCCAAAGATGAGATGCTTTCAATCTGGTGTGCAAGCATCTAGCAGCAGGAGACCCGCGCATCAAAGAAGTGTAGTATATGTCGTCAATCAGGACATACAAAAAATAAATGTCCCGTGTGAGCATGATTGAGATTGTATGGGATGAAATTAAGCTTTATGTTATGACAAAGTTTACATTTCATCAATTTCAAATATTATATTTATATATATATATATATATATATATATATATATATATATATATATATATAGAGAGAGAGAGAGAGAGAGAGGGGGGAGATCATATGAGAACACCCCTTAGAGTGAGAAATAGGAACAATTTATAACCTTTTGATCAAGTAATTTAACGCTCCAGATCTTGTCATCACTTAAAATCCCGAAATACACCATAAAGGTCAAAAGTATGCACTAAGGTTATTTTTGTAATCTTGCACAATCTATTATTTTATTTTATTTTGGTCTTATTTTCTTTTGTTGTAACCGTCATTTTCGTTAATTATCTTCTATGTTTTAATAGCACAAAATCTCGTTCCAGATTTTACAAGAACTATGGTTAATTGTACATAGTTTCACTAAGTCTCGTCCCAAATATAAGTCTCGTTCTAGATTTTCATTAATAGTTTCATCTTTTCTTCATTTCTCATTAATTGTGCATATTTTTTTTCCAATAATTGTTCATATTTTTTTTCCGTTACTTGTGCATATTTTTTCCATTAATTGTGCATATTTGTTCTCATTAATTGTGCATATTCTCGACTGAAATTTTGCGTTTTTTCCCCAAAATTGAGCAAAATCGTGTAATAGTGTATATAAAATTGCTAAATGTGCATAAAAATTGAATTAATGGTGCATACTCTTAAATTAACCACATAGCCCTTGCTTCAATTCATATTTACCATATAATCATCTCTTTTAAGCAATAGAAACATAAATGGAAGAAATCCAAAAAGAGAAAGCAAAAACAAGAAAAGTAATTACGGCGAGTCCTGAAAACGTGGAGTACATGTTGAAAACGAGAATCGATCACTATCGAAGGAGAAGCAATTCGATTTCGCGGCGGCGTTTGATCTCCCGTCGAAATTGTCAGCGGAGAGGGCGATCGTGACGTCGCTATCGGTGTGGAAAGTCAAGCGGTTCTTCAATTTATGATCGGAGAAGAAAAAGAAAAATAAGTTATCGAAGAACACCAAAACCTATAACAAGAATGGAAGCCGACGGTTTTGAAGAGAAGAATGGGGGACGGCGGTTTTGAAAATAAGAAATATTATATGAATGTTTTGTAGGGTTTCTAGGGATTTAATAAAATTAAAATTACTTGTTTGACCTTTGTGCAGAAATTTTATACTAAATAGTGCATTTCGCCAATTTGAACACCAAATTATTCTTGGCCATCTATTTTCAAGATCTAAAGGCTTAAAATTGTTCTTATTTCCCACTCTAAGGGGTGTTCTTATTTGAACCCCTCCAATATATATATATATATATATATATATATATATATATATATGTGTATATAATATGGCGTGGATCTTGAGAATCCATACTTCACATGAGAACTGCAAACTATGCATAATTGTTTTATATTTTATGCATAATCATTATATATTTTAGGCAAATTGGCAAAAAAAGTCCTCAAACTTCGCGTTTTTGCGAATTTTGTCCTCAAACAATTTTATTTTATTTTTGACCCTCAACTCCTTGTTTTTGCGATTTTAGTCCTACCGTTAGATTTTCCGTCAATTTTAACGGTAATTCAATTTAAATTTTAAAAAATAAAAAATTAAAAGGGCAAAATCGGAATTTTTATTTATATAGACCAAAATTGCAAATGAAAAATTATTTGGGACCTATTTAGCAAAATTAAATAGTTTAAGGACTGATTTCACAAGTTTTAGACAAATAAGCTAATTGCTTCGTATCGACGAGATTTTGCATTAAATTTTCGATTTTTTATATAACTTTATTGCTTCGTATCAAATATAAGCTAACGAAGACTTCGTACCAATATAAACAACATTTAATTCGAAATGCAAAATATTACTGTGAATTAACCATTAAAAAATAAAGCTATTATCACCCAAAATTTTTTTACTTCAAAATAACAATTTAGAGCATAATATTTACTTCAAAATAACATGAATACGAGG
The DNA here is from genome assembly GCA_028984105.1 of Lavandula angustifolia. Taxonomy (NCBI): domain Eukaryota; kingdom Viridiplantae; phylum Streptophyta; class Magnoliopsida; order Lamiales; family Lamiaceae; genus Lavandula; species Lavandula angustifolia. The sequence continues at coordinate 24,963,871 of CM054802.1, read as the reverse complement.
AAAATATGTGTCAGTTCGTATTTTACGATGAATAATATGTTATAAAAAACATTTAATTCGTAATTTTTCATGAATAATAGAGTACGAGGAAAATATGTATCAATTCGTAAATAACATAAAATATTAGTTTTATTTGCAAATACTATAATAAGCCAAAAAAACTACTGCAAACAAGGTTAGTCTCGTATTCACATTCTCTGCATAGAACTGACATGACGAATCCCCAACACCACCACCCGCCATTGAAGGGCGTAACCATAACTCACGTCCGCTACCAGCGCGATGATCAGCTCGGCCATTTCCTCGCCTGGATCTACCTCGTCCCCATGTTCATCAGCTTCGGCGGATTCGTCTCCCACTTCCTCTTCCGCTGCGAGCTCCAGGGAATGTTCTTCGCCGTCGGCCTCCTTCGCAATTCGTCAGCGAGCGCATCAATTGCGGATTCGTAATTCTCCTCGTATTCTAGTTATTTTGAAGTAAATATTATGCGCTAAATGGTTATTTTGAAGTAAATTTTTTGGATGATAATAACTTTGTTTTTTAATGATTAATTCACAATATATATTTTGTATTTCGAATTAAATGTTGTTTATATTGGTATGAAATCTTCGTTAGCTTATATATGATACGAAGCAATAAAGTTATATGAAAAATCGAAAATTCAATGCAAAATCTCGTCGATACGAAGCAAGTAGCTTATTTGTCTAAAATTTGTGAAATCAGTCCTTAAACTGTTTTATTTTGCTAAATAGGTCCCAAATCATTTTTTATTTGCAATTTTGGTCCGTGCAAATAAAAATTTCGATTTTGCCCTTTTGATTTTTTATTTTTTTAAAAAAAAATTGAATTAACGGTTAAATTGACGGAAAATCTAACGGTAGGACTAAAATCGCAAAAACAATGAGTTGAGGGTCAAAAAAACAAAAAAAAAGTTTGAGGACAAAATTTGCAAAAACGCGAAGTTTGAGGACTATTTTTGCCAATTTGCCTATATTTTATGTTAAAAAAATATATAATTTTACACTTTTGTCTTTCTACATAAAAATATAAGGATTATGTATAATGTAAAATTATAGATTTTTTGCATAAAATATATAACGATTATGCATAAAATATATAAAGATTATGCATGATTCGCGGTTCTCACGTTAAATGCAGGTTCATACATGATCCAATATATATATATATATATATATATATATATATATATATATATATATATATATATATGGCGCGCTTGTGTTTGTTAAATCTTTATAACATGTCACGTGGTAAATGATACTTGAAAACGAAATAATTTATAAATAGTGCAATATAAGAATAAAATAATTGTGACTCATAAATGATTAAAGATTAGCACACTTGAGATAATTCCAAATGCATATCAAGAGTACTAGTAAAGCTATACAAAAAATATATAATAATTATAATTATAGATAAAACAAATGTAATTATATGCACACAGTAAAGTTAATTGATATGTTAATACGTTGTTGATTAAGTTTTATTAAAAGAATTTCATAAATATAAGCCTTGATTTATACGATTTTATAAATATATTTCTTCAATTAGAGCACCATTCCCGATGTACAATATACAAGAATTACATAGTAAAACTGAAAAAAGTGAATACAATGACCTAAATTTGAGATGATTGCAATATAAAAACAACAAATTCAAGGGCAACATATGCCTATATGACACCCATATATGTGATATGATAAATACCTATTTTTGATGCGGGTTACCTCGTCATAAAAAAAAATACCTATTTTTTTTTTTTTGATTCGTGGAACCCGCAGTCGCTACCTTCGGTGCGCACTAGGTAAACCCCGCTCCTTGTGCAGTAGCCTGCAAATCACACAGGAGAGTTCAACCACCCTAGACTAACCATAGGTGACAGACAACACATAGTGGTTCCAGTAATATTTGAACCCGGGGACCTATCGGTCCGGGCAGTCTGAAAAAAAATACCTATTTTTGCGGATACAAGTTTTTGGTTGCCTATTTTTAATTTGGGGTTTTTGCAAAAAAAAGCACAAAGTTGTTCAAATTTGCAAATTTAACACGCTTTTTAAAACTTGGTCAATTAAATCACGAAGTTTCAATTTCTTGCAATTTAAGACACGGTCCGACCCCCAATTTTTTCCGGCCACCGGAATGCTGACATGGACGCCTACGTGGCCATCTTAAAACGACGCCGCTTTGAGTATAAGATGTATTTGCAAATTAAATCACCATCGTTTAACTTTTTTGCAAATTAAATCACCACTTTTCAGGTTTTTACTATTTAAATCATCATCTTTCAAGTTTTTGCAATATAAGTCATGTTAAAAATAAAACATATAGTGATCGAGCATTTAATATAACTATACTTTAATCGAGAGCCTTAATGAGGTACATGGATTCAATATTACTTATGCGAAGCACAAGATTTGTAAAAAAAAACGCATCTACGTTTTTGAAGTGAGCAAACTTTATTAAGAATCTTCGTAAATTTAAATGTTTGTTCCTTAAATTTTCGTTGACAACCTATCATATTAAGCTGATTCGACTTCACTTTCAGATTCAAACTGTCATACTACATTCAAAACAAATTTCAAACAAATTTCAAAACATATAGTGATCGAGTATTAAATTTAAAATAAATTTCAAAATATGTCATGATCGAGTATTAAATTCAAAAGTCATCATAATAATCGAATCTTAGCTACGACTCTGTTGAGTTTCCATGACATTTCCTTGTTCTCCTGCAGTAGCTCCCCTTCCCCTTCCCCCTCTAGCTCGACCTCGTCCTCGACCGCGACCTCGAGACACGATCTGGCTTGTTGAGCTAGTACCCACCTCGCATGTAGAGCTCATTTGACGAATGCTCTTATCATTAGACATCTGTCAATCAAGCAAATTAATATTATCATCTCACAAATTTTACAAGGTAATTTGAAAGTAATATATTCATACCCGTGCATAAATAGTTCCTGATTCACCAACCAAAATACCTAATCCTTGTTTGGCCTATGGAGAGGAAAGCCTTACAAAACCTTCTCGGTTCTCTAGCCAGAAAGTCATCATGTGCAGCCGGATCTACAGCTTCTAAATCCTTCAATGTTGTTGTATACTGAGCAACATATGTACTTCTGGCTGCTCTCCAGAACAAGTTCTTCAAATCAGGATTTTTGAATGTTTTCTTCCAATTGTTGTATACATGTCGAGCGCAATTTCTATGCTCGGCATGAGGAGTCAGATCAACAATAGCATGCAATAGACCCTATAAAAAATAGCATTATACTATTAGATTCAACAATAGCATGCAATAGACCCTGTAAAAAATAGCATTTTGAGAAATATTACCTTCTGTTGGTCACTCATAAATGTCCAGCCATTACCATCTCCTATACCAAGTTCTTCAAAAAGAATTGTGAGGAACCAAGTCCAGTTTTCTTGATTCTCAACATCCACTACTGCCCACGCGCCAGGGAACATCTGGTTATTCCCATCTTTACTCACTGTTGTAAGCAACTGACCTCCAACACCTGCCTTCAAGAAGCATCCATCAAAGCATATTATATTCCTGCATCCTTCAAGTAACCCCTTCTTCAAAGAACTAAACCCCACATACATGCATTTAAATCTGTTCCATGTGCCAAGCTGTACCTCAAACCTACCTTCTGAATCCACTCTCTTTAGTTCAACAACATAACTACCCAGTCTTGCATAATGCTCTTCAGTAGTCCCACTCAATTTGACTCGAGCTTTCTCTCTAGCTCTATAAAGTTTCCAATCACTTGTTTTTGTTGAGAACTTCTCAATCAACTCATCCTTCAAATCTCGAATCTGCAAATTGGGCCTTTGCCTGAACTTATCCAGAAACTCTTCCGCTATGAAGGTCGATGTTGCTTGTCTGTTGTGCATATCTCTTGCACATATATGCTCCTTGTCAACTAAGGTCTTGACAAGAATTTTCTTCTTAGCAGGATTTAAGCTTGCATATATTTTCCATCCACATTCATCACTGCATTTTGCTTCAATTTGTTTTTTGTTGGAGCGGATGAACTTAATAGGAAAACCATTTATCAAAGAATACTTTCTGATAGCATCCTTGCACTCTTTTATATCGACAAAGCTCATACCAAGCTGGAACTTCAACTGTGCATGATCACATGTGGGGTCATACTTTATCTTTTTCTCAGTCTTTGTAGTGGCCTCATCACTACTAGTAGATGCACTTGATACGGACTGAACCTCTTCATCACCTTCTAAGTATTGTGAAGGTACTTCCAGCCCCTTACCTTTGTCACTTATTTTTCCCATCTCCTCTGTATCATCATCGCTTGACCAATCATCTGCTTGTTCAATAACTTCCTCCCATCTATCATCACCTTCCTTTGCTTCTGTACCGACCTCACCCTCAGTTTCTGAAGTTTCTACGCCCTCTGTACCTTGTTCAGAATCTATACATTTACCCTCCACATTATCCTTCGCTCCATCTACGTAGACATTAACATAACTATTAACTTCATATATCATTTCAAGCACCTTGTTCTGTCTTCTTATCCATAAAGTACATAGAATCCCAAGAGACATACCCTAACTTATCCACAAGTTCAACTAAATCTAAATATCCAAATCTATCGGGATCAAGATTTCCAAATCTAGAAATTTCGCCACCTTTATACACTCCCTTATCTCCCACTTTAACATAGCTTCCTCCATGAAAAATATATATAGAGAACATCTCTCTGTATTTTATAAACAATCAAAGTCAATAGAAGCACCCTACAATAAATAAATCTAGAACAGCACATAGCATTTATTTGCATAACATATCAGCACAATGTATCAGAGGCATTAACAATGTATCAGAGGCATGTAAGAATCAGAGACATTAACGTAAGAATCAGAGACAATTTATTTACAATGTATCAGAGGCATGTAAGAATTAGAGACATTAACGTAAGAATCAGAGGCATGTAAGAATCAGAGACAATTTATTTACAATGTATCAGAGGCATGTAGTATCAGCACAATGTATCAGATTATTGAGAGACTCACTTTGTTAGGTTTATTTATGAGATTATTGAAACGAATAATCATCACAAACGTATCAGCACAAACGAATAATTATTGGGAGACTCACTTTTGGGATCTTCAAAATCGACGCGGCTGCCGTTCGATTCGTGATTCAACGGAGAAGGTTTTGTAAGACTTTCTGGGTGACGCTGCTGCCGATTAACGGGAAGAGGAAGAGAGAGGAGGTGGAGGCCGAAGGGTATTGACGGTGGCGGCGCGAGGGGCGATGGCGCCGAAGCCAATTCCGCTGGAAAAAAAGGTCTGCAAACTTAGGTTTTGAGTGGAGAAGGAATAGAAGCCAATTCATGTATTTTTTTTCCAACTTGGCAGCTTACGTGGCAGTATTTTTCCAGCTTGGCCTCCACGACATCAAAACGACGTCGTTTTGTATGTTGGGATGGCCACGTAGGCGTCCATGTCAGCATTCCGGTGGCCGGAAAAAATTGGGGGTCGGACCGTGTCTTAAATTGCAAGAAATTGAAACTTCGTGATTTAATTGACCAAGTTTTAAAAAGCGTGTTAAATTTGCAAATTTGAACAACTTTGTGCTTTTTTTTGCAAAAACCCCTTTTAATTTTGCCCCATTATATATTTCCTTGGATTATAATTTTTTATTTTCTTACCAAATTATTATTTTTCTAAATAATTGGAATAATAGTGTGGTATTTTGATTTTTTTTTTATATATAAGATTGCCTCCTTTCAATTTTTAGCAAAAGCCGTAACTAACATGTTATGATATTGAGTAGGTCTATTAATTGGTTAATCGAAAATCAGTTAATCTTAACGTAAAATCCAAAAATATATTGACCAAATCCGAACCAATCGGTTATTCGGTTTAACAATTAACCAATTCGGTTACCCAATCGATTATTCAGTTAATCAAATAATCGAATACAGCCAATGTGTTAGAATTGTTTGTCCGCACACAGGATAAGTAATTAATAAGTAAGATGTAAAATAATTCAATTTCAATTATGGGCTGAGCAATGCATGGGTGCAAGAAAGAAATCAATGTCGGCACTACTGGAGAATGGAATTATGGAAATGATTATTACTAGATTTAATATTCGCAAAACTTAAGTTGCATTGCATTTCATTAGTCGTCCAATAAACCTATAACTAACTAATCATTTCTCTTCTTAACAATCCATATATAAAACGGCATGCAAATGAAGGAACAATGCTAATAAGCAATTCATGCAATTACTACTTCTACATCAAATCTTGTAGTATATAGCTTCAATAAACATGACGTGTTAGGAGAAATTAAAGAGAATTTTTCATGCCACTAAATATATTTAATGATCAATTTAAATCAAGATCATAAGTTCAACATGCGTTCCCACCAACAAAACCATAAAACTCTACGTACTTTAAGCATACTATATATCTTGTTTAATTACACTGAGCATGAGAAAAGCATAATCATTCCTCTAAACAATTTGATAATTTAAGGTGATGCTTAAACTAATAATGAGGATAATTCTACCTAAAAGCCTTCCTGGTGCTACGGTAGTACACAATTATTAAAGGCGGCACACGCGAAGATGAGAAAGGTAGTTGGAGAAATGGAAAAAGGGTCCAAAATGGTGGTGTATGAACTAAGTAGAAAAAGTAATCATCAACCTACTAGCTAGCTATGGATACATTAAGCAAAGTGGAAATACCCAATGTTAACCAAAACGAAAAAAAAAAATACAAATGTAGCCTGAAACTTAAACAAAACACAAAAGTAGTCATTTTGTCTTTATCCGGCGAAGGGCCGATGGGGGGAGTTCATAGGCCCTCCATCGGCAAAGGGCCGATGAGAGGGCCAATGGGGGGCCGATGGGGGAGTCCATAGGCCCTCCATCGGCGGAGGGCCGATGGGGGGAGTCCATAGGCCCTCCATCAACCCTAAAAATAAAAAAAAAAAAAAAAAAAAAAAAAAAAACTATCGACCCTCAAGTGTTAAGCAAAATTAAAGGGCCATCGGCCCCGAACCAAAAAAAAAAAAGAGGAGGGCCATCGGCCCTCAAAAAAAAATTCAAATTTTGGCTGATGGCCAAATTTTTTTTTTTTTTTTTTTTTGTTTAGGCCATTGATCATAAAAAAAATTTATAATTTTGGTCGATGGCCTCAATTAGTAAACATTTTTTTTTCAGTTTAGGCCATTAAAACTGAAAAAAAAATTATAATTTTGGCTGATGGCCGATGGCCTCAATCAGTACACATTTTTTTTTCAGCTTAGGCCATTGATCATAAAAAAAAATTATAATTTTGGTCGATGGTCTCAATTAGTAAACATTTTTTTTTTCAGTTTAGGCCATTGATTATAAAAAAAAAATTATCGGCCCTCCATTAGGCCCTCCTTAGGCCCTCCGCCCTCCATTAGGTCCTCCAAGGGGAGAGTTCATCGGCCCCCATCGGCCCTCCCATCGGCCCTCCGCCGATGGAGGGCCTATGGACTCCCCCCATCGGCCCTCCCATCGGCCCTCCGCCGATGGAGGGCCTATGGACTCCCCCATCGGCCCCCCCATCGGCCCTGCGCCGTATAAGGACAAAATGGCTATATTTGTGTTTTGTTTTAGTGGTGGGCTATAAATGTATATCTATTTCTACTGTTTGGCTACTGTTAGAAATGCCTCTTAAGCAAATGTCACAAAACCACGTAAGCGCATATGCGTGTTTATATCATGAGAGCTTTGCTTAAGTAGCCAAACCTACTAAAAAAACATAAATATACCCATTACTTAAAATTATATACATAATATAACCAAAATTTCCAAAAAAAACCCTCACACCTTTTTCCTAATATTAAATAAGTTTCAAAGATTCCCACCAGCACACTTCAAAAGACTCCCACCAGCACGCCTTTTTCTTCCGATCCCACACACTTTTTTCATTTAACTAACATCGAAAACCGTACAGAAAATATTGAAAGAGTAGTTTTGACCAAAAAGCAAGGGATTTTTTTAGTATAATTGGGTATTCTATGAATATAAATTTAGTGGAAGGTTATTTTTGTGTTTTTTTAACTCATTTTGGATATATTCGTATATTACCACTTATATCAATTCCATGTTTGACGTATACACGAGCTTAAATTTATAAAATCTTGAATTTATTGTTGGTATTAAAAAGAAATTTATATAGGGTATGTATCTTCTAATCTATAATTAAAGGTTAAAATAAATATTCTTAAACCTTGTAGAGAAAACTAGAGATATCACAACTAGTTATATCCCACAATTGAGGATTAGCTACTCATGAAAAAGGGAAGAAACAAAAGAGAGTGGAGTTTACAACTCAAATCCATCAAAGTTATTCCTAATTCACTAGAAGATAGAAGAAATAGAACCAAGCCCCCAAGGATTGGATGAATCTCCACTTCTTCAAACTTATTTCCTTGCAATGTTGTTGATCCTCTTGGGTTTCTTGGTGTTGAAGGTTTATTCAGCCAAGTATGGAGTGAATGAGTGATGTGAGGGAAAAGGCTTTCCTCACCAAAGGGAAAGTAGTCAGAATGAATAATTGTAGATTATACTAGAAATGCCCCTAAATCGTGCAGGCCTGTGGAAACTGCGATGTGGGTTGGATCAGAACCGGTTTGATACTAGTAAGCCCTTTCATGTGCGGAGGTACATTCTCTCTCAAGTTTGTACCCCGACAATAGACCTTATGTGTAGCGGTGTAAGTCCTATCGAAGCCTTGCCACCACATCTTCGAGCCTCTACGGCGATACAGGTTTTAGTTTTACCGGGGCGAGATTGCCTTTGTGCGGCGGTAAAGACTTGCACCCCATCAATGGTTCGACGTGTGCAGCGGTTTGAACTCTCTTAGCCGCTATTTTGTGCATTCATCCTCTGGGCAACGTGCTCTACGTCTTCAGTCCTAAAATCTATAGTTTTCCTTCAAAACATAAAAAACATTTAAAAAGAGCATAGTAAGAAAAAACTACACAAAATAAAGAGAAACACGCAAAAAAGAGGAGCAAAACAAACTAAAAAAAAGCAAGATAACGAGGTCAGAAACCGAGTCATCATCATCAAATTCCCCAAAACTTGAGCTGTGCTTGTACTCAAGCAAAATGATACTCCATATTGTCCCCCTATAAGAAAATATTTGCGTAGGGCATAAACTATGGTGATTGAATAAGAAAGTTAAAATATTTGAGAGAAGAGGAACAAAAATAGGAAGGCATTTATATAATTATTCGAGAAATTTGATCCTCAAATATTTTTAAGGTTGTGGTTTTGGTCCACAAAGATTTTATGATCGGGAAAATTGGTACTTTCTTAGAAAAAATATCCTTTTGATTTTAATTAAACTGGTTTTATCAAAACCTACCGAATTTAGACCAACTCATTTCGTTCAATCCTATTCGGCCGAACCGTCAACTAACCCTAATCATATGCACAGTCAATTGATGGACTGTTGTCTACTAGTACCCAATTCTTTTAGTTGATTGCAATTTTTATTCACATCCGTACCATTTATTATTAGTATATTTGCATCATTACATTATTGAGAAAATACTAAAAAAATTCTGAGGTCAACACAAAAGAAGAGCACTTGTAGACAAAGACAAAGAAGCCAATCTTGATAGAGACTATTAAGAGGGTGAAAGAAAACAGTTAGTACACTCATTGTGAATACACCGAAGATTCTACAAATGTTGAGGGGAAGGGGGGTAGGTGCCAATTTGACGCAGCAGCCTCAACCTCATCAAAAATCACAATCGCAGCAATAATCCGCCTATTTCAATCAACCTCTTCAAAATGCCAATCTCTGTTATCACTACACTAAATAAAGGTTCAAAAAGTCGCATCGATTTTTACGTAGCAACTTCATCGACCTCTGAGTTGAAAACAAAGCTAGGGAACGTCGTAGTTATATCCCTGCAGGCCACGGATCACATGAATTTGCCGACTAGATAGTTCAGAGAATGAAATAGTGACACCAAATGATGTTACCTCAGATATGGGAGTGTCATGATCTTCAATAATGAAGGATTTCGAGTCACAAAGTTGTGCCACTCTGACTTGTCTATTTTTCCATCCTGGTCAATATCAGCTTCCAGAAATGTCTGCCAAGATTGTAATTAACAAGCATGACAATCTGAAGTTTATTGGCACAGTCGATCAATGGAAGGAAGAAGCATACACACCGAGGGAACAGTTGAACAATTGCAAATTGAACAACTGATTTCATTCAACAAGGAGTATAACTACCTGATAACTAGAGTCTACAAGGAATGATTTAGACAGTATCAGTTCTAGAAACGGCTAAGTTACATGCACCCACATGCACAATACAGTAACAAAATTACATATTGCCTTTTCTCAACAACGTCGGTGCTGACCTCAACAATCCTTAGCCTTTTCTCACTAACATCTAACATCAACTATTGAACTTTAGCAAGGAAGTCATGATGTAAAAACTAAAGAACATCATAACAGAAGCTTATGTAAATTAGATGCTACTCTGCTTACTTTATCCAATATCATCTCAATGGTTTCATCAGCCAGCTTCATCTCTGACTCAAACAGAAGTGCAATCAACATTTGCTTAACCTGCAAAAGTGGTATTATGAAGAACCCAGGGACTGATTTTAAAAAAATTAAAAAAAGAAAGCAGAAAAACAAAATTAACCCCACTTTCTTCAGCATGCACTGATTATCAGATAATCTAACAGGAAACTCTATATCAAAACATAAGGGGAAAAAAGCCCCAAAGTTCTCCAATTCCTCAAAAAGCAGACAAACAAAATTGACCCCACTTTTGTCATCATGCAGCCATTAACAATCTATCAAGAAACTCTAATCACAACATTAGAGAGTGACAAAAGCCTCAATCACGAAATTTCTCCGAATCCTTTCCGTGAATGAAATAATCAAGAACTTGACGTCCCTGTATGTGGACAATGCCCTGCAACGCACAATACCCAATGAAGAGCACCACTCTCCATTGCAACCAAATAAAAAAAATCACCAAAACCACTTTTCTTCCACGTGCAACATCCAATCCAACAGGACATCGCACTTTAATACAGAAAGTGAACCTGTTTAGCTGAGATCAGAATGTCAGCACTTGAGATAGGTAGATAACCACTGCAACTGAGCAGCCAAAAGAGGTGAACAAGCCGTTTGGCACCCTCGCTTCTCGACATAACCTTATCCTAAATTAGGGTAGCCAGCATCTCTTCAATTATTTCCATTCTTTAAACCAAGGTTGTGGCTGGCAAACTCTTGCCATAGCAAGTAGATGCTCTTACTGCTGTGTCCATTTGTGCCACACAAGAATCAACATATCGGACCAAATTTTTAGAGTATAGGGCAACCAAAAAACTATTTGTTGTTTGAAAAAGAATGAGAGAAAAAAAAGGAGCAGAGAGGACAGGTATCAAACCAAATTGTCTGCCCAGTGCAAAACTGAACCATTCACTAATTCTCTCAATAACCCCCTAACTCCCTAAGGCACTACCTCTGTCATTACTAGTTTACTATAATAAACAAGAATATAATCTATCCATAATATAAGCTAATTGGATCCGATTATACAAGCTAACTGAATCATAACTATAAATAAATTGATCAATCAACCGACTTAATTGATCTTATTTCCCTTTTCCAGAACACATCCAAAAGGTTAGAATATTAATCCTATAACAAACATAACTCAATTAGTAAAGACCAGAAGCTCTAGTGACTTCCACCTGGCTAAAATTCAGCCTAAAGAAAATTATTAGCCTCACATTAACGAATATGCAGATGCCATCATGAGATTTCAAGTCCACATGAATAACTTTTGTTTATGGCTAACAACATAAAACTACTGCAAAACGCATCATGTAAGAATTACAGATTGTAAACAAAGTATCTGCTGACAATGAACATGAAAGCGCAGGATTGCATTTATCTTGCTTAAATAAAAGACAAAAATAAGATAAATAAAGTTTCATTCTTCTAATAAGATCAAAGAGAGAAATACCTATGATAGGATAGCAACTACAAGAACAATTCATGCAACATTGGTGTGATTTCCCAAAAAGTTCTGTTGTGAAAAAGTTCTTCATCAAGAACTTAAAAGTTAAAACTTAAACATACTCACAGTAGGACACCCAGTTCTTTTTTGTTTTTTCATAACAAACAACTATTATTAGAAGGATAAAAAATGGAAATTAGGAAAGACAAAATCTCTAGTAATATCAAGCACTCACATTAAAAGCGTTGGGGTTTGATGGCCACCAAGCAAATATTGGGGAACATATATGCATGTTAGGAAATGACCTTGAGATAAAACAAATAGTTCAAAGAACAATGATTAGATACAACAGGTGAGAAAGAAAAAAAAACAGCACTCAATTTGCGTGCAACAAATATGCACAATGTAAAAAAAACTCTTACTGGTGACCAAGCACTGAATTGACAATTGAGGTTTCTCAAGTCACACACAACAGAACTATGCAGATCTGGTATTGATAATGTAAATATTAAGGCCTTCAATAACAGAAGCGGTGTAGCCAAAACAGAAAGTTATCAATCCAGAGTAGGAGAAGAAAAGGTACAGCTAAAATTCAGGAGTCTGGATCACAAAATACAGTTAATTCAATGCTGTTTCATCATCCCAATGTTTGGCCCCATTAGAGCACTGAGGAGTATCCACATAATTGGTGCCACAGGGAAGTACGTTTTTTAAAAAAAGTTACAAAAAATTACCTCTTGTCGTTCAATATATCCAGTTCCGTCCAAATCATATAGCTTAAATGAAACTTCAACGCCCAACCCATAAAAGAAGACGCAGAAGTCAGAATAATCTCATCTCCAACAGGATTTTGAACAAACAAGAGTAACTCTGGTAGAAGACATTAGATGTGTCTTACAATTGATTTTATCCTCTTGTTGAGCATTTGGGTGAAAAACATTGAGCGATCTAACAAAGTCCCCAAAATCAATTACTCCTTTTTGCTTCACGTCAAATAGATCAAAAATCTGCAAGCAAAAGGTGGGCATAAAGACTGAGAATATAATAATTTGGTATAGATCTGGCAACTTCATAGTTTATAGTTATTTTATAAAACTAAAGATTCAGAATATTTTAAATAATTAGGCCTCAGCAAAGGAAAAAAAAGTCAAGCCTAGTCTTAGTTGAAGGACAGCTTTGTCTAAATGTAATAGTTGAAGGAAAAGTTGCTGCATCCTAATCAAAGATTTCAACAGATATGGATAAATACTGGCAACTACTCTTAATTTGTTTGTTGTGTAGTTTACAATGTAAATGTAAAACCTATGAAAGGACCACTCAAGAGAGACAACTATCTTATCGATATATCCTTTAGATTTTATAAATTCGAGACATTTCCAACATAAGCATTATCACACACATCTTTTCTCAAAAATACTTTTTATAGGCACCTTCCAGGAACTTGAGGAGCAAGCATCCAAGTATTCATATATCATAAACTACCAATTCAACAAATTGCTCAAAATATCGTGAAAATGCCCACACATAACAACCTACCCGATTTGCAAAAAGGCTCTCCTTTTTCATGTTCTTGAACAAAGCCAGCTGAAGTTCTTCCTGCATATATTTAAAAAATGGAACAAAATTTGAATATATCTGCATGAGGCAAAACGTTATGATATGCATATATTTTCACAGATGTGAAAATATTGAGGAAACTATTGCACATAGTGACATAAATAAAAGCAATGTTATTCCAACAGAAAACGAACTAACACCCGAAGAACAAGACCATTATTGGACGTGGATAAATAATGACTAAAAAGAAAAACCCAGAAAACATATTGCCTCAACATATAAAGGATCAGCCTAGCCTTTTAATATTCAAACAAAAGCATGTTATTATTACAAATTACTTCATGAATAGATAAGCGTGAACATGAACACACTGAAATTCCACCATGGACTACAACTTATTTCCTTTTTATCGTGATTTTTTTAATGTTATTCAATTCTGCTAATAGATTACCAGTAGAAATCATATTATTTTCCAATGACCGCCAATCGCACAGAATGAAAATTAAGAAACAAATAAATGAAGAGGACATGGTTGAGTAGCTCAATATCTGCTGGAACTTGCCTTATTAATAAGCCCGTCATCAATAACAGAACTGCTGATACTCTTAAAAAGCTCAAATAATGCTTCAACCTCACTCACGCTAACTGCAAAGCAAGGAAACAATATTTTAATGTATAACTACAGAAAAAGGAAATCACCAACTAAACAAATAACTCCAGAGTCCAGAAGCAGGATAGAATATGATAAAGAGGCAAGGGTATCACAGATGTTTCAGAAACAAAGAATATACTAGATGATAATAAGAATTCAGGAACAACTTTAGAAAACCTGCCCCAAGTACTACTGCAGAACAAAAAAAAAACTCTAATATAGTTCCGTCCCTGAACAAATTTAATCCTATTGCTTAAATGGAAATATGAATGCTAATCTTAGGATTCCAGAAACAACAGCAGGTTTCATCCCTTTATTCTGGTTAGCTAAAGTATTAAATGGATAATTATGGAAACAAAATAAGAAAGATTCATTGCATCCGCCATGGATAAACCCAAATCTGTGGATTGCTATCAAGTCATCTAGTAACCCTGCAGGGGGGTGTTTGACAATTATCTAATATTTATTTGAAAGTGTGAGGTGAATTCACAGAAGTTTAAATGAAGGCATGAATGGATGCACGAATTATTTATTATCCACAAGCATGCCTGAGCAATGCAGCTAAGGAAACAATGCACAAAAGACAGACACCCACAAGGAAAGACGTAAATGAAGAAAAACACCAAGTGACTACACAAGCCTCAGAAATTTTTCGTTGTTTCATTCCTGCAGACCAAAATGAGAAAAAAATAACTTCAAGGAGAGGGAGAGAATGAGAGAGATGAGAGCTTGTGAAGAAATCCTGTAGTGCTCGAGTACTTGAGCAAATCGAGCAAGCAACGGATGACGCAATAATAAGTAATAACAGGTGAAAGATCATTTAATGAGATTTATACCAGCATATTTACGGGCACTAGTCAAATAAGGGAAATAGATTATTAATTATATTTTAGACAATCGGTAAGTGAATTGTGAATATCCATAATCATGAACTGATAATTTTGCATATTTTTTAGCCAACCACTGTGAAATTACTAAATGCTACCAAAACGACATAGCAATGATGGAATCTCATTCTCAATCACATGCCTTAACTACAAAACAGTTATCACTCAGAAGGAAAAAAAGATGACTAATATAAAGATTAATCAAACTAACAAAATGGGAAAAGAGAGCAACATACAAGCCGTTTGGGAAGCAAGTAGAACAGGGTCTTCATGCCCAGGAAATTGCTTTCTTGTTGTAGACTGAAAACAGCCCATCTGCGGGAATAAATCCCCACTATACTTGTGTCTTATGCCTCTCTACAGAACATTATCAAAATTCACTTAACCTTGAAAATACGTAGCCATTCAAAAAATTATAGGAAAAAGAATGGGCGTTCCAACCAGTTATACAACAATCTCATAATTTGTAGGAAGAACAATTCAACAACGGTGAATTAAAAAAACTCAAAAACAACTAAAAGTAAACAAATTTCAAAAACGCAAATGGTAGATCAAGAGTGATGTAATCATACAAGCAGAGAATCCGCAAACTTTCAAGTGACCGGTTAAATCACGACGATGATCACAGAAAACTCCGCTTCTCAACAGTGATCGAACTGAATCAGCTGCTGTTGGCAACAGAAACAAAAAATCAACCATTAAATCAATTCGAATTAGAATATAAAACCTAATCCAATGATTCGCAACAACAAAAAAAAGCCCTCGAGACATTTACCTAATGCGAATCAAACCAACAAAATAAAACGAAAACCGAGAATCCCTAGAAACAGCGAAATCGACAAATTCCAGCCGGACCAGTGAAACAATATAAAAGTAATCACTTACCGAGAAAACGGAAAAAAGTCAGCAAAAGGATCGTCACTCTCTCTCTCTCTAGAGGTGATACTTAGAAGAGATTGTAAGCATGGTGTCTGAGATATTCATGCGCTAGAGGGAAGCACGGTCGAAAGAGAAGAAGACATGAAAGAGGAAAGGTAGGGAGAGTGGAGTAGACGTGAGGTGAGAGCGCGTGGAGTATGGATACGCGAGTTAAGGATACCGCTATACTAGAGTGGAAATGAG
Organism: Lavandula angustifolia; assembly: GCA_028984105.1. Taxonomy (NCBI): domain Eukaryota; kingdom Viridiplantae; phylum Streptophyta; class Magnoliopsida; order Lamiales; family Lamiaceae; genus Lavandula; species Lavandula angustifolia. The sequence goes on along the minus strand of CM054802.1, from coordinate 24,947,615 downwards.
GGAAATTGTTAGTTGATGATTCTATCCTCAGCATTGTTTCACTCAGTGGGAAATGATTCTATCTTCTATACTGAACCAAGCTCGAATTTACGATACTACTCGAACCGTTGAGAAGATTCAAGATCCCAAAACCCTATCCGATTGGTGAACAATTCAGTTGTATATGTTGTTTGTCTCCTCGAGGTTTCGCACTCGGCAGACACTCTGCTCCGGTCAAGGCGCTTAGTAGCTTATTTGCCTCAAAGCACCGGTGTAGAAGACTCAGGTGATACTTGGACTCGCAGAGCAAAAGATATCGAGAGAGTCGATCGAACCGAACTCAGACAGAGTAGTTCACTGGACTCGTAGCCGATCTTCGATAGACTTATCTCATTGCCTATCTACCGAATACAAGGTCGACTCAAGATCGGGCAGATAGTCTTCGAGTGATCGTGAATCTTTTGAAAGACAATCGGCATTGTCATATACGAGGATGAGAGAAGTCGGCTTCGACTTGTCTCGAAGTCTCTGGCTGTCTCAACCGCTCTATCCGCCTCGACAAATGACAAACATACACGTGTCATCCTACCTACTAAAGCTGCAAGTCAACACTTTCCGAAAAAGGAGGAAAATGCACTGTTACCTACGCCAAAAGAGTCGTTTGCTACCAAAAAGAGAGAGAGAGAAGAAGATCGTCTCCAACGGATCTTTTTCAATCTCTTCTCTATAAATAGAGGGATCATTCAAGATTTGACAGGAACGAGTTCACGAGCTAACAAAGAAACGAACACACACACGAACATTCAAACGAGCGAATTCCAAAAGCCTAAGTCTTCCGCAAAAATCGAAAGAGTTATCTCCGGCGAAAGACTACCTTTAAGCTCATAAGGGAACCAAGCTGAACCGTCAACAAAGCATCTAGTATCCAAGCGACGTGACACGAACTTATAGCTAAACCTCAGCTGTTCGTCGCTCTAGAAGCTACATTCTTGTTCCCCATCCCTCTAACCCTAAGCTCAACCGATATATCCATAGCTTAGACGAAGGAGTTCACTTTTGAACCCAATCCTTATCAGATAAGGACTCCTTCACCGTTGGAGAAGTTTGTCAAACACTTTAAGTTTGATAGTATTGTGAACCGGGACTTGCTTAGTATAATCCCCAAGCCAAGGCTTTGTCCTGCACAAGCCGACCGAGACTAACTCAAGATAATAAATAGCCTCCCGATCTATCGGGACAAGTGGACGTAGGATTGTTGATATCCGAACCACTTTAAAAATCTCTCGTGTCGTTTACTTACGTTCTTTTTATCGTTATATTGATTTTAATGCGCATACCGAACATCGTATTTAAAATCAATTAACCGTCTCAGATATCGAACTTCTTATCTACCGAACCGAGACTTAAAACGTTTTCTCATAAAAACCGATTTGGGCCTACACTATTTCGCGCACCGAACTCTTGCCGATCGATACCGATCTCGACCTAGTCGGCTAGCGCATCTCAACCGAGTCGACTTTTAGCCTTTTAACACGATTCGAATGCTTATGTCCGTTCGAATTATTTTCAGCACGGCATCTTCCCCGAATAGGACCGTTCGTGTTCGAAGTTGAGAAATTTGGATTCGTGTGTATTCACCCCCCCTCTACACCCGAACTCACTCTGGGACCAACAACGTTGGTATCGGAGCAGGAGTTCCTTAAGACTCTTGTCACTTTGGAGACCGGTCTATTCGAACGGATCCGGAGGAAAACGTTTTTCACCGCATATCACTCTACATTCATATCATTATTCTTCATGGCTAATATGTCGGTATAAGAATGGTACCCATGTTCTCGGTGGAGAATTATGGAGTGTGGCGAGTCGAATGGAAGCACATCCGACATCCCTCCATAACAGATATGATCGAAGTGCTTGAAGATGGACCTATCGTTCCCATGATCGATAGTGTTGTAACTCAAGTGAAGGAGGAGGAATGGTGACCGGGAAGAAGATCCCTAAAGACGGAAGTCTCTTCACTCCCGAAGAGAAGAAGCTTCACAATCTAGCACCGAGTCGCCGAGAATGCCATACTAACCACTCTTAGCGATTCTTATCTTGGCGTGGTTCGAGAATGCAAAACCGCTAAAGAACTCGGGATGCTCTAGCGCTACCGAGTCGAGGGACTCGGAAGATTAAAGCGAATAAACTAGCGCTAGAACTCCAAAAGCCGGAAAGCTTGTCTCTCACGCTCGTGACAAAATCGAAGATCCGAACGTCGATTTACCAATTTGATGAACTCAATCAACGGGCCGGGAAAGACATTCAAGAACCGAGAAATGAATCTAAAGATACCGAGGGCACCGCCGAACGGACACCGGACACCTTTTGTCACTCTATTGCGACATCTCGATTTAGATGTTGTCTCTCCCGACCATATCTTTTCGTAATTACAGTGCAGAGGAGTTTGAGTTCGACGCAACCTCGAAGAAAGCCGAGAGCCGAAGCCGACACAAAGATCGACCATGCTTTCAAAGCAACAATCAAGACAAAGATCTCCCGTGACGAGCAAGACGACGAGTAAGATTGAGCCTTCACTCAATGATCTACAAGAAGGAAGTCTCGCTCGGAAGTATGCTGTTGCCCGTAAAGTATCGAAGGAGAAAGAGAGGCGTAGAAGGCCGACTAAAGCGTACCGAGACACAAAAGGTAAGTCAAAATATACACCAAAACGCTCTCTCCCGACTCACAATCTTCCTCGAATGCGTAAAAGAAAGATGACTCAAAGACCCTCAAGGGATAGTGCAACCAAAGAAGAAAAAGTCATCACTTGCTACAACCGCAAAAAAGCCGGGACATTATCAATATGATTGTCCCGAGCTCGTAGTGCTCGAACGCGCAAAGCACGTAAGGCAAGGAGAGAGAAATTCGCCCGTAAAAGACAATCCTACATAGCCTGGCGAAATCTCGGACGACTCGAAGAGGTCGACTCCTTTATGGATTCATCTCGACGATGAAGCGGCTTTCATGGCCCTAGAACATGAAGCGGATGAATCGACCGAAATGTGCATGATGGCAAAGCGAAGAGGATGAGGTAAATTCTCATGAACCGGTCCAACTCCTCTTCACACCGCACACACGACACTGTTTCAAGTGCGGATGGGAATTTGGACATCACAACCGCATATGAAGATCTACTAGATGAACAAATTCGGGATGAGTCTACACTCAAGCAAGACTCTTCGGGGAGTTGGATACCCCGAAAGTGGAGAATCGGAGACTTTCTCGGGAGAGTCGGGTTGCTACCGAGGCCGAAGGAGTTGTGTTGAGACTCGTGGAGGAGATAAACTCTCTCGATGGCCAAGTCTCAAAGCATCAAGAAGATCGGATTTCAGTTTTGACCAATGACTTGACTCGTAAAGATATCGAACCGAGTCTGCCAAGCAAAACGCCGTCGGGACTTTGCACCGAACATGATGCATCGAAGAAAAGTGATGATGTCCGGAGGAACCCGATGGATCGAGAGGTACATGGGCGCCGAAAAGAAATTGGAGGCTATGCTAGCAAGCAACAAGCCAAAGCACCGCAAGGAATGACTTGGATTCGACCAGGGGAGCTTCCTCGTCCGCCCAAGACACTCGGAAGGACGGCTTGCTAATAGGTTTGTTCGAGGAAAGACCATCAATGCCGATATACTAAACCCCCTCGCAAAGAACAAACAAAAGATGAAAGCACCTCATCCTACTCAAGCAAAGATTCGACAACAAGATCAAAGCCAAAGTACCCCGGTCTCACCAAGGGGGAACCAACAAATCAAAATTGGCCGATCAAGATGGACCTCCAAAACCGACACATCCACATTCGGCATGGGTCATATTATTATGAACCTATAGTCGGAAGAGGATCCAAAAGTCAGAAAGGAAACAGAAAGCCGCACGTAAGGCAAAGGTCAGCAATCCACCGGCTCGGAAGATTAGGACTCCTCGAACCTCGAAGCCTCGAAGTCACCCGTGACCAATCCTGGTGGTCGATATGTTGACTCTAGTGGAAAGAAGATGTCCGAAACCACCGGGGTTGTTAGACAAATTTGGGTTATTAAAACTAACACCTAAGGACCCAAAATCAAAAATAAAGGGTACCCGAATATAATTCTATTTTGTAGGTGCGCAGAGACCCATGGTATGTGGACAAGGATGCTCAAGACATATGACATACCAAAGGAGTCTCATCAAGAATTATATCACCGAAGAAGGACCCAGAATTGAGTTTGGAGACAATGCAAAAGGCTATACTAGAGGATATGGAACACTCAGGCATTGGAACCGCTAAAGTTCCAAGAGAATCATATGTTGAAGGACTTCAAAGATAACCTTCTCTCTCGTTAGTCAATTTTGTGATAACTCAAATAGAGTGGTATTTGACGCCTGGTTTCGTGATGTTATTGATAAATCTACAGGGAAAAACAGTGTTATCGTGTTCGCAGTAAAGAACATATATGTTCTTGATCGGAACTCAACTGAACCTCGAAGCTTGTCTCGTTGGCAAAGAATGATAATCGAACGGGGTGGCTATGGCATAGAAGACTCAACCATCTCAACTTCAAGACGCTCAACAAACTAGCAAGAGACACTCTAGCAAGGGGACCGCCGAATGAAATATTCAAAGCAAAGACACTCGGTGTGAAGCATGTCCGAAGGGAAAGCAAACAAAGAATCAAAATCCAACAGTTCCATCTCCTTCCACCGATGGAATCCTTCAATGCTACATATGGATTTGTTCGGGTCCAGTCTCTCCAGTGACGATCGAGGCGTGAAATATGCATTAGTGGTCATAGATGACTACTCGCGCTACACATGGGTCATATTCATTGCCAACAAGTCTGACGTCAAAACAGAGTTACCAACGCTTCTGAAAAGGCTCAGTGTCGAGAAGAACACCAAGATCAGAAAAATACGTTCAGACAGAGGAACTGAGTTCCTTAATTCCATGGTAGAGGAGTTCTGCGAAACAGAAGGAATAGAGCATGAGACATCGGCTGCCCGCACACCTCAGCAAAATGGAGTTGCCGAACGAAAGAACGGAACTCTCAAAGAAGCAAGCTAGAACTCTACTCGCAGATTCAGGACTCCCATCCAAATTCTGGGCAGAAGCAACGGATACTGCGTGTTACACTCAGAATAGATCTCTACTGACAAAGCAGCATAAGAGGACACCATATGAACTTTGGAACGGCAGGAAGCCTTCTCTATCTTATTTCCATATCTTTGGTTGTTCATGCTTTATCCACAATAATGGAAAAGATCAGCTGAAGACTTTTGATAGCAAGTCAGATCAGGGAGTATTCTTAGGATACTCTCGGGTCAGCAAAGCTTTCAGAATATTCAACTATCGGACTCTTTGCGTGGAGGAAAGCCCTCATGTTGTTTTTAACGAGTTTGCTACTGAAGACAGGAGCAATAACTCAAATTCTGAATATGAGGACATCAGTAGACAGCTACAGGATCTAAGCTTAAAGGACAAACCCGAAAAGATCCAAGGCTATGTTGGGATGATGATTCGACGAAGAAACCGAAGACAAATCTATCGAATCTCAACCAACAGAGCAAGTAGGCGAGCAGATTGATTCTCCCGAACGTAATCAATCCCGTGTAACTCAGTCGATGAAGAAACCCAAGAGGTAATCGAGACCACTACCGAGAATAACAACTCGGTGGGGAACATCTAGTAATGTTCCCGAGCTAAATGCCCCCGAACTCGGTGACTCAAGGAGACCATACTCTTATCACCGAAATTCTTCAATCTCGGAATAGTACAACCGAAATGCCTAACTCACCTACTATCTCGTGTTGAACAAATTTCGGATGAAGAGTCGAAACATCGTAGATCGTGGCTCGATGCTCACACTCCTAATCCGATCATTGGAGATCCTTCAAGCAAATGTCAAGACAAGATCCAGATTCTGTCAAGGAGAAAGCGCATTATTTTCCCCGCTTCTTGTCTCATCGAAGAGCCTCGGACCATTGAGGATGCATTAAAGGATGCCGACCGGATCATAACTATGCAGAGGAGTCGAATCGCTTTACGAGAAACGAAGTGTGGGAGCTTGTAGACAGACACCCGTCATCAACATGTCATTGGAACCAAATGGGTCTTCAAAAACAAGCGAGATGAAAACAACGTTATAGTAAGGAACAAAGCAAGGCTCGTGGCTAAAGGCTACCGTCAAGTCAAGGAATAGATTTCGATGAAACCTTCGCTCCGGTTGCAAGATTGGAGGGAATTAGACTATTCCTAGCCTACGCAACACATCAAAGATTCGAGTTTATCAAATGGATGTGAAGTCTGCGTTCTCGAATGGCGTGCTGAAAGAAGAAGTCTATGTGGAACAACCGCCCGGCTTTCAAAGCGGGGACATCAAGTATATAGACTCGAAAGGCTCAGTATGGGTTAAAACAAGCACCCGTGGCTTGGTACGATACCCCGTCCGAGTTTCTTCTTCGTAAAGGTTTTCGTAAAGGCACAAAGAGGACCGCACTCTATTCAAAGATTCGACCGGAAGAAGACTTATTACTTGTGCAGATCTACGTGGATGACATCATATTCGGATCAAAGAATGTCATCATGTGTCAACAATTTGAAAAGATGATGAAGGATAAGTTCGAGATGTCAATGATGGGAGAAATGAACTACTTCCTTGGTTTTCAAGTCAAGCAACCGAAAAGGGAACGTTCATCAACCAAGGCAAATACACTCGAGACCTCATCAAAAGATTAGGCCGCACATCCGGCAAATCTATCAAGATCCCGATGAATACGAATATGAAGATAGATCTTGATAAAGAGGGAGTATCGAGAGACCAAACCGAATATCGTGCTATAATTGGTTCATTATTATATTTAATGCACTACTCGTCCCGACATAACTTATGTTGTAGGTGTCTCGTGCTCGATTTCGAGCGAATCCAAGCGTAGCCATATGGACTCAAAGCAAAGAAGATTCTCTACTATCTCCGAGGAACACCCGACATGGGTTTATGGTATCCAAATGATGATAATATTGAACTAACTCGGCTATTCCGATGCCGACTATGCAGATGTAGAATTGACCGAAAATCAACTTCGTGAACATGTCGGTTCCTTGGCGCAAAGTCGATCTCATGGTTTTCAAAGAAACAAAGCACTCGGTAGCTACGTCGACTACCGAAGCCGAATACATGGTTGCCGGAAGTTGTTGCGCCCCAAATCCTTTGGCCGAGACAAAGAATGAGAGACTATGACGTCATTCGGAATGAAGTGCCGATCTTCTCGCGATAGTACCAGGTGCCATTGCAATCACTCGTAATCCCGTACTACACACGAGATGCAAGCACGTGGACATCGACATCACTTCATTCGTGACCATGTCGAAAAGAAGGATATCGGGATGGAAAAGATCCATACCGACAAGCAACGGGCCGACATACCGACCAAGCCTCTAGCCGAATCCGGATTCGCAGAACTTTCGCAGAGTTAGGTCTGGCTGGACCCTACCGACCCCGGGCCGAAGAAGGTTCCATGAGAGGACCATTTCAAGTAAAGGGAATGTTCACTTTCGCATCTGAATGTATTCGGTACATAGAGATTCGAAACCATCTACACGAGGTATCACCGACTACTATGTTCAACTGACAGCTTGCGTATCTCTACTCGTAGTAATTTATATTACAGAATCTTGCATTTATGGCAAAGATTCAGCATGATATTAATATCTCTTGGTTTGTCTTTATTATTAACGGATTTCATTTAATGCACGACATTCCATACATAAGCTTGTTGAACTCTGCGCGCATTTAATGCATGTCTTTTCACAGTTACTACTTAGGCTATTTTACAACTGGCTTTGACTTAGGCGGCATATACGATCATTACCTATAATATATCTTCTAATCTTGACCGTCCATTCTATAAAGCAGTTTAAACTCAACCTTTGATCAAATAACTGTTCATCTTCCCGTTTGATATATATATTTGATCATATCTTCTCAAACCGCCATTAGCATACTTCAAAACTTTCAAGTCCGAAAAATCCGAGATTTGCAAAAAGCAATCCCTATTTGTATCTTCTTGCAACTTCATCTTCATATCTTATCTCGATTTTATTGGTATGCTTATTAGAACTCAAGTATCTTGTATTCTCTGTTTCTTCAGCATCAATATATATAAACCGTTGTATCTAAAACCGATACTAATAAGATTCTTATGTAACGTGTACTATGGCGAACATAACGCGTCGATGCCCCTCATAACATGGAGGACATTCTTGCAAAAGGCCGTGTCCGGTGCGAACCGGGCCATGGAATTCGATGCGTGCGACCTGAGACTACATGGATGAGATCTTCGCATCTCTAAGGGAGTCCGGTCCGGAGAAGTTTCTTTCGAGGAAGCCAACGTTCTTCCTTCCTCGACAGTGGTCTGAAATATACCTCAATTCGGACTCCATCTCCGGAGACATCATTGGGAGGTTCGGAACTTACTCCATCAACAATGCTTCCCAACCGCCGAAACGTATATCTATCAAGGAAGCACCGAAGAACAGACTTTGACTTGCCATCCGAAGGAATCAGCACCGTAGGCTACAATGACGACTCGAGAGACGAGTACCTATCCATATTCGCGCGAAAGCCAACAACCTTCGTGAGCTCAGCTTTCCCAAGAACGCCATGCTACCACAATACTGAGCCTTGGCTTACATTGTCACTCAGTGCCGACAAGCCAAGCCGGCTCATTCGATCGAGTCTCCCGACCTAAGATCCAATTAATGATGGCGATATACGATGGCGCTAAGATCAACTCGGACAGATTTCTTCATCCGAGAATTCATGATCCAAGCGGCCAAGTTTGACAAGTCAACACGCTTCCCGAGCGAAGGGGAAATTACTTCGGGACAATGAAGCTCTCGGCAATGATTGAAGACCACCGTGGTTCGGATCAAGTCACCTTTGATGATAAAGAGTACTTCAATGTGAAAAAGGTGCGCTTCCATAACTGATCTGCCGCCCTTCGCCAGATAGTGGTCAGTCCCCAAGCTCAACTGACTAAGCCTCAAGCAGCCGCACCTTCAAAGAAGAGAACACCTCCAAAGAAAATATCTAAGGCAATCGGCTAAGAAACCGAAGAAAGCCATCCCGCACGTGCTCGCTCGAATCCGAGGTATCTCCTCGAAACTCCCGCCGAACGGGCTACTCAAGCAACCTATTCGGCCTTTGCGGCTAATAAATGAGCCGTAGTCTTCCGAGAAGACTCAATCGATGGAGAAGGGAGTCTCCACCGAAGAACCAATAGAGATGGAACAAGGGGAGGCTACCGAAGCTCACGGTGAAGAAATTCAACGCCTGCAGACCCCCCTCACGGTTCCTCCACTCAGCAGCATGCCACCTCGCTCGAACATCGACGTCTCCAATCGACTTGGAATCTAAGACGGCGTCGAAGAAGAAACAATCGGGATGGAAGCGTCGGTGATTCTATCCAGAGCATCCCGAGAAATTCTTCAACTGATTCCGGAGCTTGCTGACTACTCCGATCTAATGCTTATTGTCAAATCAGCAAGACTCCACATGTTGCTGCGACATCGGGAGTGGCCTCGTCTACAACGCCTAGTTCTCCACTTTTCCCGTCGCCAGCCTTCATGAAGAAGAACCGAGATTGAGGGAACAAATAGGCTATTCGGAGCCCGAAGACCTCACTCAATGGAAAATTTGAGGGCCGCAATGCCGGCAATGGTACAAGATCGACAACTTGCCTCGTGCCCAAGACCCTCGGATGGGTCGACCATGACGACCCACCCAGATGATTCGTGCCCCGGAAAGCCCGATGAGGGAAATCCCCAGGACAAGGATACACTCACTTCTGCAGAAGCTCCGCGTCCGCTCCGGATCCTTGGACCCGCGAAGTCGACGGCTGGTACCTCCAGCATCCACAGAGCCCGCTCGACCCTTGTTGGAGTCTCGCATTCGAGGTAGCGCCCGACCCGCATCGTCGACGTTCCAAGTATGTGGCGAGGGCTATCAAAAGCCAAGGCACTCGAACCGTGCCCTCGCCAAGGCAAGTCCACAACGTGTGGAAGAAGACTCGTTGAAGCCACCGCTACCGAGCTTCAGGGGCTGAAATCCTCTATGTCCCAATCGCCCGCCCACGATGTCTCTCGCCATTGTCACTCAAGCCCCGGCTCGCAGCCAGACGAAATTTGATGATCGGCTCGAGATCTTCCCGAGAAGGACAAGCTCGCCTTCTTGCACGCTTCAAGGCATCTTTGTCTACTCATTCTCGAGTCCTTCGCCGAACAAGCCCGTGCCACCGAGATCGGATTAGACAACATTCGGTTGGTCGTGGAAGATAAGATCTCTCGACAAGTGAAAGAGTTCAAGGAAGCGGCCGACCTCTCACACCAAGCAGTACAAGGAAGATCTTGCCACCGAGAGGAACGAGCTGCATGAGGCTCGACTAAGATTAATAATCGTCTTGATGATCTCGTCAACCTCTTACAAAAGTCCGGAAAGGTCAAGTACTCATCCCAACCCCGGTACGCAATTGATGATGCCAAAAAGGGGGAAGGAAAAGAGAAGGAAAGAAAAGAGGAGAGTACAACAAAGAAGAGTATCGAGAAGCCGACCCCCACCAAAACCGCAAAATCTAAGGGTACAAAGAACTCGAGAAGAAGACTCGGACTCGGACCGAAATGGGTGAGGCCCGGTGGTGTCCCAACTGCGAGCACACCGAGACCGGCCCAAGTGGCTCGGGAACCCAAGCTGCTCATGCGACTCGGACTCCCACCGATATCATTAAGGAAGTCGCAGAGTATGCTCGAGGAGGTCTGTCGAAGATTCGAGATGAAGAGGAAACACCTCTCCCTCCACCTGTTCGGTGGCAAAGGCAAAAAGGTATCGAAACTCCCGACCCCTCCAAAGAAAGAAAATGAAATGATACATCTCACTGAAGAGGAGGCTCGGATTGCCGCCGATGAAAAGCCGGCAAGGGAGATTCTTGAAGCGTAAGCCGCAAACAAGCCTAAGCCTAAGCCTCGTGAAAAGAAAATCTAAAGCTCCAAGCAGAGGGAGGAAGAAAGCCTCGCCGAGCTACCTCCAAGGAAGCTCGGGATCGAAGACGATGAGGACGGGGAAAAGGAGAAGGAGCGAGAATAGGCAGAGTACGAGAAGCGTGGTACATCGAAAAAAAATCAAGTACCCTCGCCGACTCGGAAGATGCCTCCCGTAAACCTAAAGAGCGAGATGATGAGACTCGAAGCCATATTCGCCCGGATGGACGAGTACTTATATAGAGGCGAAGAGGCGAGACAGATTGAGGCTACGAGAAACGTAATCCACTTAGCCGATCCGGAAGCTCGAGGAAGCGTACCGAGGAAGAAGCCGAGGCACGTAACCCCCGCTAAAGCTGACATTCCCTATCGTTACAGGAAGTTCGTAAAGAAGGCCACCGATCCGAAATCTCACGGATGGCCGAGAACAGACGAGTGGATGCCGGCTCGGTTCACTCGGAGATGGGAAAATTCGAAGATTGAGTTCATCAAACGCTATTATTTCGGAGATTACGGCCGAACAAGTCTAGAGTGAAGCTTATGCCGAATGGATGATGCTTACCGAAGCGGATCTCTACATCCACTTGTATAATGCCATTTCGGAAGGGAAAGAGATTCGATTCCGTAATCATTCCACCTCCAAGAAGAATGGATGACTCAATTCATGTTGCGACTATTGAAGCCGAAGTGAAGGACGCTGCCGATCAAAGATTCTTACAAGATGATAACCCAGTGACTTCGCGGAATACTTGAAGCCGAGAAAGACCACGCACGGATGTATGGTGTGCCATTGCTCGAGACACAATCGCAAGGATTCATGGACCGGATTCAGCAGTTTAGGCGCCCATAGTCTTAGTATTCTCTCTTCATAGTCTAGCAAGATTTGTAATGTACTAAACTCGAATCACTCTTATATATACAAATCTTCTTTTGGCTCGACAACAACTTGTTGTCTAAATAGCCGTGTTTGTCTTATGCTTTAACACTCGGAATCACTAAAGTGATTACTCGACACACACTCACCTTCTTTATTACTTGTCGGTTTATTGCTTTGTTAGATTCTCGCTAGTATTGCTTCTATGTAATGGGGAAATTATTTTTGCCCTGTTTTTCGCAGTCTAGAACCGATAGAACATCTCCTCCGATCTTACTTGTAAAATTGTAAGGAGATTTGTTTTCGTCTGCTTTAGTATTAGCATAGATAATAGGTTTTGGCATCATCAAATAGGGGGAAATTGTTGGGTGATGATTCTATCCTCAAAGATCTTGTTTCACTCAAATGGGAAATGATTCTATCTTCTATATCGAACCAAGCTCAGTAGCCTATGTACTCGAACTCGTTGAGAAGATTTGAAGATCCCAAAACCCTATCCGATTGGTGAACCATTCCGTTGTATATGTTGTTTGTCTCTCGAGGTTTCGCACTCGGTAGACACTCGCTCCGGTCAAGGCGCTCGCAGCTTATTTACCTCAAGCACCGGTGTAGAAGACTCGGATGATCTTTGGACTCAGCGGGTGCAAGATATCGAGAGAGTCGATCGAACCGAACTCGACAGAGTAGTTCACCTGGACTCGTAGCCGATCTTCGCAGACTTATCTCATTGTCTATCTACCGAATACAAGGTCGACTCAAGCATCGGCAGATAGTCTTCGGGATCGCCGAATCTTTTGAAAGACAATCAAGGCATTGCCATATACGAGGATGAGAGAAGTCGGCTTCGGCTTGTCTCGAAGTCTGTGCTATCTCAACCGCTCTATCCGCCTCGACAAATGACAAATATACACGTGTCATCCTACCTACTAAAGCTGCAAGTCAACACTTTCCGAAAAAGGAGGAAAAGGCACTGTTACCTACGCCAAAAGAGCCGTTTGCTACCAAAAAGAGAGAGAGAGAAGAAGATCGTCTCCAACGGATCTTTTTCAATCTCTTCTCTATAAATAGAGGGATCATTCAAGATTTGACAGGAACGAGTTCACGAGCTAACAAAGAAATGAACACACACACGAACATTCAAACGAGCGAATTCCAAAAGCCTAAGTCTTCCGCAAGAATCGAAAGAGTTATCTCCGGCGAAAGACTACCTTTAAGCTCATAAGGGAACCAAGCTGAACCGTCAACAAAGCATCTAGTATCCAAGCGACGTGACACGAACTTATAGCTAAACCTTAGCTGTTCGTCGCTCTAGAAGCTACATTCTTGTTCCCCATCCCTCTAACCCTAAGCTCAACCGATATATCCATAGCTTAGACGAAGGAGTTCACTTTTGAACCCAATCCTTATTGTATAAGGACTCCTTCACTGTTGGAGAAGTTTGTCAAACACTTTAAGTTTGATAGTATTGTAAACCGGGACTTGCTCAGTATAATCCCCAAGCTACGGCTTTGTCCCGTGCACAAGCCGACCGAGACTAACTCAAGATAATAAATAGCCTCCCCGATCTATCGGGACAAATGGACGTAGGATTGTTGATATCCGAACTACTTTAAAAATCTCTCGTGTCGTTTACTTACGTTCTTTTACCGTTACATTGATTTTATTGTGCATACCGAACATCGTATTTAAAATCAATTAACCTGTCTTAGTATATCGAACTTCTTATCTACCGAACCGAGACTTAAAACGTTTTCTCATAAAAAACCGATTTGGGCCTACACTATTCCGCGCACCGAACTCTTGCCGATCGATACCGAATTCCGACCTAGTCGGTTAGTAGATCTCAAATGAGTCGACTTTTAGCCTTTAACACGATTCGTAACGCTTGTTTGGTCCGTCCGAATCATTTCAGTACGGCATCTTCCTAAATAGGACTGTTCGTGTTCGAAGTTGAGAAATTTGGATTCAGGTGTATTCACCCCCCCCCCCCCCCCCCCCCCCCCCCCCCCCCCCCTCTACACCCGAACTCACTCTCGGGACCAACAGAAATTTATACCTAGACCTGATCTTGTAGACCTCGTGGTGTGGAGCAATGTCACGTCATATTTTAAATTTTATAAGTGTTTCTTGTTTTGAAAAATAAGTGTGATGTCATTATTTTACACCACAAGGTCTACAACTTAAATTGTAGACCCGGTCTATAGTAGAATTTTCCGGAAATGAGTCCATAGTGACACAATCTTTTCTTCATTCACACTGCTTTGTTTAAATTCCTAATTTCATGTATATGTTTGTGTATATAATATTAGGGAGTGGTTATTTATTAACAACTTTTATTGTGGGAACACTGCTCTATTTTTAATGTAAAAGATTATGCACTTTAAGTATTATATTTTTAAAATGATTAGAATGTATTTAAAGGGTATTTTGTAATATAATAAATAAAGTGTAGTATTTTTACTTTGAAAGTAGAGTATATTTGTCTTTAAAGTGCATTGTTCACATGATAAGAGTATATTCACATTTGAACTTCCTCTTATAATACTATAAAATTATGTAATAAAATATACTATCTCCATCTCACTCCCACTATTGTTGGCCACTTTTTCCGACTGGGATGTCCTACTACTAATGGTCACTTTCCTAATTTGATAAATAATTACCATTATTTCTCCTATTTTATCATTTTCTATTTTTTATTTTATCATCTTCTCTTTCATATTTAATCATTTTTCTCTCTTATTTTATCATCTACTCTCACTCATCGTCTATCTCCTACTTTATCATGTATATCTCTCTCATACTTTATCATTTACTCTTTTAATTCTCGTGTCGAAAAAAAAGTAGTCAACAATTACGAGACGGAGGTAGTATTTATTACGAAAATAAAATTTTAAATAAATTAGTAAGATATTTTTTATTACAGTGGTTAGTTTTACAATTGGGTGATACACAATCAAATATTCTCTCAAGCATTCTATTATGCATTATTATTATACTCCCTACATCCCATTATTTATGATGTCTCATTGGAATTTGGCACGAAAATTAAGATAGTGGTTGTAAAGTTATGTTGTAAAAGTATAAAGATGTGAGGTCCACTTGTTTAGATTGATTGTGGTCCACTCATTTATAGTCTTATTTGGTATGAGACATAAATAATGGGACAAACAAAAAAGGCAAGTGAGACATTAATAATATGCCGGATGTAGTATATTTTATTCACAACGGCAAAAGTGTAAAGTTACATGATTTTATATCTAATAAATATAAGACTTATGCATAAAAGATAAATAAACATAAGTTAAGTCTAAGTTCCAAACAAATCTACACAATGAAGATATACTTTTTTGTATCCAAATAAGGTAAATTGGCGTAATAGGTTCCCAAACTATTTATGATTAGGAACATGGTACCCAAACAATTTTTTTTCGTGAACATGGTCTTTTCGTTAAAAAATAACTTAGTTTACATGTCTTAAAAAATTAAATTAAAAGATTTTTTATGGCATTTGAATTTATAAGGTCTAAATAAACTAATTGAAAAGTATATGAACACCAATTCCACTGATCCTAAAATTTTGGGGACCATAACTGACAAAATCGTCGGACCACGCGAGCGAAGCAAACGCCGCATACCAACCACTCCGACTCTAGAGAGAGTCATGTTGGGATTTTGTATACTGGAAGTAGTTTTTTATGCTTGTATACAATGCGTTTTTGTCCTTACCACTATTTTATTCTCATATCTGATATATATATATATATATATATATATATATTTGCACATGTTATCATTTATCTTGTGTAAAAATTAGATTTGTGTAGTGTGTCGGGTATCACAGAAGACTACACAAATTGGTTGAACTGACAAGATATAAACAGTTATCACAGCTGAGACAACTTCAGGATGAATTGTCGCTTTAAGCTGTTGTTTAGATAAGAAGTGGCTTGTCTTGGCTGCTTGTCTTTACTGGTACACTTAAGGTGGTGTATTGATGGATCACAGTGAGATGTGTTCTCCTAACTGACCTTAGTGGAGAACCAAGATCTCGGTGACTTAGTTGGTCTCAAGCTTGGTAAGACTTCAGCTGAGCGTATTTGGCTATCTATCACTTTGACCTACTATGGTGAACGTCATCGCGACCGGATCTACGTATCTTTGGCTTTAGTAGTTATTTGTGGCTCAGGCTGGTTGTCTGTATCTTGCAACCGTATCCTAGTAAAATTGGTTGATAATATCCCTTGAGGAACTCGTAAGGATTAGCACACTAAACCCGGCCGGTTGATTAAGTTCAGGTGTGTTAATGAGATCGAGTGGTACTACTCAGGAATATAATAAGATGTTAATTAATTTAAGTTGTTAGTGAACTTAATTAATTAATGTATATTTTTATCTTAAATACGGAGATCGATTAAGTCTAAAATACAAGCCCTTGCTCACTTTGGGATAAAGGGGTAAATCAGCACGAATTCTCTAGTGGAATTAATCTGTGTTTATTAATTAATTTTGCTCTGAGCTGAGCATATGTCACACCCCGATTTTCGAAGGACACGATCATCAGGGTGCGATTGGGGGGTTAGAGAAAAGAAGCGAGGAAAGAAATAAGTTTTGTATTACTTGAAATAAATCAAGCGGAAAGCTCAATAAATTGTCTAAGAAATCTTTCAATAGTAATCATGCTAAAACAAAGATGATAACAGTACTCAAGAATTTTGTATTCAAAGACTCGACTCAAATTGAGTCTTTAAGAAATTAAGCATCAAAGCAAGTCATAGGGCCCTAAACAAGATAAGTCCATCAGAGTTCTTAATAAAAGTATTTGAACTTAAGCAAAAGCAATATATATAATATAGATGTACAAAGAGAAACCCTCGCCTCGGCTTTGCTCGTCACCACCATCCGCCCAACCTGAAAACATTTTGAAAATAGTTTGGGCTGAGCACTAGTGTACTCAGTGGGTAAAGCAATTCATAAACATTTTTATAAATAGTTTATCCATGCATAAATCGTATGACTTGGAAAGTTTTGAAACAAAAGCCACTCTCAATCATACCAACATGTATCTCCTTGTGTGCGCACCGTCACGTTCTATTGCTATACTCTTACTCTATACCTCCTTACTCTCGGACTTTAGGCTACAACCCAAGTGACTCACATAAACATATGATCTCGGGTCTTGACCCAGAGATCCCAAGCGTTAGACTTAAAGCTGAAGTCCATAGGTCCTCTCCAACTGGTTAGCACACAATGACGATCAACCCATTGCACTACTAACAATGGTGTACACAATTCTCACTAGCGTGTTAGGCAAGTCGAGAATCTCGATCGATTAAATTCAGAGCATTAAACAAGTAGAACGCACAAAAACATTTTCATGGATAAACATGACATTTCATAGAGCTTAATAACTCAAAATAGTTTTTAGAAAGTAAAACCCACCTTTTTGTGCTTGTAGTAACTTGCTATCAACGGTCAAATGCTATCTCTTTTCTTCAATATAGCCTACATGAGAATACCTAAATTTAGATGTAATTCAACTCTTATTCCTCGGTAATCTAACAACTTTCGAATCCTAATTCACAACCCCGTTTTTCAAAACTAATCTCGTTAAAATAACAGCGTCGATTTAGGGCACTCTAATACTAGAGTTCAAATGTTAAGCAATTGCGTGAAAATTTATAAATTCATCAGATACATTTCATCATATAGCCTCATAGAAAATTTATTGGTTAAAATATCACTAAATATGTTTTAATTAGATAATATTATATTATTAATTAAATAAGTCTATCATATTGGTTTGTACATTTATGACCATTAATTTACCAATTACGTACATAAATTTAAATCCTTATTTTATTATATAAAATAAGTAAGATAATGAATGAGTATCCTTTTTACTTTAAGATCGAATTCTGGAAAAATATATATACTATGTGTAAGGTTTATAATTTACTAATTTAATAATTCCGACACTAACCAAATAACTCATCCAAAATAATTACACATGATTTATACTACTCATAAATTATACATACTACCAAGGTCCTAATATCGTAGGAGTATATATTTGAAAGAAGATATATAAATAAATTTATACCGCAATCGTATATTTCACCTACGGAGAAGGGAGATCACGAGCAAGATGGAAATTCAATTAGTAATGAATTGAAGTAAATTTGGGCCTATTTATAGTAAGGCTTAAAATAATAAAATAATGCTAGGCACCTATTAACCTATATATTAGCCATGCTTACTCATTCTCAATTTATTAAGGCATGATGACACGTGGGGATAGGAGTGGTGATAACTTTTAACTTAGTAGTGAAGTTATTCTTTTTTTTTTATTTTTCCAAATTTTCTATTCTTTTCTCATGCATGACCCACGTACACCACACCAACAGATATTACTTATAATATATTTATATTTATTCAATTAATAGTGATATGTAGGCATTTACTTACTACTATAAACTAATAATACTATAAATAGTAAATTCATTACACATAATTCAACTTATACACAATTAGTTGCTTACTAACCAAACATGCAATGATTGATCGTGTCATAACTACATATTTTAAAATAGTGTTTGAGTCTATGAAGCAAGTCGTAATACAACAAGCCTTCAATTTGAAAATTAAGATTTTTCTATTATATATATTTTCTTCTTAAAATTAAATTTATTTCCTACGAGGTGTGAATTTTTTAATCTATAATTTAGGATCACGTAGTCTTCTCAGACCTTTTAAGGAAAACTAGGGATATCACAACATAGATAATTAATTAATTTGAGGCCTACTTTATTTCTTGTATTAGATCCTTGATCTGATCCAATTAGTTGCTTAGTTATTTATTGTCTCTCAGAAATCATTATTAATAGATTAATATATTTTTACGTTATTTAATAATGTTATTTACCTGAAATTAATTGGCGGGCCAATTAATTGATAAATATTAATAGCCCAATAGATTAATTAATTATATTTGGGCTAATTATGTAGAAGCCCATTAGGAATATAATTAAATTAATGGGCTACAAATATTAATATTATATTGGCTTTTGAAGCCTGTATATATTAGTATTCTGTTCATAAACAGATACACAATTTCTCATAACACATAGTTATACGCGTTTGAGAAGAGAGACGATATTCTTAATTTTCTTCAGTTCTCTGACCACCTAGAGGGAGAAAAAGGCCGGGACACATATCAGAAGATCTAACACACGAGCAACAATCAGAGCTGCAACAACATACGTAGGAGGAAGGTAATCGATTCTTCACCTCCTATTTCCTTCAAGTCACAGTCGAGCTCTACACAATGGTAGGAGAATGAAGGCGGCAGAGTCGTTGAACCAGAAGCAGAGACGAGTTTGGGTTTGGAAAATTTGATGAGTTCTTTGCCGACGGATTCGTGGAATTGGGTGAAGGGAATCAACGACAATGTGTTCTCCTGGATTTGGGACGACGTCGGTGATGATATATGGGGCAGTGATGATCTAGAAATGGATATAATGTCATGATTTCGTGGGTGACTTCATAAATTATATGAATATTAATTATTTAGAGTGTGAATTTGAAGCGTGTTTTGGTATTTAATAATTGATGTATGAATCGACATTAAAAAAAATTTAATTTTTGTGAACTTAACCATTATCACAAATTGTCAATTATGGTCACTAGAATTGGTATAATGGATCCTCACACATTTTTTAATTAGTTTATTCAGTCCTTATAAATCCAAATGTAAAAAATAACCTTTGAGTTTAAATTTTTTTTTTTTGAACGTTGACTAACAAAAAGTTTTTTAATAGTAGGACTATGTTCACGAACAAAAGATTTTTTGGAGACTATGTCTACCAAAATTATAAATAATTTGGGGACCTATTACACTAATTTGCCTCCAAATAATTACAAATAAAATTTTATTTGAGAAAATACAAACATTTCCATATTGGAAATGATTACTTAATTATCACTTATTTATTAATTAAATTCTATGGGTGGATCCTATTCCTATGAACACCCTTCATTTTACTATTGGATGGTTTGAATAAGACTCATTATGCATAATCTTTATTTGTTTCGTGCATAAAGAAAAAAAAATTTCATTTGTCCATAGAATGTGTTTCATTTATTTTGAGCATAATTATTAACAAGAGTTCAAAGTTGTGTGTAAAGTTGTATAAATAGATGAGTTCTGCAAGTAAAATGATTTTAATGATTTACCATTTTGGAAAAAGGACAAATTCTATATAATGACCCAAAATGGAATATAAGACATATGGATTATACATAAAGTACAAGGTTTATATATAAAAGTATATGAATTATGCATAAATATTATAATAATTATGTATAACTTCGTAGTTTCTATGTAAGTTGTAACTATGGATTTGTACCAGTATTACCCTTAAGGTATGTTTGCAAGAGTTTATTTTAAGCATTTATCTACTTTTAAACATCATGAGCAATTTTTTAGTGTTTGCAAAACCTGTTTTATGTGTTATAGCTTCTTTAAAAGTAAGCACATAAACTCCTTCACTAAGTAATTTCTTTTAAGCATCAATTGAGATGCTTTTTTCAACTTTAAACAAGAAGAACTTAAAATAAATATTTGCAAAGACAGTTAATTTCTAATAACAGATTCCAAAATGTAATTCTAAAAAAAATTAGTAAATATTATTCTATATAAATAAATGCGGATATATTCCGTATAGCAGATGCTTTTAATGAAGTGTAAATTTGAGCCATATGAGAAACTGAAAGGGTACAACGTAGAATCGGGTAAAAAAAACCCAATGAATGTATTATCTAAAGTTCTAAACTTGATCGTGGTAGAATGAATTTTTTAAGGTCATTTAATCAAAAGTTAAGATTTTACCCAGTGTGTGGATTTGATACCTCCAACAAATGGTATGAGAGAAAGAATTCGAAAACCCTTTTAAAAATAATTATATCAATGATGGTTATTCAAAATTACTAAATGAATTATAAGGTAAGATCATTTCCGACAATACCCTCATGCAACTTTTTTTGGATTTATATATGTTTTTTACTAAACAATTTAGCAAATGAACAGGATCCTTCTACATGTGAAAATTGAATAAACTAACACGCTATTTATTTGTTATGTATTTTTAATCATTACTTTTTTATAGTCATTAAATTATCAAAATAAATTAAAGTTCACTCGTAAAGCATGTTGATATTTATTTTAAATTTAAAATATTCAAATATTACTCTATTCGTTCCGTCTGACTTGTCTTGTTTCTTTTCAACACAGAGATTATGATGAGTGGGTGGTTATGTGTAGATGAATGGGTGATTGTGTGTAGAAAGATAGATCCCACAAAGAAAAAGTGAGAGTTTGTGTAGTAGTTATTTTCCTTTTTATGAAACAAGACAAATCGGGTGGGACGGCCCAAAAGTGAATACAAGACAAATCGGGCGGAATGGAGGGAGTACTATAATAGAACAAAAATGTAAATACATTACATTAAAACTATATTTAATTAAATAATACGAAATATTGCATTATATATAGTAATTTGATAAAATCAATTTAACACTAAAAGGTAGAAAAATGAGAATTATATACTCCCTCGTCCCAACGAGTGCCGTTTTCCTTTTTCCTTTTTAGTTTGTCCCACTCATCTGTTCTTGTTTCCAAAAAAGGCAAATTTTTACACACAATTACTTACTCTCTTTTTATGGGACCCACCACTTCACTCACATCTAACAACTCTCCTTAATTTACGTGCAAAAAAGAAATGAGCACAGCTCAATGGGACGGAGGGAGTATTTTAGAAAAGAATTCATACCGTAAGCACTTAAGCAAACTTTTTTGAGTACGCAGGCATAATCTGAAGCATGTTTGTATTTGGTATAGTCAATATATTGGAAAAATGATTATATGTTCCCCTCAAATCAAACTAGTTTGAATTGAAGTAGCTGAGCTCACAATTGTGATCAGCCAAAGAGAAGAAAGTGACTTTCATTCATCATCTGATAACACGTTAACAAATACATATATAAAGAATGCCAACCGCAGATACATCGAACATTCCTCACCCCAATGGAGCATAATTAAATCTTCAGAAGATACAAGGTAAAATATGGTAATACCCACCTGAAAAATTTGTGATTAATTGATACAAGAAGATAATGATGATGACGATGGAATTTAATCCGGCAAAACCTGACTTTGGTGAACTCGACACCTCAGGTACTTGGCGAACCACACTTCATCAAATCAAAGCCAGGTAGTTGTAACAATACAGTAAGAGTGTGTGCATTCCTCAATCGGGAATCCATAGAAGTTTCCGAGTGGGTGCAGGAGGAGCTAATCCTGGTATATCTCTTATATCTTTGTTATGAGGGTTCACAATCTGGAAAATTCAGCCAGAGCAACGACGTCTAAGAAAATATGGCGACAAAACACTCAATGAAATACATATAAAGCCTGCGTTGCTCATTTAAGTCTTAGAAGAAGTGGAAATATTCAATTACAAAATATATGTAACAATTGTTATATGTCCCACCCAGAGTAACAATGATAATTCTGGGTAGGGGTGACAAGAGATTATTTCTGAGCCAGTCTTGCACTGACATTCTCAACACAGGAGATGGTATCAATCGTGAGACACAAAGACAACATATTTGTGGCTTGATAATTATAAAATAGATTAGCTGTTCAATTACAGAAGTTGGAGGCAATATTGGTTGCAACTATGATGCTCTCTCCGTCCCATTACACTTGTCTAGTATTCCTTTTCGGGCTATCCCATCTCACTTGTCCAGTTTCTAATTAAGGAAATGAGTCTCATACCTTTACCAAATCAAATTAACTTTAAACAATTAAAAAATTATATGGGTTCCACACCTTAACCACACAAATCAATTCTAAACAATTATTTAATTATATAGGTCCCACACTTTTATTATATAAAACCAACCCGCCTAAATAACCGCGCCGAAAAGAAAGTGGACAAGTGAGATGGGAAGGAGGGAGTAAAAAAATTAAGTCCCGAAAATGCATCAACTGCCATTGCCAAAGATGTATCTATTTTATGGTAGTTTAGATGTTGTTCTAGAACTTACCAAAAAAAAAATCAGTTTAAATTAAACCATTTGAAGTATAAGATTGTAACCAAATGATGTACAATTTTTTCATACCAAAGATTAGAAACCCATTTTCTCCATCTCTAATTTGACCGAATGTTCCCCAAACTACTTTTCTTGTCATATTGTTGGCCGGGATAAACTTAATAGACCCAGCGTATGCACTTATAATTTGCAATAACCCCAATCCCAAATCAACATGCAATGCAAGCCAATATGCTCTTGCCTCCATCTATATGCAACTAAGAGAAATCCCAAACATAATATTTCACAATAACATATGTTAATGGTCACAAATATCAGGGCTAGCTATATAATTGGAAACCAGATGGTAAAGGGAAAACAAACTGGAATCTGACCTTCACTATGATGATGGCTATGACACCAATGACAATAAGGAAAAGGAGGGCCATGATACACCGGTCAGTAGCAACCTATTTAAGAAATCAAAGAACCAAAGTTAATCTGCGGAAAAGAATTATACATAAAAGGAGGACCGTGTTTGTTTGAGATATTCACCTGCCTACCAATTTCCTTGACTAGCTTTGAGGCCTTCTTGATTGAAAAATGGATAGAGTCCAGCTCATTAACAATTCTGCTCATTTGTTCAGTCTGAAAAAATAAAAATGCGGAAAACTTATTTGGCGATTCTCAGGTATCAGAACTTTCCTGGAAGAGTAAACCCCTTCTTGATCCTAAAACATACCTGAGCTTTGAGTGCTGCAGCTGTCTCTGTTCCAACGTTAACAGTTTCATGAACAACCTAAAAAAAAGCAAATGGACCATGTTATGGACTTATAAATAGAACGTCTAAAGTATGTTTACTTCAAGGATATGTAATTTGGGAGATTGATAGTTTAGCGGATCAAATTTTGATATGATAAATTATTAAATATGACCCTATATGTGCTTTGACGCATTTTGAAGAAACAGGCAGATTCATATGACACCTCTTTCGATGGGATTAATACCATCCATTTAATAACTCGAAACTAAAATAACCAAGGGATTGACTTATCCTTTAATATCCAGCAAAGTAATGGAGGCCCTGGGGGATAGTAAATGTGCCTCCTTTGGTAGTAACTAAAAGTAAATAGCAGACACTGGATCCTAAGAGATATATGAGAATGCCTCAGCAGGTAGTGGTTTCTAATTGTTGATTTTCCAAAAGACTAATGAAGATGCACTAAATGAGTTTCACATGATAGCTTTCTAGCTACACAAGAAACAGGTCGAGTCTAAATGGCAAGAACAGCTTTCAAAACTAAAATATGTAGTCTAAAGGGCAAGAGAAGCCACCATTAGTTAAGATTGTTGTCAAAATTGATAAAAAGGACTTTATAATTGCATAGATCACACAGCAGATTTCATGAACCATCCTACATAACACAAGCATCGTGTTATGCTTTCAATTTACAGACCTTTTTAGCTCTATCAATAGCTTGATCAGTCTCATCCATCATGTGGTTTCCATGATCAAATAGCTGCTGATTTGTCATATCTGCAATACAGCATACACACAAAGTTTGAGAAATCCAGAAGGGAGAAAAGGTAAATTGAATTGTTTCTGCCAGTGCACAGTTCCTCCAGATAACTAAAACTAAGAATCCCAACAAAGTACATCAGCATCAGCATAATACCATACTTTATCATTATTACATAGCAATCAGAAGTTTAAACTTCTTGGGAGATAAAATGAGATCGTTGGCCACCAATGAATTTGAAGTAGGCAGAGAACAATAAACAAAAAAAAAAGAGAAAAGGGGAAAAAAGAAAAGGGGAACCAGTCACAAGTGGTTTCACCACCTAGCTCACGTTTGGAAAATGAAATCTTAAACCAAGGTTCAAGAGTCAGGCCATAACTACTAGTACATTCTTCTGAGTAGTGATTGGCTCTGTGTTATATATATATATATATATATATATATATATATATATATATATATATATATATTGCAATCTATGAGTAGGTCATACATGTTCTAGGACTACCTTGTACCTTCACTGATTTATGCATCAGGTAGAAGCACTGTACAGGATTTCATAGTGGAGGATGAAAGCCTGTTCATACTATATCATTATATCTCTCATTCATAACCATATAACAATGTCTTTGCACTCTTGATGTAAAATGTAAGTCTCCGCTGCTCCTTGGAGCATCCTTATACAGCTGGCTAGAATCATTGAATTAAAAAACCATTAATTTCTACGAACCAGTTCCCATTTCTGATCGATTCTTTGAAAACGAGTCAAAAACCAGGAATTGATATTGGCCACTGATTCCTGAGCATCGGTCAAGGATTCCTGACTCAGAAACTTGCTATTCCAGTCCCGTTCTGGGAGCAAGAATCTTCTTTTTATATATATATATATATATATATATATATATATATATATATATATAGATAAAATATAGATAAAATAAACATAATCTTCTAAATCTTTATCCATTAGAACTAGACTTTATTTATATTAATATCTCTTACAGATTTTATATATTGTATGAAGTTGATGAATTTGGATTACTATTTATCTGGAATCGGTATCTTTCTTTCTTTTTATTTATTTATTTAAATTTTTTTAAATTTTTTTTAAAATTTTTTTTTTTTTTGCGACTGAGCTATGGTGTTTAAATTAGGTGGGTGGTATAGTGAATAAGACTTTAGCTGCTAATTACTTTTGGCTTGACTAGTGGCTCGTCATTATTTATATATGGATCCACATCGATTCTTACGTTTCTCAATACCATAGAAAAACGTATTGGTTCCCAAGTTAGACTTTTAAAACATTGGCTAGAATAGAACAGGCCAAATTGCAAATTCAAATCTTTATAACCCCCTGTTTTCTTGGTAAATTTTAAGATTATTCAAACATTAATCAATCATTAGGCAGATGGTTCTTACTTGAAGCAAGCAGCACATTATCTTCTGCAAACCCTTCACCCGGGCCCTCGAAGAGATCCGCTCGCTTGTTTTCAAGATTACTTGCATACCTACAGCATCACAATGGAAATTGTTAAAACTTCAATTCTGAGGGTATTTTACTAAATGTCATATTGCATATAAGATACTTGTCTAATTCTCTTTGTGTGCATTCCTGTTTCCAATAAATCAGATATTCATAGGCGGGGCTCTTACATCTACGTTTTGAACTTTGAAGTCTTTATGTTACGTACTTAACTGTAGAACTTAGAAGAAAAAGAAATGGCACACCTTTTTCATATCTGCTATTTACCCGTTATCACATCATGTAGGATATATGTGAATTTGCATTTGTTTCCTGAATACCTTAAGCTGGAGCAAGCAGACACTTCTGAAAAAATAAAACTAGGAAAGTAATAACAAACGCACACTCAACAGGGTATGGAAGTTCACTGAGTTGGCTTCATCTCAAAAACCTTGGCCAAATGAGTGCCTGTTACAATTCTAAACCTGGATCTAGACCTATGTAATGTTGTAGACCTTTCCCGCCCTCTCACAAAAGCTCAATTACAGACAGCCACGCTTGCTCTCAAGGATGAACAACTTAGGTACTACAAAGGTGCATATATTATGAAACGTCCAGGGAGCTTATTGTGGTCAATTGGATACTAAAAATTAAGTTTGAAGTACTCAGAAGGATAACTAATCTAGTAAAAGTAGAAACAGTAGAAGAAACATAGAGAGATGAATCATGCCAAGTTGGAGAAGAACAACTTAGATGATGCAATATAAGAAAAGTGGGAGTTGAATAATATATCAAATGCTCCATAATCAAATTGTGATCATCCTGAAGGATCTTACTGTTTCTTGAGAGCAACGTACGAGTTCAACTCTTTGATCTACAAGATAAGAAAGGGAACTTGAGAGATATTTAATAAAAGGAAAGTTGTTCTCTAGAATCTGTGTAAAATATAAATTCCAAGGTAGAGCTCACCATTGATTGTTTTTTCTCATTAAGCATCTTATTTGTGTTTGGGTCGTTTTTGTAGTCCGAGTCCTTTATTTCTCTGTCATAGTCTTTTATAAGCCTGAAACAGGAAGAAAATCATTTCAAATTTCTAGACGTGTATATCTGCAAGCTATCTGGGTGTTCAGAGAGAGAGAGAGAGAGAGAGACCCTATTGGGGTGCATGAAGTGGTTACATGAAAATAAGTAGTTGATTTTCTAAGTAAGCTAAAAGATAGTTAAGCAGCCACATATACATAACCAACATTGAAATTACACCATGCCTTTCATATGGAATGCTTTTATAAACTTTACAGAAAAATTGTTAAATATTAATAATACAGGAATGAGTTTTTACTTGGCAGTTTAATTTTCTAGTACTAAATAGAACTTCGCCACTATCATGCAAAAAAAGATAGTGAAGTTGTGAACATAAGAAAACATCTTCAACTATAGGTATGTGTTAATACTTTTAGTGGGGTCAAAATTTTCCAGAACTAGTGCAATTCATATCAAAAAGGTCACTTACAACACTGTTCTATTCAATTCTTCAGACGCTCATATTAGCAGAACATCTTCTACCATAAGAAGTTGCAAAAAAATGCAAGGATGACAAAGAAAAATAAAGTTGCACCTCAAGACAAGAGATCCAAATACCTTTCCAATTGAATCAGTTTGCATAATTCATTTTCAGTTTTATGTAAGTACTATCACATCATGCAAACAACATTATCAGTTTTTGCATATCGTGACATCCCAACTGCTTAGTTCAAAGAGTTTTCCAGGCCATGATATGAGGTAAATCCTTTCTAGTATTTGTTATACAATATTACTAGCGTTTTATCATCTTATCTATTCACAACACATAATAGCTACCTCAAACTACCACAACTAACTTTAGTTTGTTCCGAGCTCACATGAGCGACCGAAACTCAATTTCTACTGTGGGAGAACCCAAATGTTGACCAGTTGTTTCTTTTTTTATGTCCTACATGCAAGAAACACTCCCTAGCCTTTTAAAATGACGATGGTGCAAACTAGAGCTATGCAATTCCCCAACAGCATTCAATCACAACATCTATTTTCTGTCCTACACACCTGCCCAAAGTGGAACAATCACCATGGATTCCACTTTCTTACCATGCACAAGCACAACCCCAACACCTAATTCAAACACAGTTGACCTGATTACCACATGAAATCCAAGTTTAAACTCAGGAAGACGTACTTATAATGATTTATTAATAGAGAGCGTTCCTGCCAAAAGCTAACTCTAAAAGCTCGCATGTCCACTCAAGTCAATAAGAAGAACAACAAACAGTCAGTGTTCCAATCAATACCTCTTACAGTCACGCATCTTGTCGGTGAGCTCCTCCAGCTGCCTGCTCTGCCGGCTGGAGTCCTTAATTTTCTCCAATTTTTGGAATCCATTCCTTCACAACGCAATCAAGCATAATCAATACATCAAACGCTTAAAAAAATACATAATGTTGCAACCTCATTACCCTTTCGCAAAACATTTCAGGATCATATTTTCAACAATTATAAAAAAAAAAAAACAATGTCAAACATTTATTTGCATTTTATCACCCTTTTTAACAACAAAATAAAAGAAAATTAAAACTTACGATAGAGCTCTAAAAATATCCTGAATCTGGCCCTCGATCTCCGAGAACTCTTCGCTCACCATTTTCTGGCAGGAGTAAGAGATCTTCAAAGACAAATTTCTACCGGAAAACAGTCGTTAATATTATCTCTCCCGTTCAAGATAACATCAACACGGATCAAACAACCGCATTAACGGCAAACGAATTGGAATTGAGATCAATGTGATGGTGGTGCGTGGGATGGATCTGAATGAAAATTTTGGAGAGAGAGAGAGAGAGGGAGACGGCCTCGGCTATGAGCTGGCGGTCTCGTGATTTACAAACATTTCTACCATTATTTAAACTTCAAAATTCATTTCCATACAAATTAACAAATAGCATAACTGAAATTTTCTTCTATAGAAATTAACAAATTAAAATTTTAAATTAACAAATTAAATTTTTAAACTTAGACGTTTTTCGACTATTGGTGTGTTTGCTTATTATTAGTGTTTTTTATTATTTTTTTAAGTTGAGAAATTGTGCTTATTGGTAAAAACTAGTGATGCACCCGTACTTCGCACGGATGATTTTACACATATATACTAATAAAAATACATATACAAATTGTTTACGTGATACACGTTCTTAATAGGAAGGAAAGCAATCGTTTAGCTTTTTTAAGCTTACAAAAGTAATATGGAATTGATAATAACTAATAATAAATTTACATTAGCAAAATTAAATGATTAGCTATTGTGTAACAATATATGAAAGATTGTATGTGATTGTTTTTTCTCTATTACAAAAAGGATGGAGGGGTACAAATTGGAAGTTAACCACTTGAATTATAGGTCACAAGGTTTCCTTCAAGATGAAGGTTGGGATAATAGTCATCTTCTTCATATCTTACTTCACCTGAGAAGCCGGTATACAAAGGAGAATCTCATATAGGCGAAGAATTGAAGTAGACTGTTGTCGTTGTCCCTCCCGCTTTCCTTCACCGCTTGTATCGTTGCTTCCCTCTTTGTCGCTTCGTTTCTAGAAGCACCAAGCATTCATTTACCCCGAAACCCGTCAATTCCTTAGTTATGGTCACTTCCAAGAAGAATAGCAAGAGCAATCTGAAGATAAATATCCGAAAATGCATGACAAGTAAACCAAGAATCACAGATTGGGAACAAATAATAAGACACTGCTTAATATAGATAGAAGAAAATGTATGTCACTCATAGCAGCCCAAGCTACAAAAATCTGCTAATCACTATAAAGTACTCCAAATGCACCACTACCAACTTCCTTAATGATCTTGTATCTACATCAACCATAATGACAATTGGATTAAACATAAGATAATAGAAATATTACATAAATACAAGATTATAACAACATTACCTTTCCATTATTTTGTTTTCGCTAGCCATAAAGCAATTTTTGAATAAGCTAAATAACTGAAAATAGTAGAGTATGAATTCCCCAGTATGAATTCAGTACATGAATGTCACTTTTGACGGCGTTCATAGCCTTATTTGTGTAGCAAGGCTAAATCAAATTTCCTGAGATGGGAAATGGTTTAGAAAACAGCAGAACATCTCCATAATAGTTCAAAAGGTTATCTGATACTTAATAGCCAGAGAACCATTCTAAGAACTGTAGTATTCAATCATGACAAAGAAAAAGAAGAAAGATTATAATGGGGAAATATCACAAGAGCACAATAAATTGGGAATCAATGATAAAAGAAGGTAGTAAAAAATATCTCAAAGTCGTTTCCACAAGGATCTCAAATGGACATTGTAGGCAATGCACAAAAATCCGAATTGCACAAGACTAATTGTATAACATAAACCAACACCACAACCAATCCTCTATATACTACTGCATGAAATTCACATGTGTAAGTGCACTAAGTGCAATTCACAAAAGAGACAGGAAGATAATCTCCACGGATGATAAACTGCCAGTCAATAAATTAATGTAATGGAGAAACCTCGAGCTGGTAGCGATCGACCTGGGAGAAATAGAACAAGCATATGACCAAATAGAAGAACATACTCGATCAATTAAGCCCCCAAATCCACGCACAATTTTCCGCCTCTTTCCCACACACAATGTATATGAACATAAAACCCTTGCAAGATTTGTTGTTTCCCATAGTAGTCGATGTCGATTAGAAAATCATAATCGATTAACTCCACTTTTGCGAAAAGCATAAAATACCAATTGACAAAAAACAAAAATAGAACAAGCACATGACCAAATAGAAGAACATGCCCGATCAATAAAGCCCCCAATTTCAAAACCAAGAAAATATCAAAAGCAAAAACACCAATCGAAATCCACGAGCAAGAGTAGGAACTAATTAGCAACCACAATAAATAAGCCATCCGTTTTGCCTCTTTCAGAGTTTTTACTAAATATGTGGTAGCAAAAGATTAGCAAACTCCTCAGAGACAAATTAGCAGATAAAAACATTCTATTGTCAGTGTTAAGTCATTAACTGGAACAGAGTTGATGTAGTGAGGTGCATTTGCAGATGGAAAATCTCAAAACCATCTGTCTCTCGTGAAAAATATGCATCAACTGATTTATTCGATTAAATTTAGGCTAAGTATGTTAATGATACTTTGTTTCGTAATACATGAGTAAAAGGTTAGTGTATTACAATCAAAACCAGAAACATGAGACCAACTTTCTGTATGATGTTTATTGCCAACATAAGTTGAAGAATTGATAATATACACAGCTAGTTTTCTACGTGCTCTCTCTCACATACAGTTGGTCTCTTTTGCCACTTTAGCCCACTCGTTTTTTATTTTCTCGCTATACGGAACCTGTAACAACCATGACAAGCACTGATACAAAGATCCATTATCAAGAATAATGCAACATGCAGTCAAATATATACAATGCAAGAAAACCAAAAATGGAAGGAACACAGAAGAAGAAACAACAAATATTTAGCTCTATAAAGACTATGAGCCTCATTATCTGGTTTTGGTCACCTGGTCTATGGAAAGACTTACAGAGATTGGACCATCAAATTTTCCTAATTTACTATATAGTGTCATGATGATGCATATTCAGGCAGTAGAAGAAGTACCTAATTAATTACAAATCCTTTTAACATGTCAACAAAGTCTGCCTTTCTTTCTTCATCAAACCTTTGAATTTCGCTCCTATTGTTTTCCTGCAATCACACCACCCTTTTGACATCAAGAAATCTAGATTAAAAAAGGACATGGAAGAATATGACCAAAATATGCTCGTCAAGAATGCTTCGTACCAATTTGTCTCTACTCTATTCCATTGTATCACTAAGACATTCCAAGATAGAGACGAGATGTAGTTAAAGAAAACAATATATTTAGAGGCAACATTCGAGTTTTCTACAAGATACGATGAATCCGGAAGGTAATGGAAAAATTGGTTGGCTTACCTTGAAATTTCAGTCGAGTAGTTGATGAAATTGGAAGAGAAATTCATTGATTTGATGATTTTGGCTTGTGGATATCAATCAAGCGGCCGTGGGGATGAACTGGGACTCCGACAACTCAAGAAATCCTTCAAGTCGGCGCTTGGGGAATACGAAGTTGTAAGAGATTCATTTTCTCCAGGAAATTGGTGGAAGACGAATGAGGAAGGCGAAGTTGCAAGGGATTCGTGAGTTTCCTGTTTTTGAATGGTTTTGTATCAAGTAGACACTGGGAAGACGAAGGCAATTGGTGATGGGATTAAGCCCCCAATTTCAGAGCCAGGCAAATTTCACAATAAAAACACAATCGAAACACACCGATAACCACACTCGATAAGAAACTACAAGCATTAATGGTATGAAGATTTTCCTACGGGGACCCGCGGACGGCGCGCTGAGTACAATACCCGTCGCATTTGGAGCAGTTAAATGGCAGGACGTGCATGCACCTCCTTTTAAAGGCGTGAAACGATTTTAAAAAGTGAAATACGCAATATTGTAAAAATAAAAAAATAAAATTAATAGGTAAAAAAAATAGATCAAAACCTACTAAGAAGGTCACTGTGGCTTGATGGTAAGTCCGGGAACAGTGCAAAACTAGATGAGCTTTAGGCAACTCCAACATCCATCACAAAAAGGCATGCGTATCTCTTCCGTCTGATTCGTATAAAAATTCAATAGTACACCATAAATAAAATAACATTAAAGCATCCATCATCTATAATTCACATTCATTTCACAAATCTCGAATTCTCAATAATCATACCATTCAATATTTGTTATTTGATTGAAGGGCATCCAATTCATCCTAAGAGGGTGAAGCTAACAAATCAAACATAAACTCACATACAAATCTCTCAACATCGATTTACATTATCATCCTAAGACTATACCACTTATTGTATAAATAAACCAAAGCATTGTTGCCTCTCCTACCATCATTTCGCGTTACTACGCAGATATTCCTGAAAAAAAGCAAGTCACGCAATCGAGCAATCCAGGTTTAAGAGATGCGGACCATACAAGAACTAAATAATCACTCTTGATGAGCAAAACAACAGTTTGAACAATCTATATCTTAATTTGTAAACAAAATCATGTACAGACAACCTATATATAGTAAGTAGTATATCATGTTTTTGGTTCTTGAAATGATAGTATTTGCAAATGCCAAAAACATGAAAATGTTATACCTCTATTCTGCTGTCTATTTGCAACTTCATAATCGTCAGCCAAACGAACTCAAAAGAACGCGGACGATCCATCTCAGAAGACGCGGTTTGCCAAGTGGACAGAGCCACCACTACCGCGATAAAACTCCCCCTTAAGATGAATTAGCTACACTTCCTCTTGGTGAAGAAGCACTCCAATTTCCTCCATTGTTTCTAAACTCGATCCATAATCTTGGTGAAGAAGCACTCTTGGTGAAGAAGCACTCCAATTTCCCCCTTAAGATGAATTAGCTACACGATCCATAATCTTGGAGTTTGAATAAAGTCTCACCTACCAACTAACCTCGACCAATGAAGACTTGACATCACTGTACTTGTCCTGACATAAGGCTGCAATCAACCTCTGGACTCTAAAAAAGAGAGAATCTCTACAGTGTCATTCAAATTGTAAGATGGTCGTTTGCTCGTCGTGTTTGGCACGGATCTATTCACCAATCAAGCATATAAATAGAGACCTTCTTCCATGCATGAAGATAGCGGGAACACAAGCATGCAAGCACACATGCTCTAGCAAACCTAAAGCATACTTAGCTGAGAACATTAGAACTGAGAGTCCATCATCTAAATTCTCACCTCTAGAGTGTCATAGTTCCCTTCTCTATACACCTAAGCAACTACTTGTAAGATCATAAGCTTAGATCCGGAGAAGTTCAAATTTGAATTGTTCTTATTGTAAGAACTCTTTCATAGTTGGAGACAAAACCTTCAAACCATCGTGTTTGAAACCTTGTAA
Source organism: Lavandula angustifolia (assembly GCA_028984105.1). NCBI lineage: Eukaryota > Viridiplantae > Streptophyta > Magnoliopsida > Lamiales > Lamiaceae > Lavandula > Lavandula angustifolia. The sequence goes on along the minus strand of CM054802.1, from coordinate 24,913,630 downwards.
AATCACTAGAGCTATAACTAGTCAAGATCTGTCCAGCGTACGGATGAATTGAGACTTGTTCAGTATAATATAACCAAGAACTCATGAAATCACGAAAGTGGACGTAGTTTTTCATTCATCGAATTTCAAAATTGCATGCAAGTACAGTTTAACAAAGTATTTGATATACGCATACTAACATACTGAGCAATTTTCAGTAAAGAACATTTTTCTAAAAGAGAACTAAAATTTGGGCCTACACTTTCCGCACTAATTCATATACTGAATTACTAGTCTACTGACCTAAGTCAGTAAACAGTACTCAACAAACTAAATCACTCAAGATGCGACCGGAGAGCTTTTGGCAAACCGAATTTATTCAAGTAAGCAAACTCGAGAGAAATTGACTATCGCGTTGAAGTTTGAAATTTGGATCCAGGTATATTCACCCCCTACGCCCGAAGACTCGTCTTTGGACCAACATAGTGTTTTACTAAAAACCAACACCTGTATGATTTTGTAAGATCTTTTTATGTAGATGGTCAGATGCAATAAAACAATAAATAACATAACTATTTATAGCGGTTCAGATATACAAGATCCTATGTCCACTTTTCCTGTTTTCACAAGAACCAACTTGTATTATACTGAACAAGTTCAGTCAGTTTATGCGTTGGATAGGTTATAACTTAGTTATAGTTCAAGTGACTTAACAGTTTGCAACACACATTGGGTTGACTATGATTTTTCCAACTAAAAGGAGTTTTTACAATAAGAACAGATCAAGACTGAACTTCTTTAATCTAAATTTTGGATTTATCAATGGTAGCTTAGGGAAATACGAGAACTAGTATCACTCTAGAGAGAATAACTTAGAAGATATTTGATCACTATGAGTTCTTCATTAAAGATGCTAGAGCTTTGTATGATTGAATGTTTTGTGTTTCCGGTATCTTGAAAGAAATCAAGACCTTCTCTATTTATAGTTCAGTTAATTACGAATAGATCTGTTGGATAGAAGAACTATTCTTGTAGCTCAAAGGCTAGCAAACGGTTGTCTGCGAAGTTTGAATCTTACTTAGAGATTCCTCACTATTGGGAAATAATATATGTTTTGAATAATCACAAACCCCTATTGATTGATGAACCAATTTGATGTATTTGTCAGATATTTTCAGCATGTGATTATATAGTTAGGCTGGGTTAGTTCAGTTTGTGATTGTTCGACTAGTGTAATCGATCGAGTCCGGCTTTGATAAGCCGACTTCTCCAGCCGAACCGGTCGTCGATCGAATCTTCATCGGCCCGAATCGAAGAATTCAAATGTGAATATAAGTACGATGTACGAGATTCAAAAAAGATGGCCAACAGAAGAAACGACAAGTACCAGATCAATGTTGACCAATACCAGACCGCCATGTCAACCCTAGTCAAATGGGACAGAACAGTACCTCAGTACTCCATCCACAGGAGCAAGCGGAGCGCGACACGTGTCCATGCATTCAATGAATTAGACCATTGTCAACACAAAGCCAATAGGAAGCCGATCTTTGTTCAACAGATCTCTTCCTAGCTCGCCTATAAATAGTGGAAGGCCTCTTATCGAGAGGTCACATAATTTCACGAGCTCAAGTATACCATACTCAAAGCAAAGAACAAGCCTTAACATTCATAATCTTACTGTTCCATTGCTTAGAAATTCCATTTTGTTCATACTAATTGTAATCAAATACACATCTTAAACTTGGAGTCAAGAGTGTTTCATACTCTTGATAGTTGAACAACCCCAACCCAACCTGATATTCCTTGTTAGAATCGGTTGATAGATCGATAGTTTGATAGATAGTTAGTTAGATTGTTTGATTGTTTATATTGATCTGCGCTCGTTAGTCTACGAGTATCCTTAGTGGCTTTCTGCAAGAAGGCATAAAAGTGGACGTATGATCTTGTGAATCCGAACTACTACAAAATCGTTGTGTCATTTACTGTTACCTTCATTTTATCAACTTATTACCCATTGTTTTGATCAGATTATTACATATTTACATACAAAAAGCATCAGGTTCTCTGATATGAAAAGGCAAAGTTTGGCATCTGGTGTATTCTCTCCCCCCCTATAAACTTGAAATTGTACTGGGACAAACACTTACTTTTCAGGAATTCAGTGTTTTACTGTAGCTTTATGTCAAAACGGGTACAATGTTGGCAACTCCTTATTGATCGAGGTAAACTTGGTAATTGAGGTTGTTCAAACTTCAAGAATGATATTGAGTTGACTAATCAGATGTAACTTCATTCACTTCTACTAAATTGATTGATACTGACATTCTTTTTTACTTTAGACGATAAGACCGTTACTTCTAATTACACATCACTATATATTCAGTAAAGGTCCAATACTAAGGGAGACCTTAGTTGAGTTTTCATAACATCATCTTTAGACGCTGCTGAGCATAGCTCTACTGAGTCCTAGTGCAATGCTAGGATTTTTTTTCTATTTTGGTAAAAGTCCAATCCTAAATTTTTTGCATCAAATGATAGAGATAAATAAATGCCTAAGAGTATTTTATGTATGTTTACAAAATTGCCCCTAACTTTACTAGTGTGAGCATACTTTTTGCCGAAATTATACTTTACCTAGCAAATTAAATAGTCCAGGAAGTAAAATCTAATAAATTAAATAATTTCAAATGTAAGATGCATTTTTTTATAATTCAGATAGCAAAGGAAAACAAACTGGGGTTTAATAATTTTATCATAAAGTTTCAGTAACATTTGAACGACAAGAAATAAACCCACTAAACCAAAACTAAGAAAAGGGGAGAGAGAGCGCCACGCGGCTAAGGAATTGGCAACACTGTCGGAATCAATAAATGGAGTCGCGAGAGCCCTAAGTCTAACCCACAACGAATTAGCGGCGCCAGAGATGGACTTCGCTGAGCAAGCCATGAGTCTCTTCGGAGAATCCGAGGAGGAAGAAGAGGATGACAACAACAATACCAATCAAGCCAACGGGGAGGAAGAAGAGGAGCAAGACAAAGAGCCGCACCAGAGGAGCTCCTCATCTTCGGCGTCCTCCTCCTCTTCTTCATCCTCCGGCGGTTCCTCCTCCGCGGCATCTTCGTCGGCGTCCTCATCGTCCTCCAATCGCAGCAGCAGCGGTGACGATGAAGATGAGAACGACGTCAATCGCGGCGAAGTAAGGTCGTCCGCCCATAATAACAATGAGAGCAATAGTCACTATTTTGAGTACGATGATGCGGTGGTGGAGGAGGACAAGGATCTGTTCGGCTCTGATAATGAGGACTACGTCAAAACTGCGGTCAATAGTCCTCATCCGGTGCCGGGTATATATCTCCTTTTGTTGTTTCTAGTTTCTTTTTCTAACTTTATGATTTGAGTCATTCTAATTGTCAGTTATTGTTGGATTGTTCTGTTAGCAAATGCTGGGGTGCTTCGAGTATTTGTTTAAAACTTTGTTCTTTATGTTTGGTTATAGTATTGTCTTTTTTGTCTATATCGCTAGTTCTTCAGCACTTTCAAGCTGTATCCATTGGTTTGAGTGCGCTAGAAAAACACAATTTCTCTAGTTATTTCTAAGCATTTTGTTTGTGGGACTTGCAGTAGATAATTAAACTGTATGATCTCATTCTTTTCTTTCATACTTAGTTCTTCCGCCCATACGCAACACAAATAACCATACAAGAGGAGGTTTTGGGCGTGGACGATGGCAGAATGATAGAGGGCCTGGTCTCCTCCCCCGCCCTGGGCCTTATCCACAAAGGCAAAACTTTGGTTTTGGTCAGAAGTTCTTTAATGGTCACCGTGATGAACGTTTTGTTTCTGAGTTGAAATTCAAAAGTGAAGAAACATTATCCAGAAAAGCCACAGCTTTTCAGGAGGTGATACTTATGCTATCCTTTTCCAGAGCTACCTAATCTTAAAGATTCAAATGTATAAGATATGAATTGTGCCTTTGACAACTTGCATGGTTTTCACATGCTAACTTTCCAGTATATTTCTGATGATCTATATATGTAGTTTGCAAGCCCACTGGAGCATTGGCTCTCATGATTTGTTGGTAAATGTAGAATATTCTTGGCTCTGCTTTGGTCCGATGCTTCTGTGTTGCTTACAACACAGTAGCGGTTAATGTTTAGATTGCTGTCTAAGATCATAAATTATAAATTAAAAAAAAAGTGTAAATGAGTGGGTTGATGTGAACTCAGTAGAGATTAACAGGAAAGAGGAAACGAGTCTATTGATTTAGGATATGCGTGAAGGTGAACTAGTTGATGAGGTGGTTTGGGTTCTCAGGATTGCTGTCAATGAAATTTGAAGCTGACTGAAAAATATTAAGAATAAAGCTATTGGAAGTGACCAACTTGAATTTCATAATTTATATATGTTAGTTACAAATAATAACATTTGAACTGGTGCCCTGATGGACTGCGACAGTGCCGTGCATAGTTTAGTTTTTCTTTGGTGCATGTTGTTATGACCTCTTGCTGTAATAAGTTTGAACTGCCAGATCTTCAGGCCTTCATCCTGGTTTATCTCTAGTTCTACAAGTCTATCATCTTTGATGTCCTACACAAAACCCAACCAAACCAAGAAAAGAAATATAAATTTGTAACTGAGCGGTAAAAACTTGTCTATACAGTAGTTACCATGTCTACCTGCTCATATATTTTGATAAATGCTATTTTCTCATGTTTCTTATCCATATTAACTTTTCTGTTTTTGCAACTAGCCATGTGAATTAGCTTGCTACAGTCGTGTAGAAGGTGGCGATGTCTACTTTGACGATCGCAGTTTGGTGAGCCCTCCTTTCCTCTTTCCTCAGATTTCCAGTGAGTTCTGGTTATCTGCTTACCTGGCTCAATTTTTCACATGGCTAGAGGCTTTTCAAGCGGCTTATTACTGAAGATATTGGAACTGATCTTAATGAAGGTTTTGATACTTTTATTGAAAAGAAAGGTATGCTATATTACGAAATGCATTTGTATCAATCCTTTGTTCTACAAAGCTTTTATTGCTTTTCAATGTAGGTTGCATTTATTAACTGTTACATGTGGTCCATTCCCTGTGTTTCATATCAGACTTGGGATCTCAAGGCTTTGGTGACCTTCTTGCGACAATAAGAAATAAAAATATACCTCTTCAGAACATGCACTTTGTGGTAACATCATTTAGTATACCCAACTATCATGTATATATAAGATGGTACTTCATTTGGTTAACTTTTTATCTTTCTTTGGCTTCTTCCCATTGCAGACATATCGTAACAATCTTAACAAGGTAATTGCTAGTTCTTTTGGATGATTGTTTTTCTCTCGTTCAAATTTACGGTAGGCTCCAAGTGGCTAACTAAGAATGTTTTGAAACAATGTGTTTGCGGAACTGTAAAGAAATTAAGTATGTTTCCTTCTTTCCGTACGTAGCCCATGTTTTAGTCTTGTATATGTAGTTATAGGCGTCTTATTCAAGAACTGGTCTTGGGGTATAGGGGCTGAAAGAACACATTATGTGCAGAAAACCCAAGACTCGGAGAAGACATTGAGATGCCATGGGTGTTTAATTTTTTGAACTCATAATACATATAGAGTTTTCTGTTAAATCTTTGAGTCATCTATGTAAAATCAAGTTAGAGGAATGACTATCTTAATAAACTATTACACCTCATTGTTATTTGACCAGAAAGTGAACTATTCCTAGTTGTTTGCTAACCAAAGCGTCCTTTGAGTAACATATGCTATTCTATCCATCCAGTTGTAGATAGAGGCTTCTGATTATCTTCTTATTTCAGTTGACTGCCATGCTAGGTACTCATTAATTACTTTCTACTGATATATGTATAGATTCTGGGAGCTGCTTATATAAAGCACGAGCCTTGGGAAATGGGGGTCCATAAAAGGAACGGAGTAGTCTATCTTGATGTGCACAAATTGCCGGAAAGGCCAAAAAGTGAACTGGATCGTCGAAGGTACAAGTTTAAGGTCTCATTTATATCTATTTCAAAACATTTCCTACTTGCTTACTTAATCTTCGTTCTAGTTTCTGGGTTTGGAGTGTATGAGCAAATGAGGAGAACCAAAACATGATTGGGTTACCTCAAAAAATACTAGCCAGATGTCTATACTTCTGAAAAATCTTTGATTCAGAGCATATCATAGTAGAAAAGGGCCGATAATTAGGTTTCATCCTGTGTATACTTATGTTCTTTTATCCTATTTATATTCCATATCTCCAGGTCTTAGTTAATATATATGAACTTGTAGCTGCTTACCTTGCTCTAATGAATATTGATCAACGGAAGCATGAACTGGTCACATCAGACCTCTGGCATGCTAATTTGCTTAAAATCTTACCACTATATCTCTTCCTTGCATGCCTATGTCCAAAGAATCTTCCGGGCATCTTTAAAAGAAAAGTAATAGAAACTGCAAGCAAACTCGAAATCAAAATCAGACATGCACTCTATCAAGCTCACGACATCGTGTCGTCGTCGAGTCCTTCATCTCACTTTGTCTATATTTTAACTGTTGATTCTTGTATTAGAGTCGATTAATGTCAACTTTAGCTTCTTTTGAACGTTTAAACCAGATTGCTTGTCACATTTTTTAAGACCTGAATTGTAGTTGTTTTCGTTGCATTTTTTAAACTTTAAATTGTCGTTGTTTATGTGTTATTCTAGATGTTTTTAGGAATGTTTTTTCATTGTATTTTGGCTTTAATTTTAATAAAACAGGTTTTACAATAGGATATAAATTATATATATTTATTGAGTTGAGCTGAATTTAGCGAGATGAACTCGAGCTTAAAGAAGTAGGGCTAGGTGCAGTCAAGCTTGTTCTTCGAATTCTTGAGTCTAGTTTGAGATCGCACATTGGACTACTTGGATCAGTTTCGGGGTTTCTTGTCCATAAAAAGTTTTTATTATTTCATATGCTGATATGCCTGGTCTCTTTAATAATTCCATTAATGAATATTATTCAGTGACTTAATTTTCTCTTAACCTTTTGGAGATAGATGTTACTGGGGCTATGGCTTTGAGACTCTTGCCACAGAAGATCCAAGAAGAGCTGATGGAGAACCGATACATCATGTTGATGCCAATGTTGAGTACTGCTCTGTAATTAAAACCAAATTAGGAGCTCATCGTATACTCATGGGTGCTGAAATGGACTGCTGTGATTCAACTGACGAGGGTAGGAGATTCTATGTGGAACTAAAAACAAGCCGCGAGGTTGGCCTTTTCCCGAATTCCTGATTTATTATTACTGTTGGATTGTATACTCTAGCTTCCTACCCTGGGTTTATTAACTTAGAGTCTCTGCTTGTGCTTGTACAGTTAGATTATCACACTGAGGAACGATTTGAGAGGGAGAAACTGCTTAAGTTCTGGGTAATGCATTGCTAATTCTGCTCATTTATAAAGCTCACACGGCTCCTTTTCTTTTTCCACTGTATTTTTATTGCCTGCTGTGCTGTCAAATTAAAGTTTCCTGATATATTTTAAGATTAGTTGGATGTTATCCAAATTACCGTTGAGATTCTTCTGCTTGATTTAGCACCTATAATATGTACACACATTTACAGTTACTAAATGTATACTGTATACATATAATACATGTTCAAATTATCTGACATTTTTGTACTTTTCCATTATGTTGCTACTTGTAGATTCAATCGTTCCTTGCCGGTGTACCTTATATCGTGATAGGGTTCAGGTAGTTACTTCTTTTTATCTATTTCTAGCTTTTTCTTCCGTAAATGGGTAGTGGGCTGGAAATTATCCTTTGTCGTTTGTGTTGTGATTGGTCTTTTCTGTTGCAGGGACGATGGTGGCCGACTTGTTCGTACAGAACGACTTAGGACCAAAGATATAACACAAAGAGTAAAGATGAAAAATTACTGGCAGGTACATTAGTAACTTCATTTGGTCATGTTTGTTGCGTCTTCTTCGTGTTTTCTGGGCTGGTACCCCCAAACGACACTTATTTCGTATTGGGCTTCGTGGCAGGGCGGAGTGTGCTTAGCATTTGCTGATGAGGTGTTGTGCTGGCTTTATGGGACAGTAAAAGAAAGTAAGAACCCCGTTAATTTGTGAAAGCATGTTTCACCTCTATCTCTTGATTCCAAATGGTTTCTTGGTTCCCCTTGCAGATGAAGACTATATATTGCAGTTTGCAGCCCCTTTTCAGCGATTGGAGCTTCTTCAAGCTCAATCCTGCCCTGATGTCATAACTGAACACGTTCAACAATTGTAGCCGCATGCGTTTGTTTTGGACATTGTACTATGATCAGCTTATGGGGATCTGGATTTTATATCAATTATGCTGTTCCTTTTTTTAAAAAAATATTGGTATTACTGTTTTTTAGTAGACATAAATCTCTTTGTAATAAAGGGCAGATCCAGAATTTAAAATACTTTTCTAAAAAAATTATTTGCAGGAACCACGATATTTTGGTATATTGGTCACTAAAAGTGGGGACTAGTTACAAAACTGTCACGGTCATGTTCAAATATCATCAAAATACTTCTCCTCAGCATCTCTGTTCGCTTCTTTCATCCAATGATCATCCAACGTCTCATCCTCGTCGATTTTCAGAGTAGTCGAGATACTGATGGTCTTTCCCTGACAAGAACTTCTGCTGCATTATATACATGAACTGCTCCATCAGATCTTGCATTTCCTCTACAGACAAACTGCCACCCACCAAGGGTTCTGCTACCACATTCATCTCAGTGTTGTCATCCTGTTGCACCTACAAATGTGATCAAACATGCAAAATCGATATTTAAACTTGACAATGATCATCAATAAGGCATTTCATCCTTAACCAGAACAAAATCCAACTGAAACTCCCAAGTTGGTAGCAATTGACTCTAAAGCTCAGTATGATATTTCATTACATTTACATAAAAATGAAAACGTCAATCAAAAAAACAGTAACATATAACTATAATGACAGATATATTCGTGTCGATTGGCTAGTAAAAAGCTTATCCAAGAAAGAGGATATCCCGCTATACTAAATAATATAGCCTTAAGTAGTCTACTAGTATTAGTGACAACAAGAATGAATGAATCCCCAAAATTGAAACATGATAAAATAGATCTAAAAACCACAGAATCGCACTGTAGCTACCACCCAGATGGACTATTCAGTAGAAAACAACCACCTAATTCAAAAGGTATTGTTGTCTATAAGAACAATTCCAAGATGCGCAAGATGCAATACACAAAGGAACGTAATGAAAATTCATCTAAGAAAAAAGGTACAATTATGACCATAAAGTATAGCCCCAAGAGTGGATCACCAAAAGTATATCGGATAAATTCACCCCTACACAATTTTGTAAAGAGTGCAAAAACACCTATCAGGGAACACCCTTAATTTTTTACCAACCGTGTGAGGGTTAACCCAAGACATCCTTTAGGCTTTAATTTTTTTAAGAATTCTTTTTTGGTATCACTCTTATCTCTATGAGTAATTCAGTTCACATCTCCCTCTCTCTAATAGGCAAGGCGGCAACGACTTATTTGTAATTCAGTTATAACCCCACAAAATTGATCTTCGAGCTTATATATCATCTTTATTTCCGACACGAGACTTTGCTATACTCATATCAGCTAAACAAATAATCAACAAAGATCTTTGTTTCCTTCCAGATTGTAAATACAATACCCACACATTTTCAAGGAACTGTTGAGTGATGTACCACGAACAAGAGTGGTGAGTAAGACTTTGCTAAACCCATTAGGCCATGACAGCCAAATAAATAATCAACACTGATCTCCTATAAAAAAGGAACTAGCTCTTTCATTACTACGGTCTTGCTAAGAAACTACGCTCAACAGTCCTACTCAGCTAAAACATAATTAGCATAAGCTTGACCTAAAAACATGGATAGATGTATTTGAATTTAATCAAAAAGCAGGATATGCATTCATGTTTTACTTTTGTAGTCCTTGTTACTTAAATTACTTTGTTCGTATATAATATTTGATCATTTCCTAGGTTTTGTTCGTATATAATACTTGATTGAAACTTCCAATGTATACTCTAGATTCCACAGAAAGTCTTCATGTATTATTAATTTATCATACTTCGATGATCACATAAAAAGTGTAAGAATAAGTATAGATTACTGAATGATGATCAGCAAATATACTATTCATGTTGGTAAGAACTTGAAAGTTCCTTCAAGAATCAATCAAATCTCAATCTCAGAAGAAGGAAGAAAGTAAAGAACAAGTAATCAATAGCACCAAAGAGAAGCATAGAGGTGATAACAAAAACAATTATATACGAATCACTAAAAAGGAACTACTTTACCTCAGCAGTCTGAGAGCTCCTAGTAGGAGCCTCAACTGCCATCCCTTCTACATCTTTCACTATCTCCTTCTCCACTACAGCTTCTCTCTCATTATTATCCTCCTCCTCCTCCTCCTCTTCTTCTTCTTCTTCTTCTTCTTCTTCTTCCTCCTCCTCCTCCTCTTCCTCCTGTTCCTGTTCCTGTTCCTGTTCCTCCTCTTCCTGTCTGTCTCTTTCATTACCTACCCAGTCGCTCTGAGCCACCCCCAATCTCTGTTGCTCCCCTCAGATCTTCTCCATCAAGATAGCCTCTTCTGATCGTCTCATAAGCGTTTCTGACCACCGCTCACCAGGCCTTGCCATTCTCCAACCACTCAGATCCTGAAATTTCCCGACATACTCATGATGCAAATATGGTTCTCTTTCCCTCATTGCATCTTCCGAAAAATATTGTCCGTTTATCATCAACTTATCCATATATGCTAGCCTCCGATTCTTGATCTTTGCTGATCTCAACTTCATCTCCTCCTCCGTTGGACTAATAATGCTTCGGAGATTGTTAAGGTGCCAATAGACTTCATAATCATCCCTCAACACATCAAAGTGATTAAGCTCCTCCACAGATAGTTTAGACCCATAACGCTCTGAATTCATCAAATTTTGTCAACTTAAATTAGATATTCCAGATTGATGTGCGCATTTCTTGTAGAAAAAAATAACGAATCAATGCCATGGCCAAAGAGAACGACCAAGTGCATACCCAACAAAAGGAAAAGACAATCGAAATTGCTAATCTCTATGCTATCAAGCGCACATGATTTCAGAACAAAAATTCTTAGAAACATCTAATATAGTACTACATGATTGCGATAATTCATAAAATAGTAAAACAGCCGAATAGAAAGGGAGTGACGCAAACACGCAACTCAGTCAAAACTGAACATGAAAAGATAAATCGACGGAGCAGGCGAGATAGCAAAACAGGTATAATCGTACCGAGAAAGACGGCGGCGTCAGTAGAGAGAAGGTGAAGTGGGAGGGATTTGCAGAGGGAAGGGTTAGCAGCATCGGCAGGTTGTACGTTGCGGGGGAAGTACAAGTCGTCGATGAGAGATAACCTCTCCGATATAATATCCTTGGCTTCACTGCCTATTGCAGCACTAGCAGATTTCGCCATCTCCCCTCCAAAATAAATACCTTCTGCTTTTCTAATATTAAGGGTGTAATGGTTCCGCTCCGAACCGCGAAATCGATTGGACCGAATCGAACCAAATCGAAAAATGCGATTCGGTTCGATTTTGCGGTTTGGTTCGATTTATTTTTTTAGAAACCGTTTACATTCGGTTCGCGGTTTCAAAAATTTTTAAACTGTTCGAACCGAACCGAACCAATATCCTATTTTTTAATTATTTTTATTTAAATATTTGTCTTTCTTATATGAAAATATTATTGGATTTAAATATTAGATTTAAGTTAAGATCAATTCTACTTATGAGTTTGGAATGAGTGACATCCTACAAACTATTATTCTTGCATTATTTAGGATTTAAAAAATAAATAAATAAATAAATAAAAAGGTGAACCGAGGAACCGAACCGAACCAAACCATTTATAAGCGGTTCGGTTCGGTTCCGATATTGAAAAACTCATCGAATCGAACCGAACCGAACCATTTCTATTTGTTTGGTTCGGTTCCTAAAATTCATAAAAAACTGAACCGAACCGAACCGAACCGAACCGTTACACCTCTACTAATATATATACATGTTCTTCAGATGAACCGCACCACCGCCTAGGCTTTTAGTTTAGATGAATTGATTCATATTTTTTTAGTTAATTGATAACCAAATTATTATAGGTTAGATGAATTGATTCTTTTATTAAATTTTAAATTAGTTAATTGTTAGTTATTTGAGATTTTTTAAATTGTATCTTAACTATTTTTTAAAATTATAATCTTTTCCAAATACATTTTTTAATTATTCTTTTTTCAAAAAAAAAATTATAACAAATTTTTTAATATTTGTTAGTCACTTGAGCATTATAAAAAATTTCAAATAAAATCTTATTTGAAAACAAAAATTAATTAAAAGATTATCTTAAAAATATTATAATTTAAATATTCAAAATAAAATAGTTGAAATTTAATTTAAAAAATAGATGAATTAAACCCTGAAACTATTATTAGTTAATTTAAATTTACTTAATTTTTTAAGTTTAATTAATTTTTTAATACAATTTTTTTTCGTTACCAAATATTTTTTCTAAAAAAACAAATTAATTAAAAAATCTTATTTTGAAAAAGATTATAATTTAAAAAAAAATTAAAAATTAAAATTTAATTTAAAAAATATATGAATTAACCCTGAAATAAATTTGATGATGTTTCAGTTTCATCCAACCACCTCATTTACTATCTATGATTTTCTCATACTGGTAGAACCATCTAGTCCATTAGCAACATTGTTTGTGTACTACAATTTGACAATATTTCTTGTGTCACTAATGTTGCTGCTGGTGGAAACCTAGAAGTCCAAACTGATTGATTTGTTCAAACTTATAATAGATTAAATATTGCATGATTAATCTATACTATCAAACATATATAAAATCAATGTAAATTCTTTTTAAAACCAAATTTAACGAGTTACACATGAGTATTTGAAATTGACCACCTATATAATGAAAAGTTGCACTATGCATCTCACATTGATTTAATGCCCTATTTAAGCATATACATATATATGGGTATGGATCCGATATGAATGTGAGTTATACAAAAAGTAGGAAGTATGCATAATTATTATTTTTTAATGCACAAACTACGTAATTTTCATATTTTTACATTTATGCATAAAAGCATACGAGGAATATGCATAACGGATATTTTTGAGTATATTGATTCAATCCATCCAATAATAATATGCATGATACAAATTACTTGTTGTTTTCTATTTTAAGAAGCTTTCCGATATGATGAATAATTAATCATTACTCGTGACTCCTGTTATGTGTCCCATGACCTGTCTAGGTAAAATCGGTCCCTTGATATGAATCTTGGAATTTTGATGCATTTAGGTTTTTTATTTGAGTCTCGCGTGAATTTTCTTATTAGTAACAAAAATCGACCAACTCAGCCCAAAAGAATTATAGTAGAGCAGACTTTGCCCAAATCAAATTAACGGAAAGATCAATGTAATAGATTCAACATACATGTTTTTTTAAGTTAGTGATACCACATAACCGCTACTGTCTTTTATGACAAATGCATAACCAGCGCGAGAATTTGCCCAACATCCACTATTAATCCTCACTAACTACGTTTTTGATAATTTAAAGTGAATGGCCCAATAATTAATTTGTGGTCTTCTTCGAATACGCATCCTCTGACATTTCAAGTTACTGACTGTATCAATCAAACATTATTACATAATAAATGTAGTCCATTTATTTCTAAACAACAAAAATTATTAATTGGGATACTACGTTAAATAATGTAGGAGATTACTTTGATAGTATAAATAGGACATGAGATCCCAATACAAATATTTGAAATTAATGGATTTTAAAATTAGTTTTATATTAAAACTTCCTCATTCATACTTGGTACTTATGATATTTGATTCTAAAATTACTCACTTTACTAATTACTCCCTCCGTTCATTCCACTCTTTTTTTTTTTTTTTTTGGGAGGAGATTTTAAAAAGGAGTGGTTTGTGTTTGTTAGTATGAGTGTGGTTTTGTGAAAAAGGAGGAACCCCCCACAAAAAAAATGGTAGGTTGTGTAATGATTAAACTGTCTTTTTAACTTCCTTTTCAAACAAACCAACTAAAAAAAACCCAAAAAAAGATTTGAATGGGGGGGGATTTCGAGGCAACCCTGTATTGCAATTGACATATGTGGTGTTGGCGAGCTTAATTCATCACCGATAGTCAACATGTAAAATCTACAAGGCGTGTTCTTTTTCTCGATAAGAACTTGTATTTCAACACAAATGCATTTTCCTCGAATGTATTTGGTCTAGAAATCAAATTCCATGATTGGCCTGCTTTGATTTCACACTTAAACACAAATTATAAATGATGCTCCTTTTTCGGCACGAAAATTAAAGAAAGTGGTTGATTGTGAGTAAAATTGTGGAATACTCAACTAAAGTATGTGTAATATTTTACTATTTTAGGAACGAGAACAATAATTGAGAAATTTCCCGAAATGAAAAGAGGAATAACAATTGTGAAAAGGAGGGAATATAAATTACAAAATATTAGTATATTATATAATTATATGTCGCATCATATTTCAGACGAATTTAAATACGAATAATATAGAGAGTAAAGGAATTTAAGTAGTAATATATCAATATACCCTATTTGACTATTACAACTACAAAATTACACATTCATTTAAAAACTATCTAGCAAATACCCAATTTTACTAAAATACCCTCACTTTTTCAAATTTTTCATCTAAACTTGTCAAATCGGCACTATGTGATGGGTACTACCCTATTGATCGGCACAAAAAATTGTGATCGGGCACTACATATTATGCATGACCCTATCGGTCGGCACGACCCTATCGATAGGGACGACCCTATCGGTCGGCACGGCCCTATCGATAGGGCACAAAATGGTGATGGTCGGCACGGCCCTATCGATAGGGCACAAAATGGTGCCGATCAATAGGGTCGTGCCGATCACAATTTTTTTTGTGCCGACCGTGATCGGACCATCCCATCGTTTGACTTTATTGAAGAAGTATGGATATTTTAGTCTTTTGAGTATATAGTGAACTTAAATATAATAATTGAGTATAAATGTGTTTGATTTTACCTCTTGGAGCATTTCACCGCCGGACTAGGAATTTAATGTAGGTTGTTGAGCACATCGGATTTAAAAAATAAAAAATAAACCCAGAAATCTTTAAGGTTGTACACGTCCTTACACGCCTTTGACTTGACTTACACAACTGGTATCTTGCTGCAACAGAGGCCAGTATTTTTAATTCTTTTTTTTTCTTTTTTCAAAATTGTAAATTTACATTATTAATTTACTTGCGTATAGTAGGAACTCAAAACTTTTTGATATAATTTTCCTATAATGTCAATATGTTATTCCAAAAGATAAATTACTCATCCAAAGACTAAATTGAGTTGAATAATGAATAAAATTAAACACAAATAAATGATCGACACTAGAAAATGCTGTGAAGCAGAAAATAGACAATTGAAGATTGACGGGCAGACCAAGAAATATTTTTGGGTCAATGGTCGTCTCGCATCCGTCGCATGCCACGTGTCTATGCGTACTATTGAATTCTTCTTCTTCTTCTTCACTTCTTTCATTTTCACACCCTAATTTAATTCATAATACCAACACTTTCAAAATGCACACGCTATCTACACATAATATTTTTTTATTTTATTGGCTAGTCTATAAAATTGTCACAACTTCCTTCGATCCACATTTTATGCGTTCATTATTTATTGAAAACGAACCGGATCACGTTTCTAACTATTTCACATTGTTAGTTTTCTACTGTTTAAGAAATGTTTTATTTAACTTTGCATCAAAAATAAAAATTAAAGACGAAATCTACAATTTTGATGAAAATTATTACTAGTATTTAAAAAAAAAATACACTACAAATGAGATTTGACAGGATCCCACATCGTCACGGGTCTTGGATCCATTAATGATTATGACTTGAACGAGATTTATTAAGTGTACATGTGTATATGTTTTTATACTTTAAAAAAAATTAAAAAAAAAAAGAATAGCATGCAATTTTCAGGTGGCTAAGGTTAATGACGCGCTCCCTTACGAGTCGATGGCCTCTGCTGGTCTCGTTACTTTTTCCTTTCACGTACGTTTCTTAGTTCTCCATTCCCACTTGTTTTGATGAATGAGACTGGCTTTTGATTCTACAGGAACAAAATCGATTCTTTTATTTCCGACAATCAACTTAGGACTGATCATCATCATCGGCTGTTGTGAATTTGTGATCGTGGAGCGATTTTGGGAAAAAATGCTGAGGTGTTTCTACGCGTTCAAAGGTAAGGGCAGAAGGGTTGGGAAATCGGCACCGGATTTGAGAAATACAGATAATTCTGGGGCAAGTAGCAGTCGTACGGCTAAATCGACGGGTTCTCTGCCATCTGCTCCATCTCCCACTGCTCGGAGCATACCGGAAATGTACAGAGAGAGAGAACGGAGCATGAGGGTTTTCTCTCTCACGGAGCTGAGGGAAGCGACTAATAATTTTAACAGACTGCTCAAGATCGGAGAAGGCGGCTTCGGGAGTGTGTATAAGGGCTCAATCAAGTCCCTCGATGAAGGCGGACTTCCCACCATTGTTGCCATCAAGAAGCTCAACCCGCAGGGACTCCAGGTATTCTATATTCATTTCCCTGCTCAATTCCGCTCCAGAGTTATTCCTAGTTAGAATTATAAGAAATTAATTATTGACTATTTGTTGAGATTGCGGTGAATTTCAGTATTTCTATCTTCTCCTTTTAGATATGTGGTATTAATTCTCAACCACTCAACATTAATTTCCTTGGCTGAATGAATAACTGGGAGTTGTGTTGTAAAGTTCGAGTTGTTTTTTGTGGTGGTTTGATTGGTCAGGGGCATAAACAATGGATTGCAGAGGTCCAATTCCTAGGGGTGCTGGATCACCCCTATCTAGTGAAGCTTTTGGGATACTGTTCTGTGGATGGAGAAAGAGGCATCCAACGACTGCTGGTTTACGAGTACATGCAAAATAAGAGCTTGGAAGATCATCTATTCAACAGGTCTGTGCCAACAATTCCTTGGACACAACGACTAAACATTATCCTTAAAGCTGCTCAAGGAATGGCATATCTGCACGAGGGTTTGGAAGTCCAGGTACATTAATTTAGAGGCAGACACAGCTTGTTCTTATCAGACCGCGTATTCACTCTCGCATTTGGGCAGGTGATTTATCGAGATTTCAAATCCTCCAACGTGCTACTCGACAAGGACTTCAATCCCAAACTTTCCGACTTTGGGCTGGCAAGGGAAGGGCCAACAGGAAACCGAACTCATGTGTCTACTGAGGTGAGTGGATGGAATGCTTCACTTCATTACTATACAGCAAATGCAGAAGCATATATATCTCATCTACATGTTGATTAATGTTGTCTTTCTTAGCCTGTGGGGACGCGAGGATATGCTGCTCCAGAATACGTTGAGACTGGGCATTTATCAGTCAAGAGTGATATATGGAGCTTTGGAGTCGTACTGTACGAGCTACTGACAGGACGGCGGACTTTGGACAGAAACCTCCCATCAACAGAGCAGAAGCTACTAAGCTGGGTGAAAGAGTTCCCAGCTGACAGCAAGCGGTTTCACATGATCATGGATCCACGTCTCCAAAATCAATACTCCCTATCAGCTGCTAAAAGAATCGCAAGACTAGCGGATACCTGCTTGAACAAAAACCCAAAAGATCGGCCAGCTATGAGTCAAGTAGTGGAGGTCTTGAGGCAGGCACTGGAAGAATCACAAGGAAGCTCTTCATCAAGAACTACTCCGCCTGCATCAGACAATCCATTCAGAAGAACCAAAGACAGACAAGTCCCTCCAATGGCTAAGGTAAGTCATTCCATATATGTCGATATCAGTCCCAGAATTTGAAATCTTAACCATCTTTACTTTTCCTCCTCAATTGTGATAGGCTCGAGGGTGATATATTCCGATGCAAATACATTTATTACATTTATGTGAAAGTTGAGGGAGTCTTTCTTCAGAGGTCAGGCGTTTCACTTGTAAATATGATGTAATCTATCGCCGGCTACCATTTGCATTCATTTTTGTTGCTCATGTAGAAGAAGAGAGTGATTAGATAGCTCATTCCTATATGCCCTGACCTATCAGCTTCCCATTTGTATGGGTTGCATGGAGATTGCTTTGTAACTTTTATTCGGATTTTTGGAACGGCTTGTATTTTGGACGAATATGAAGAAGACACTCAGTGATTTACCCTATCTGTGTTTGGTTGTAGAGAATTCAAGAGGAAAGAAATAGAGAAGAGAGAAATTGGAAAGAAACGAACATTTCACCTCTAAATATGAAAAAGAATTGACAATTCTATCATCATATAAAAAATATGATGGTTTTTATGTACTTTTAAATAAGGATGTTTTTATCTTTTTTAATTAAACACCATTTTTTTGTTCTCACTTTCTATACACAAGAAAGAGAAGAAAATACTCATTCTCTTCTCTTTCTTCTATTTTTCCCTTATACTAAATCCACTCAATTTTTCCAATTTCTCTTTCTCTCTACATTTTTCACATATTTCTTTCCTCTCATTTTCTCCTCTCAACCAAACATAGTTTAGTGTTCCAAGATCATCAACTCTATTGTAAACTAGAGTATATATTATTTGAAAATGGTAAGAGAAAAACATGATTTTCCATATTGATGAAGATCGAGACAAATCACATTTTGACGGAATTTCTCCAAGTTTCCGAAAAGTCAACTCTATAAATTTTATAAGACTATTTTTATTCCCAAACTACCCCAAACACACAATCATCTTAACACAATCATCTTAATATTTAATTACTATATCACACCTCCATACGCTACTAATTTTCTCTCAATCCAACCAACTCCATTTTTATCTTTTATTCATGACAAAAAACACGAATTTTAGTGTTTTTTTTATGAAAGTATGTAAAAATATACTCGCTTTTATCTGTTGGAGAAAAGAAATACAGTCAACCAATGAGAAAGCGCCACTTGGCACCATCTCATTGGGTGATCTTTGTTGTGGCAAGTGTTTCGCCAAACCCTTTTCAGCTAACAAGGTTGGCGTACATGCCATGCATTGCAATGTATTGACTTAAATTTTAAGTTAATTAAGTGTTAATCATAGGGGTATTTATGGAATAAAAGTTTCAGGGACCAATTCATCCAATTTTTAAATTAAACTTAAAATTTTTTTTAATTTTTTTTAAATTATGATCTTTTTTCGAAAACAAATTAATTTTTCAAATAATTTTTTTTAAAAAAAATTAATTTTTTCTACTAATTTTTTTTTCATTTTTTTTTCAAATAATTTTTTTGGTAAACGAAAAAGTTAATTAATAATAATTTTAGGGACCAATTCATCTAAATAATTTTTTGAATTAATTTTTTTCATTTAAATAAAAATTAAGTAAATTTAGATTAACTAATAATTTTGCGTTTGACGGTGAAGGAGGGGATCGGGTCAATACAACGGTTGGAGAATGTGTTATGTTCTTCGAGGAGAGGACCAGCTGGACGACTTGGAGGACCAATTCATCCAATTTTTTAAATTAAATTTGATATTTTTAAAGATATTTTTTTTAATTATAATATTTTTCAAAAAATATATTTTTTTAAAAAAAGATTCGTAATGAAAAAATTTATTAAAAAATTAACTATTAGTACTAGTTTTATGGACCAATTCATCCAATTTTTAACTATTTTTTCAATTAATTTTTTGATTAACTTTTTTTCATTTTTTTTATACTGAAAAAAATTTATTTAAACAAAAAATTATGTAAATCTAAATTAAGTAATAATTTTGCGTCTCATGGGGAGGAGGGGAGCAGGTCGACACAACAGTTGGTGAAGGTGTTATGTTCTTCGTGTTCTTCTAGGTCGAAGATGTCGTGAGAGAGGAGCCTCCCACCTCCAAGTCGTCCAGCTGCTCCTCTCCTCGAAGAACATAACACATTCCCTAACCGTTGTGTTGACACACTCTCCTCCTTCACCGTGAAACGTAAAATTATTAGTTAATCTAAATTTACTTAATTTTTTTTAAACAAAGAAATTTGAAAAAAAAAATTAAATCAAAAATTTATTTAGATGAATTGGTCCCTAAAATTATTATTAATTAATTTTTTCCGTTTACCAAAAAAATTATTTAAAAAAAAAGAAAAAAATTAGTTGAAAAAAATTAATTTAAAAAAAAATTATTTGTTTTCCAAAAAAGATCCTAATTTAAAAATTTTTAAAAAAAATCAAGTTTAATTTAAAAATTGGATGAATTGGTCCCTGAAACTTTTATTCCATAAATACCACTATGATTAACACTTAATTAACTTAAAATTTAACAGAAGGACCAATTTATCCAAATTAGCAAACATTGGAGACCAATATACTAAAAAAAGATTAGAAACCAATAGGGGACCAATTTATCCAAATTAGCAAACATTGGAGACCAATTTATCCAAATTAGCAAACATTGGAGACCAATTAATTGTTTAAGTTCCACCCACCTTAATTAAAATACACCGATAAAAATAATCTAAAGATATAAGCGAATTATGAAGCACGTTGTCCTTAAAATCATAATTTTTCACTCCCTAAAATTATATATTTTCTCCCTAATTCATAACTTTGATCACAACTTTTGGATGTAACAATATTTAAAAAAAAAGTAAGTTGGATGATCTAGAAAATAGAGGTGAAACAACCATGTTTATCTAAATTATGGAGTCTAAACGGTGGCTGCCACTTTACCTGCATCATTTCATAACGGAAGGTTCTGGGTTAGTAAGTTAGTAACGGGTGGCTGCGCTTATCAATTATCTTCCAACCGGTAATTGAGATTTGAGAGCCTTTTTACATAAATTTTAATCAATCACAATTAACAAAAAATATTTCTCAATTAACAGCAATACATTATTATAACTATAGATGAGTATATCCAATAATAGTAAGACCCATTTCCAAATGGGTGAAATAACATTGGGCTGATATTGAAAAAAAGTCCATGAAAATTTATGTAAAAGTTAATATTAAATCTTAATATATATACATAAATATGATATGATAATTTGGATGCCTTTAATTGGATGGGGCCTAATTGCTTTTGGATTGAGCCGACTCTGATCTGTTAGTGTTTCAAGCTGTGGCGGATCTATTGGTAAGTTGGTCTAAACTCCAACCCAGTGTGCAAATTCTCCTCATCAATGGGATTGATCCTCTTAATGCAAGTTTTTTTTCTTTTTTTTTTTAACGCAAATGAAAATATAGCACGACTTAAAGTTCAAATGCAGATAGCCAAATGATGAAGTGAATGCAAAAAGAGTATTGGATACACAAACTGCTATTATAAAACAATACAGTAAGTCTGGAACAGAACTCAAAAACTGAAAGTAACAAAAACAGCGTCGAGTCGAGGAAGACCTCTCTCCGCAAGACGAAAAACGCCCGGTAGTGCTCTCGGTTCTGGCGTTTCACCCCCAAAGATGAAACGACGACGTCTCGAGCATTGCAGCACTGCAAGATCTTCGAGCTCCGGCGAACTGGACTTTTCCGGCGAGGACATGAGCTGAACAACTAAGATGAGAATGCAGAGCTAAGATGAGAATGCTTGGTGTGTTTTTGGAATAAAATGCAACAGCCTATTTATAGGCTGCATCCCACCAGGTGAAAGGTTGTTGCTTAACACTTGCCAATTAAGGCAGACTGACGTGTTTAGGGGAGTGGAGATATGGAAGGTTGGCTGCTGAAGAGTCTTCTTCCAGCACCTTCCAAAAACGCGCACTCCAGTGTGGTAGGAGCACAACACCAAGGAGAGTAATCCTGTGTAGCAGGAGCACTACACCAACAACCGGGCCAGCCCACACGTAGCCCACCGAGCCCAACTGTCAAGCCCACGGACCACCCAAAGGACCAATTGCCAAGATCTAAGTCCAAGTCCAAGGACACGGACACGGAACCGGAGCCAGAGCCTGGGCCGGGGCCAGGCACGTGCGCGGTGCGGCGCGGTGCCGCATGTGAGGCGGTCGGCGAAAAGGCTCGCGCGCATGAGAATGTGTGGCCCAAGCCCACCACATGTCACTTAGTTATCTCCTACAATGTGGTAGAGACTTAAATACCACATTAAAGTGTGTACATTAATCAATGCGAAACATTGATTAATGTAATAACTCTCCAAAACCCGAATAAGGTAAGTATCTCCATTTTAGGTAACATCTCAACTTTGTCCCTCAAACTTCGAGCCACTATTTCTCACTCACCGAAAAACGGAATTGAGAAATTAAGCACACCATAATTATCCACTCGAAACGTAGATCGATGTTATATATCTTAATTTGCAAATCGGATATATATCGAGGCTCGAAAATGCAATCGAACGGGCTGAAAATTGCCCATGTCAAAGTAGCATTAAATGCTCACTTAATTTCCATAATATATATATATATATATATATATATATATATATATATATATATATAATATTTAACGTTTTTCCAACAATCCCCCACATGAGTGGAAATAGCCAAATGCATGCATGCAGACACACAACTCTATCCTCAAGAGATAATAAAGCATCAGGGTAGGTGGCTTGTGACCTTGAACCTTCCTTAGTCAGTGCTATCGAGCATACTGGCGGACTAGTGGACACGTGACCTTGAACTATTCCTCCATGATGTATACTTAGACAATAGCACTAACACTATAAAGTCTCAACCTCGTCCGTTCTCACGTTTGTGTCCTTTACAGGCCATGGACAACCTCTTTGGATTCATAAGTGTTACATAGAAGCGGCCCTCACTTCTCACTTACATAGGTGATTCTTACTCGAGTATCCTGTCATACTCTACCTTCTCAAGGCATCCAAGAATCATTAAAAGTCAAAGACTTAACCTCACCACTTTACAGGTCACCAACACTCTCGAGCTCTTTTAGGGAATAAACAATTTGATTGTGCTATCAACAGACTCATATAACTTAGTTTTCCCATTGAACCAAGTTCATGGGATCTCCAATCTACAAGGTTGGGTATCCACTATAATCGTCTTTAACTTGTGGATTTAACTCCCATTCCCTCTACGAGCTTATACATTTGATCTCGATTCAAACTCTTAGTAAGCGGATCCGCTAGGTTATCTATAGACTTCACATAGTCTACAGAGATAACCCCACTCGTGATCAAATGTCTTATGGTATTATGTCGACGACGAATATGTCTCGACTTACCATTATACAACCCACTCTTTGCCCTACCAATAGCCGCATGGCTATCACAGTGAATCATCACAGGTGGCACGAGTTTCGTCCAACATGGAATATCTTCAAGAAAATTACGTAGCCATTCGGCCTCCTCACTGGCCTTATCTAAAGCAATAAATTCAGATTCCATAGTGGATCGGGCTATGCACGTCTGTTTCGTGGATCTCCACGACACAGCTCCTCCCCCTATAGTGAACACATAACCACTAGTAGATAACGAGTCTTTAGTGTCGGATATCCAATTCGCATTACCCTTCAAGTACTGGGGGATGTCTCGAGTAGTGCAGCCCAAAGTTAAGAGTGTATTTCAAATACCTCAGAACTTTTACAAGAGATTTCCAATGCTCTCTACTAGGATTACTTGTTCACCGGACAAGCTAGATTGGGTCTCGTATAATTCGTGATGGACATAAGACAACCGATGACTCTAGCATAATTCTCTTAAGCAACAGGATCACCCTTATTCTTGCTCAAGTGAACATTAACTTCTAGAGGAGTCTTTGCCGACGCACTATCAAAGACATTAAACCTCTTTAAGTACTTTCTCAATATAATGAAATTGAGACACAACAATCCATTTGGGAGTTCTTTGAATCTTCACTCCAAGAATAACGTCAACAACTCCATATCTTTCATATCGAAAGTTCTCTTAAGCATACGCTTGGTGTCATTTATGACTTGAAGGTTTTGTCCCATAATTAACATGTCGTCTACATAAAGACAAACAATTACAAAACCATTCTTTGTATTCTTTATGGAAACACACTTGTCACATTCATTAATCTTAAAACCATTCGACAACATAGCCTCGTCGAATTTCAAGTGCCATTGTAATGATGCTTGTTTCAACCCATACAGGGATTTCACCAACTTACATACCTTCCTGGCCAGGTACTACAAACCCTTCAGGTTGTTCCATATAAATTTCTTCTTCTAAATCTCCATTTAGAAAGACAGTTTTCACGTCCATTTGGTGAATCTCAAGATTGTGCAAAGCAGCAATCGCAAGAAGCACACGGATAGACGTAATCCTCGTTACATGCGAATAAGTATCGAAGAAATCATATCCTTCAATTTGCTTAAAACCTTTAACCACTAAACGAGTTTTATATTTGTCAATTGACCCATCTGCCTTATACTTTCTTTTTAGGATCCATTTACATCCTAAGGGCTTGCAACCTTCGGGTAAGTCTGTTAAGACCCAAGTGTGATTCTGCATGATGGAATCAATTTCACTTTGGACAGCTTCTTGCCAAACTGGGCCATCGGGTCTAGAAAGAGCTTCTTTAATAGACCGCGGCTCTTCATCCAAAAGAAAAACAACATAATCAGGACCAAAGTCCTTAGCAACCCTTGCTCTAGTGCTACGTCTTTGTTCTAAAGTTTCAACATCGGCAGCTTGCCTTTTACGCATAGCGAGTTCTACCCCCACATTTCTAGAACTACTAGCAACTTCTCTTGCTTCACCACTAGAGCTTGACTCAATTTTATCATCCTTTTTACAAGGATAGATATGTTCAAAGAATATAGCATTCCTTGACTCAATAGTAGTTCCAACATTCATATCGGGCACAACCGACTTATGAATGACAAATCGATATGCACTACTATTCAGGTGCATATCATATAAAGATACAATCGACGTCTTAGGTCCGATTGTAACTTGCTTAGGCAAAGACACTTCTACCTTAGCCAAACACCCCCACACTTTGAGGTATTTATAGGAAGGTTTCCTTCCTTTCCACAACTCGTAAGGAGTAACATCTCTACCTTTTAGCAGTATTTTATTCAGTAAGTAGTTAGCCGTCAAAACGGCTTCCCCCCACATGTTCTGGGGCAGTCCAGAACTTATCAACAAAGCGTTCATCATCTCCTTTAAGGTTCGGTTCTTCCTTTCAGCTACACCATTTGATTGAGGCGAATAGGGGGCGGTGGTTTGATGAATTATACCACTTGTCTTACACAACTCTTCAAAAGGAGCTACATACTCTCCACCTCTATCACTTCGTACACTTTGATTTTACAATCAAGTTGGTTTTCGGCTTCTGCTTTGAAGTTAGTAAAAGCTTCAATCGCCTCATCTTTACTCCTTAAAAGATAAGCAGTACAATACTTAGTGCAATCATCAATAAAAGTAATAAAATACTTTTTCCCACCTCTAGTTTGTACAAACTTTAAGTCACATACGTCAGTGTGAATGAGTTCTAGAGGTTTTGTGTTCCTTTCTACAGAATGAAATGACAGCTTAGCCAATTTTGCTTCAACACAAACTTCACACTTGGTTTTGTTAAACTCATTTACTTTAAGTAGATCGAGATTAACTAATCTTTTTATCGCATTTAGATTAACATGTCCTAATCTACAATGCCATAAATCAGAACACTCAATCAAGTAGGAGGAAGCAGCTTCATTATCATTATTTTTGCCCTCATTGGGCTCTTGGCGTAAAGCTATTACACTTAGCTTGAAAAGGCCCTCAGAGAGGTAACCTTTTCCTAAAAACATCCCAAACTTTGACAAAATAAACTTGTCAGACTCAAATACTAGTCTAAAACCTCTCTTAACTAGTACAGAGCCGGACACCAAATTCTTCCGGATATTGGGGACATGCAGCACCTCTCCAAGAGTAAGGTTCTTCCCGAAGCTCAACCTTAGCACCACAGTACCATAGCCAACTACCTCGGATGAGGCTTGATTTCCCATATTGAGCTTCCTCCCTTGGCAATTCTTGTACTTGGTGAAGCGACTTCGATCACCACAAACATGTGTCGTGGCGGCGGTATCAATATACCACTTCCCTTCATTCTCCACGACGTTTGCTTCTTCGATGACAACGACCGCAAGGTCGGCTTCAGTGAGGTCAATCTCCAACATATTGGCTTGACGAGCCCTCTTCTTCTTCTGCTTTCGGTAGTCCTTGGACATTGGGCCGGATTTGCCACAGTTGTAGCAATCCCCTTCAAACTTGAGGGCTTGCACCTTGTCCTTCCCTTTGGGGTTGCTATTCGGACGCCCTCTCTTCGAGTTGTTGGAGTTTCCACCTTTCTCTGCGAGGTTAACTCTCGGTTCTATGGGTGCTTTGCCCTTCCCATCTCGAGTCCTCATATCGGTCTCGATGCGGAGCTTGACCACAAGGTCTTCAAGCGTCATTTCATTTCGCTTGTACTTCAAGTAGCTCTTGAAGTCCTTCCAGCTCGGGGGAAGCTTTTCGATTACGGTTGCCACAATAAAAGCATCTGGCAAAAGCATACCTTCGGCGTGGACGTCATGGACAATGAGTTGGAACTCTTGCACTTGCTCCATGACCGGTCGAGAGTCCACCATTTTGTAGTCCAAAAACTTGGCGACTACAAACTTCTTGGTTCCTGCATCGTCAATACAATATTTTCTTTCAAGTGCCTTCCAAATTGCCTTGGAGGTCTTTACATTTGCATATACATTGTACATACTATCATCTAGTCCACTAAGCAAGAAGTTTTTACAAAAGTAATCTGAAGTCAGCCAATTTTCATAAGCTATCCGGACTCCCATGTTTTCTTCGGTTTCACTTGGAGGGGCGGGTGCATTCTCCATCAGCACGGTTGTAAACCCTAATGTTGTCAACTAGAACAACATCTTTTGCTGCTACCTTTTGAAGTCGGCTCCTCCAAACTTCGCCGGCTTCTCGGCAGCAGGCAGCACTCTAGACGAGTGCATAGGTGCCGTCAGGGTCGAGTTCGAGCCCCCCACCACACCAAGGTTGTTCACACTCCCAAATGGGACATTACTCTGCAAGGCAGAGGACATAGCATTGAAGTTGAATGCCGAGTTAGTGGCATTAGCACGATTAAGTGGCATCAGTGGCGGCAGACATGGCAGCAAGTGTAGGATTTGCAAATGCCGGAGTTGGAGTTGGAATAGACATTGGTGGAACTATATTGCCGGAGGAGGCAATGACGTCAAAAACGGCGGGGTTGGTGGCGGCAGAAGCGGCGGCGGCGGAGATGGCAGCAGATGACGAAGACATGTTTTCAAGCAGCTTGAGTAGGTATTTTTTCGTCTTGCGATTGTTGGATACACAAGCTGCTATTATAAAACAATACAATAAGTCTGGAACAGAACTCAAAAACTGAAAGTAACAAAAACAGCTTCGAGTCGAGGAAGGCCTCTCTCCGCAAGACGAAAAACGCCCCGATAGTGCTCTCGGTTCTGGCGTTTCGCCCCCAAAGATGAAACGACGACGTCTCGAGGATTGCAGCACCGCAAGATCTTTGAGCTCCGGCAAACTGGACGGCGAGGACAGGAGCTGGACAGCTAAGATGAGAATGTAGAGCTAAGGTGAGAATGCTTGGTGTGTTTTTGGAATGAAATGCAGCAGCCTATTTATAGGCTGCATCGCACCAGGTGAAAGGTTGTTGCTTAACACCTGCCAATTAAGGCAGACTGACGTGTTCAGGGGAGTGGAGATATGAAAGGTTGGCTGCTGAAGAGTCTTCTTCCAGCACCTTCCAAAAATGTGCACTCCAGTGTGGCAGGAGCATAACACCAAGGAGAGTAATCCTGTGTAGCAGGAGCACTACACCAACAACGGGCCAGCCCACACGTAGCCCACCGAGCCCAACTGCCAAGCCCACGGACTACCCAAATGATCAATTGCCAAGATCCAAGTCCAAGTCCAAGTCCAAGGACACGGACACGGAACCGGAGCCAGAGCCGGGGCCGGGCACGGGCGTGGCGCGCCGCGCCGCGTGTGATGCGGTCGGCGAAAAGGCTCGCGCGCATGAGCTAGTGTGGCCCAAGCCCACCACATGTCACTTAGTTATCTCCTACAATGTGGTAGAGACTTAAATACCACATTAAAGTTGGTACATTAATGAATGTGGGACATTGATTAATCTAATAACTCTCCAAAACCTGAATAAGGTAAGTATCTCCATTTTAGGTAACATCTCAACTTTGTCTCCCAAACTTCGAGCCACTATTTCTCACTCACCAAAAAACAGAATTGAGAAGTTAAGCACACCATAATTATCTACTCGAAACGTAGATCGACGCTATATATCTTAATTTGCAAATCGGATATGTATCGAGGCTCGAAAATATGATCGAACGGGCTATCAAAGTAGCATTAAATGCTCACTTAATTTTCATAATATATATATATATATAATATATATATATATATATATATATATTATATATATATATATATTTAATGTTTTTCCAACAAAGAGTAGAATATATCTAATAATAATTACGAGCTAACTAAGCATCATTACATGCATCTATTGTGTTTGTGTTGGTTCGGGCATGAACTCAGGTGTATGGGGAATACATATGATTCCAAATATTCATACTTTTGTCTCAGATTCAGAGTAGGTCTTATTGATGTTGAGTTAGTCAGCACATGCAGAATTGTGTGAGCCCTTTAAATTTATCAATGTAACAACAATTGTCAGTGCAACTATTTACAAGACCAGTCCGATTAATTCAGACTGATAAAATGATATTTTTTAATAAGCGATTTATGCAATAAATAACAAGATAAAATGCAAAATCTAAATAACACAGAGAGTTATAGTGGTTCGGATTCTTAGGATCCAACGTCCACTCTTCTGCATCAGTAGATATCCACTATGGATACTCAAAAATTGGTGAGAACAGATCAATACAAACTAACA
Source organism: Lavandula angustifolia (assembly GCA_028984105.1). Classification (NCBI taxonomy): domain Eukaryota; kingdom Viridiplantae; phylum Streptophyta; class Magnoliopsida; order Lamiales; family Lamiaceae; genus Lavandula; species Lavandula angustifolia. Next base: position 24,884,639 of record CM054802.1, on the reverse strand, counting down.
AGCAACCAATCAATCTATCAGACTATCAAACTATCAATCAGCTTGACTAAGATAACTCTATAATCTATCAAAGGTATCAGGGTAGGTTTTGACTGTTCAACTTAACAAGAGTCTAAACACTCTTGATTCCAAGCATGTGATGTGAATGAGAATCACTTGGAATATGAACAGAAGGGAGTTTCGAACAAAGAAACACTAGAATACTAAGGCTATAAGCTTGTTCTTTGCTTTTGAAGATATATGACTTAGAGCTTTTTGAGATTCCATAACTATCCAAGGATGAGAGGCATTTTGTATTTATATGCGAGATAGGAAGAGATTTGTTGAACAAAGATCGGCTTCCTATTGACTCTAGGCTAGCAACGGTCTTTTGCATTAAATGCAAGGACACATGTTGCATCTTGCATGCTTTCTCTAATAAAGCAACAAGGACACATGTTGAACAAAGATCGGCTTCCTATTGACTCTAAGCTAGCAACGGTCTTTTGCATTAAATGCAAGGACTCTAGGCTAGTAATGTTGTCCCTCTAAAACTGGGGCTTACATGTCGCTCTAGGTTTGTCCAGTGTTGATTCGGTAGTTGACTAGCTCTATTGACCATTTATCTTGAAATCCGCGCCTTGTACCTCGTACGTCAATTAGCTCATCGGGATCCTTTAGGTAAGATTTACGTAATGCACCTCGATCTGAACTCAATTCAGTATGTTAAAAGCCAGCTTGACTAAATTGGACTTAGTATCAGTTCACTTAGATTGAACTACGAAAAACATCCTGAGAAAGACCTAGTCGGAAATAAAGTCAGTCTACCTATACACTAATAGACTGAGAATTGGTCTAAACAATTACTTGGACTGATTTATTTATTATTATGGATTTGAGACCATTCAAAGTTTAATTATGTTCCCAACAGTTTAGTTTTCTCTGATCGATTTTGATTTACATTATTGGATTAAAAACTATTTTTACTCATAATGATTTTTTTTTTCATTATATTTCATCCGACTTTATTCTTGAGAGAAAACAAGGTGAACGAACTTTTCTTTTATATACAAGTCTACAAGGAAGGGTGCTAGCAGTATATATATTGTTTTTTAAAGTTATATTCCTCATAATGATAAACTCGAAAATGCGGCAGAGCAGCTTCACTCTCATACAGACCGTTTCTACAGCCGCGGTCTTCTCCGCCGTCTCCTTTTGGTATTTCTAATTTTTTCTCTCTCTCATCTACTCTCTCTCTCTCTGCCCCCTTTCTTTTAATGTGCTTCTGGCTTGATGGCAGGTACGGGTTTATGTTCGGTAGAGAATCGGCGCGAAAGGAGCTTGGTGACCTGATTGAAAACCTCCGCCGCACTGGTCCCGATCCTGTCTCGCCGTCGCAGGAACACTCCTAGAATGGGTATCTAGTCACAATTCACTCTCCCACAATAATTCACGTCTATGTAATCAATTTCATGGTTTCGCCGCTGAGAACTGGATCTCGGAAGTTTAGACTGGTTTTACCATCATATTGTAAAATGCGGTCTCTCGATCTTGAATTATGTTTTCATTTACCCGTAATATCTGAAGCTAATTGGCCTTTTTTTTTCTTTTAAATAAATTTCGAAGAAGTGAATCTGTAGGGTAGGCTAAGGTCAGAGTTCCAGTATCAATTTAAAGCAATTGTAATAGAATCTCATTTGATTTGTTCCCTTTTAACTGTCTTGGGATGGAGGATTGTGAAAGAACGCCTTTGCAGTGGAGATGTGTTAGCAATTTAAAGTAAAATTAGTGGAAGTGATTTAAGTTTCAGTGATCTATTTTTTCTGCAGTAAATAAACCTCCCTTTGAAATTAATGGTTTTTTCGCTAAAATTGAGGCGTTATTCAAACTAAGTTCTAAGTATGTTCAAGTTCCTTGTGTGTTGAGCATTTCTCTCTAGGGCTATATGTTCTTAGGATTAACAGCTGGATATGTTGAAAGATGTTCCATATTCTGCTCTAATACATTCTGTACATGCCATGTTTTAATTGGTATGAATTTGACTGCGTTTTGTGGTATTGAGAAATGATGTAAGGTACTGTTCACAATAGACTGACTATCTTGCATCACATGTATTGGATATTATTATACTAGACTGTAGATGATCTTGAAAACGTTGGTCTTAGGTTATGAACATGCATTTTATATGCACCATATTCTGGACAGAATTAGAGGATTAAAAGTGGAGTAAGAATGTTTAATCTTTGTGTACAAGTTGAATGCAGCTAGGCGTGCATTTGGCTTTGAGAAAAACAATCAGACATCACGTAAAACTCCTTAGAGTGAATAATTGTCAAATGACTACCTAAACCAACCCATTACGTATAGTGGGTGCACTTTGTCAAGAAACATTATTGTCAATACTGTCTGGATAGTAACTTAAAACCATTCCGTGGAAAGAATACTATATTTTCTAGTGGCTAGAACGCTTTGAAAAAAATGTTGGGCAAATGTGAAATGTCCACTCAAATAGAGATGTTCAAGAACAACATAACCTAAACTTGAAATTGCCCGAACAACTATATTGATATTTTGACGTCCTTGATTTCAAATTGTAACAAAGACATGTTATATAGGTGGAACAAACTAAACAAATATGGAAAATGAGCAAATTGGTGCAAAAATTGAATCATTAGTATCAAAACAAGCACTTGGATGCATTTGCAGGTTTTGAGGATGGGCTGTATCAAGTGAAGTGGCAGAGTTCTTGATAGTTATTGAATGTCATGTTTATCACTTTATTGAGCTGCCAAAGGTACTCAATACTAGAGAAAATCTCAGCTGTTACGCATCATGAAAGCATGCATTAACATTCTAATTCACTTTCAGTACCGGTTAAGACCTATTAAATGCACATTACTTATTATGTTCAACTCTGCATAATAGTAGAGTTGGGTGCTAGAAAAAGTGCATGCTTATCTTATATTAGTTTAAATGGATAGATCAGATGCTAAAGACCTCTCTATGGCCTTGGGATAATAAAGAAAAGATCCAATAGATTGGATATTGTTTATTCAATTCCAACTTTGAAATGGTAGTGTAATACTCACTTTCGTTTCGGCGGGGAATTAAGAGAGTGGATGATAAAGTATGAGAGAGAGGTAGATGATAAAGTAGGAGAGAGAAGACGAGTGAGAGTATATGATAAAGTAAGAGAGAGAAGATGATAAAGTAGGAGAGATATGGTAATTATTTGCCAAATGGGACGTCCCAATCGGGAAAGGTGGCCAACAATTATGGGAAGGAGGTAGTATAATAATATTTTTCCAGTACATGTTTCTCAAGTTTACTTGCCTGCTTTATAAATGTTTCGGTAGGAAGCATTATATTTGCTCATAGGTTATCTGTTGATGTAAAATAGCCTGTAAATGACCTGACTCTGGGTTATATGAGTTACTCTGAATTCAAGAACATCATGGATCTTACTAGAACTCATTTGATGCATTTGCGTTGTACTCATCTGTAGCTTCCACTGCTCCATAACTTGATTCATGGATTGCTATTACTGCTATTTAAAAAGTGGAAGTAGTTCTGTGCTATTGGCTATTGCTATGTAAGAGAAACCATTGTCAACTGATCAACATCTGGTGCTCCTAGTGTGTTCGGAGAATGCAAGAGAATGTACTCTTTAGATCAGATCTCTTGAAGATCTAAACCATGTAGATTAGTAACTTCGACATAGTATCTTGTGCTTGTGAAAGCGTAAGAATTGCATGTACTCTCTCGATTCCTCAGAAAACCCACAATTCCTCTCTTTTTTGTTTCATATAACTTACCTGGTGTTTAGTTTCATACATGAAAATTAACTGGCTTCCTACTTGAAATTTATCAGCACTTTCGTCTCAGATTTGTATCTCCCAATTTGTCCTGGGATCTACTTTGTGAAGTTCTTTTTCTTTTTCTTTTTCTTTTTCTTTTTCTTTTTCTTTTTCTTTCTTTTTTTCTTTTTTCTTTTTCAAGAACTGTCGCTCAATAATTTACCACTTGAAGAAAGAGAGAAGAAAAAAGTTGTAATCTAATCCCATCTGCCCTAAAAATGCCATTTAACCAAAAAATGTAGATCTTGACCTATTAAATGCTGAGCTAAAACACTGTCCCTGCTCCCTAGTCGACTAGGGACCAAACCTCATAAGTGAGGCTATGTGCTTGTATTTAGTCAGCATCACCTATTACCTAAGGAGAAGCACTTCCTAGCATCTTGCTTTCTTAATTTAGTCGTAACTGTATCATATCTTGGTTTTATTTTTGTAGTTCATAATTCCTTTTGCCTGGTACCGTTGTTTTCTTGTTGAGTACTTTGCTAGTGCAGTTTCAGTATGTCTATTATATGACCTGTGTATCGCATGCATTTCCCAAACAGTAGCAGTGTAGCACTATGATCAGTTGTTCACCATTATTCATAAAACAATTTAAGTAGTATACATTTTAACAAATGCCTACAGGCATCAAGATTGGTATTCCATTAAACAGGAACAAAACATAAAAGCTTTATGCGAAAAGGAATCATCATTAATTTTCAGTATCAGATCTAAATTAGTTAACCACTGAAATTCTCTGACTCCTGTAGCAAACTTCTTGTAATTGCCTTTAGCTGTAACCCTTTCACACGAATCATGTCTCACGTTGAATGATCATTGTTTTTTCCATCTTCTCACCAAGATAGTCACGTAACCATTTCTCAGTGCCCAACTTATTCTAGGGCAAAGTATGTTCGTGTAATATTTTCATCTCTATGGCTTTGACGTCTTAGTTTTGCAGCTACATACATATGCATATACATGTGTATTATCATACAAGGGCAACTTCAATTATCTTCCCCTCTTTGTTTTGCTTGATAAATCCCACATACAGGTCGGTCCCGATCCTGTCACTGTCCGGAAGTCTTGTGCTTCTACCGCCTTCTGACATACTTTTGACAAATTCAATCAAGTTCCTCCAGTTGTCTGCTTCAAATAACCGCTTGTTCATCCTTAAATAAGTAAACGCACTCAATGCATTTCCGGAATCTGATCTACTTGTTGCCAAAACTTGTGAGTATGCTCCTCCATCATACCTCTCCAGTGCATTCTCTCCTGCAAGTGCTGTTCCGGCAGTTTTAGTTGCCATCTTGACTTGCCTGACTAGACCTTCTGGCGAGCAGTTAGCTTCGTTTGGCTGCTCTCCGTCCCTCATCTCCATACAAGTGAAATTGAAGACAACACCATGTTTTGACATCATTCTTGCTATTTGTAAGTAGCCATCTTGATGCCTAGTATTGTAGTATCCTGCTGTTAGCTCTGCTGCATGGGATCTTGATTTGTAATGCCAGTGAATTCCGGCCACTTTTCCAGATAATTTGGCTCCAGTTCCTTGAAATATTATATATGCTGCTTTCAGGATCTTTTCTCCATGGTCAAGTAACTTCCCAGAGTACCACTCTAAGAAAAACTGTCCGTACTCACTATTCCATGTACCGTCCCTCTGAAAAAAGCCAGTTTCTTCTGGTAACTGGTTGTATTGTCCCGCATCATGAGGGCCTCTCTGTCCCCAGTCATCTTTCCCAATTGCCTCTACTGCTGCTGCCAGTGAAGCTTTCATATACTGCATTACATAAAAAAATAGCTGAAACTAATGATACAGAAACAAGACGAAGAATCCATTTTTTGCTGTAGCCATTTGGGAATTACCTTGTCATAGCACTGAAATTCTCCTATCCCAGGAAATCTCCAGAACCCGTTGCTTGCTGGATAGGATGGATATCTTAGCTCTCCACAGGGTCCCATTCCCACTTGGATCTCCTGATTACACAAAGCAAATTTGGATTTTTTTCAAACGGTGAAAGCTATTGCCTGTTCTTTTGTCTGTATTCTATAAAATAAATATCTTATGGGACCTTTTCAATTGATATCTAAAGATGCTCATAAAAGCCTAGAATGATCTACCAGTTGATTACATAGATATTTCATAAGCAGAGCAGATGATCTATTCAAGCTCATAAGTTCTTGAAATATCTTTCTTGTTGAGTTTAGCTGAGTTTATTAGGGCTAGACTGTACAGAACTCATAAAAGCTACAGACTGAGTTTTATTACGTCGCTAGAAAGTAGACAAGACTACAAGAGTCAGTTTAAATCCTTTGATGGTGTAATTTGAATAGTACGAATTTCTTTATCTTGATATTGTTAATTTATTACAAACAAGTGTCAACACATATATTTACTTTGTTAGTGTATTGGATCTAAGGTACCTTCAAAATTTCTTTCTGGCTGTTTTACGTTTTTGTGTTAATAAATGTGATTCTTCTTTTCTAATTGCTGTTGGCTCTATTGGTATCATAAGAATGACTGATTTCTATATACCAATTTTGTTAGATTAGTTCTGTAATACTACTGGAAATACTAGTTTTTTTTCTTATATACCGATAGAGTTTAGTAGTTCAACTAGTTATGTAACACAACAAATTATAAGGAAAAAATAGGAGTTAGAAGCCTTACCACAATAACGTCTCCAATGTATTCCTGGAATCTCTCTCTAAAACTCCTCATGTAATCAGAATAGACCTGGATTGGAGTTCTTCCTCTAAGAATGGGTAGAGCATCGCAACCCAATGATATATACTCAGGGTTGCGCCAACCTGATTTATCTGTATAGACGAGGTCAGGATTTCTGCTGATCTCTTCAAGTACCCATGGTGGTAGAGGAATACTGCAATGATAATACCAGATATTGATTACTATCATCTTCAACTTGAGTATTCCATCTGGATGACAAGCAAGGTGAATGTTTGGTTCTAGTTCTAATTAGGATAATATGACAGAAGCTATAACTGCCGCTGCAGCTATTAGAAGTGAGTATATCATACTTCAAGTCTAAATCTTTAAGATTAGTCTATTTCGGGTTATCTGTTCTTGGAGGACGATTTTATCTAGTTTTTTCATGGTCTACTTAGATGATCTCGTGTATGATGATTTACCATAATTTAATACTTCACAGCCTGCTAGTCAATGAACGATAAAATCCAATAATCTTGTTATGCTGGAAGCATGTTGTGAATAAAAGAGACATGCTGAGCTACTCTTTCTTTTGAAGGTAAGTTATACTAGAAGTAAGGATTATAGAGCAGGTTTTTTGTCCCAGTTGAATATGTCTTATGCATAATCATGAGGTATGAATTGCAATATTATTTGACTTACTTGCAAGAATCTCCAACGTTTCCTCCACACTGATGAAATGACATGACTACTTGAAGCTTCAAGCCGATCTTTTCCACCATCTTTATGAGTTCAGCATAGCCTTCCCAGTTGTATTTGAGAGGTCCATCTTTCTCCACCAATCCCCACCATACGTCAACCATAATTCCTTCAACTCCTGCACTTTTCAAGGCCATCAGACTAGCTAACATCGCTCTTGGTTTGTTCATACTTCCCCCTGAGGAGATTGTGTCAAGTGGTAGCATGACAAAAACAGGCACCCTCATATTTGTTTGACTATGAGGAGTTGCCATCCCATGAAGTTTCTCCCTGACCTCATCTTTCCTCCCTTCGGAATGTAAGGAGATTCTTTCCGTTGGTGAAAGTTGGGCTTCGTACAGTGGATTCTTTGCTCGCAGCTGGCATGACGGTTTTATGTGAGCAAAGCTAACTGTACTAGAGAAATCGTCAGGAGTTCTGAAACTCCTGTTATCTTTTAGATTGATAAACGAAGTAGAAGAATGAAGGGTTAGAGCCATTTTTTTTCGTTTTGATGAGATAAGAGATATGGAAATAATGAAGGCTGGTGGTGTTTATTTATGGAGAGAACCTATTGCTTGCACTAACAAGACAATTTTGGTGGGCTCTAGTTTGAAAAGAAAAAAGTGCAAAAGATCAAACTAGTCGCTTTCTTTTCCAGAGTCTTTGAACGCGTTTGCACTTTTTCTACCGCAAAACACAAGTTTCTATAGGGAGAAAGAATCTGCTATAATTTCAAGATTTTCATTATTTACTTATTAGATGTAGTAAATATGGTGTTTGATTGTGTTGAAAGCAGCAGCAGCTGGTTGTATCATTTTTTTATCCTGCTTTTTACTAATAAACTCTGGAAGATTTAGTATAACTCATCTTTTGCAGGTCATTTCAGAATAATATTTCATTGATATGGTTCTACATCACCTTAATATGGTAAGAAAAGTTGCACAGTATTACCAATGCATTCTATCCTTGATCATATATATAACGATGCATAAACATAGGCAACACTTCACTCCAATCTCTGAAGGAACAGGAAGGGTTAATCCTAAGAGTATGAAACTATAGATGCATAGAAATGCTATGAATCAGTTGATGTGTATTTACTTACTCAAATGATATCAATGTTGCTAGGGCAAAGATACTTATGTGTTTGCATGCAGATATTTGTTAGTTGTTACCATATCTTATTGTTCTTGACTTCTTGTTATTATTATTCTTTTTGGTTAAGGTATGGGATCTAGTTATCGACATTTTTGATGTGTTGATCTTTTCCGTAATCTAGTCCAAGGTGTGGCTTAAGTTTAATTTGCAAGATAGGTGTGTTGGGTCTCAGCCATATCTCTGTGATGATCTATGAATGGCTTTCTTTTGCTGTGCCCCACAGACTTGGCTAGCTTTTAACTGGGCTTTGTTGATGGAGCCACTGCATATGAGTGGACGAAAATAATCTGGTATTGTTTATTTTTATTTTTATTAATTCCGGTTGCCATTGGTTGGGACTTGGGTGTTGTTAGGATAAGCATGAAACAAGGAACTTCCCTAAGACTAGAATTTGTGGACACAGATTATTATTATTCAAGTTCCTTTCTTTTACAGCATGTTATTGGAGATAACTACTCCATTTGGGCGTCGATCTATATCTACGTGTTATTAATGGTTGTGATTGATTGGGACACACCTGATGCCCCTTTAGCAGAGCTGAAACAAATTGCAATAAGACAGACTTGTACAGGCAACAGGATTCCAACATTAATATATGTTGTACGTTGGGTGTGTTTTACATATGCCTAATGCAATGTGCAGAGATGTAACTACACCCTAAGTCTTGATGTGCATTTAGCGTTGCAAGATCGATATCTATTTTCGTTTCTTTGGGATATCTACAGTTAGTTGGTAGAAGTTGAATGTGTGAAAGAAATGGGAAACTAGGTCGATGATGTGAAAACATTCTTGATCATAGTTTGCCAAAATGTCCGGTCACTTTTGTAGGCTTTGCATGTTAGTAGTGGTGGTGTAGGTTTGTATACCATTACTTTTCTGTGGCTTCACTGCCATCTTATCTTCAAATTGAATTTTCCTCACTCAATGTTGATTAAATTTCGCATTCTAAATTTTATTATTATATGTATATGGTGACAAAATATTCTTTTCTGTTGTAGAAACTCTAGTTCTTAATAGTTTCCCTTGCGATTTTGAGAGAGTTGCATTTTTGGCTATTTGGGACATTGAATTCTTCATTATCTTATTGTTATTATTATTATTATTATTTATTTCTCTTTTAATTTTTAATCTCACTCTTACTTTTGTACTTGACAAGATTCAAGAACAAGATAAAACGCAAACACCATTTTACAACTCGAATTATGGTTGTTTTTAGAGTTTATAAGCTTCCGAATATTCGATATGTTTTCTTAGATAAATATCTTTGCTATAAAATGAACTCAGATTTGTATTCACTAGCAAAGTGCTTTTGATTAATACATAAAGGACAATTAATTTAGCAGTAGAAGTGCGCTGGCCTTCCAGATTCTATTGTAACAAATTAGTAATTAATTGGTAATAAAATGGTATGAAACTTGCAAAGAGTTCATTAGGATTTTCAAAAAAGATAAATTTAAGAGAATACAATAAGAAAAGACATTTTAGCATGGGGAAACAATGAAATTTCTGAATGATATAGAAATTAAAATGTCGAGTGTCCCAACAAGAATCAAAGATTATAAATATCTTGGAGTCATCACTAGATATTTATTTGCTTTATAAAAAAAAAAAAGATGATAAGAAGATATTTTCAGATGCATTTGCAACATCTGCACCTGTCCTTTCTATGGGGCCTAATGTGACATCCACCTACAACTACGCAAGCAAAAAAGAGAAAGATATCATACATGGGAAAACAAATATCTATCTAAGGAGAATCTGCAAGTCATGGATGCACAACACAGCTGCTTGTGTTTTTCTTTAAAACTAACCTTAAATTGGTTTACACGCGGGGACTAAACAGATGATACGAGGTTACAAATATGGAGTGAGTTGAGTCATTTATTATTCTGTCAACGACTATCATACTCGACTCCAATAATCGGAACCCAAATTGTGTATTTTTATTTCGCCTTCTCCACAACTCTATAAATTTCATATTTCTCTACTTTAAAAAGGTAAATTGGTATAAATGGTCTCCAAATTTGAGTTTTTTGGCCTAATTGGTCCACAATTCAAATTTCTTGGTCAAATTAGACCAAAAAATCAAAATCTTGGCCAAATTGATCCGTTAGTTTTTAATTAGTCAACAATTAGTCAACACAATTTATAAAATATATTACAATATTAGGGGATATTTTCAGAATAAAATTTCGGGGACTAATTCGGCAAAAATATTTTCTACCCCCAAGTTTCACTAAGGACCAATTCGACCAATTTTTTACTATGATTTTTTTAGGACCAATTCAGCAAATATATTTAACGTAAATTTTACTGAGTACCAATTTAGTCAATATTTTTACCGTAAATTTGACCGAGGATCAATTTGGCCAATATTTTACCTTTTTTTTTTTTTACCTCAAATTGGTAATTTCTTTGAGAATTAGGGTAAAAAATCGTCAATTTCTGCAAATCCAAAGCGACATCCATCATATACCAAAATATGCAATATTTAAAATATGAAATACATCTCCTATACAAAAACCACCAAAAACAAGTTAGTAACACCACATGCTAATAACGACATCCATCGTATACTAAAATAGACAATTTTCAAAATATGAAATCCATCAAATACCAAAACTACCAAAATCAAGTTAGTATGAGTTTGAACCATCTCAGTGATCTTCTAAAATCCTCGAGAAAACATAACATGTTCCAACAAATCCTCATCAATATACATTATGTAGTACATTAAGGATTAATTACCTAAGATTCATATGATACTATTCACTACAAGAAGTTACAACTATTTGGGCAAATTGTAAAATAAGAGCTAATACATGGCAAGGCAATCAGATGGAACTTGAACACTGTAAAATCTTGATATATAAATTATGTACACATAAGCTCAACTTCATACATATATATATTATATATAATATGCATTACAACCGATCTAGGTGCCAAAACTATGGTCTTATATAAAAATATAATCAGACAGAAAATTAATGACATCAAACTTAATTTTGCACAAAACTATAAAGCATAATAAAACTTGAGTGTGGATATTCACAAAACTTGCAGAATCTCCTACCAACAAACCCCAGAAAACATAAAAATGTTAGAACTAATCTCATTGATGGGAATCGACAACTACTCCAACTTCCTCATCTGGATTCCTTGATTGTGTTTATTTAAATGACCCCCGATTCTGTATAAGTTGCTCTATTATGACCTTCTTTACGACAACAACCATACCTAGTTGCTCTTCTTTTCTTATTACCTTTTTCCTTAATCTCCTTCTAAATTAATATCAAGACAAATGTTATTATCATTTAAAAACCAAAACTGACTAATTTAATGGCTTTTATTACTTTGAGGTGATGGTTGAATTCCCTTCTTTCCTTTCGTCCCTTTGTTGCTTGCTCACAAATCTGAAAAAAAGGAAGTATCAAGAAAATAACATTAAAAGTACCATATAAATGCAAATAATTTAATTATAAAAGTACCTATTCTCAGCAATGATGAGTGTTTTTTCCTTATCTTTTTTGACTTGATTTTCAACATCTTTGAGTTGGTTTTCATCCAAAACTTATTGCTTATCCTTTGTTGGGTCCTTCTTTGCATCGTGACCCTTTTGATGACACTTTTCGTCCCATTTTTTCTCAATCCAACTATTCTAAGCTTTTGTGTTCCATCTCCAATCGTCCTATAGCCTTTCTCCCCCTCTTCAAGTTTTCTTTTTCTTCTAGGTCTTCCAGGCATCTTGTAACGCTCCAAAATTTTCAATATAAGATGCATTGTATATCTATTCATGCATGTTATCTAGTGTTTTAGTTTTGTAAGTCACGCCTTAGAAATTTAAATGAAAATTAAAGCATCTATCTTATTTGTCATTAAATCATTTTTATTATGTAAATTTATTTTGAACTTTGAATGTGTTTATCTATATCATATTATGATTATATTGTTTATTGTTGAGATAGAAATAATGTTAAAATTATGAGCCAAGAATAATATTTATTTACTTAAGATTTCCTACACCTGCTCGGATTCATGAAAGGATTGAATATTTTATATTTGTGTGAAATAATTAGGAGATAATTTTAAATTATGTTTTAAGATTAAAATAGATATTTTATGTGTGATATTTATGTTTATAATCAATTTTAATTGTGTCTATATCCTAATCCAACTATGATTGAATCTCTTATGTAGTAAGTGATATAATAAATTCTATATAAATTATATAAGTACGAAAATAATTATGGATAAAATATATTTGATACCTTTTATAATTAGGGATCATTACATAATTTAACCTAGACCTATAAATACCCCTTAGTAGCTCATAATATAGCATCCCATAAAATTTTTAAAAATCTGCCAGCATATCTGTGAATTGTTTCAAGAATTATTTACACATCTTTTCGTCGTCATATTGTCGTGAACATTTAGAATCGTCTTACGCGGCATGTCTAGGATACTCTATTATTTATTTAGAATTTTACAAGCATGATAAGTAATTGTTAAAAATTGTTATTCATAACCTGCCAGTTTTTGACAGCATGTTCATGAGATTGATAGTAAAATTGATTTTCATATTTTCTTTATGTTTTTTCGACCATGCTGAATTTTAATGGGATATACTACATGTTAGGTCATTCATGTTAAAAATATATAATTTTTAGGATACGTTTACGATTTATTTGTTAATTTTTTTCTTGATGTGCCAGATTATTTTGTCAACATGCATGTAAATTGAAAAACAAAAGTTTTCATGTTACTATTAAATGAATTCTTAATCATGATAAGTTTTATTATGATGAAATATATAATATTCTGTTAATGTTAGAGATCTATAATTTTTAGGATAATACTTTTATAATTTTATTAATTCATTTCATGAATTGCCGAATTACTCGATGCACGAATAAATTATCAATAGAAATAAAATTTTGTTTAATATACTTAAGTTTATTGCTATATGAAACCACTAAAATTGCATGTTAATAAGTGTATTATGTATAATAAACATTTTGGTTTGATTATTTTGATCTATCTATTTTTATGAATTATTGAAATTATTGGTGCATGCATGACACTCCATGTACGAGTCATTAAGATAAATTTTCATGTTTATGAGAAGCGCGTAGGACTTAAACATCTGATATTCATAATTTTGCATCAAATCAAGGTTAAGGTGGGGAAGTCTTCTTACACTACATTTATCCTTATTATATTTTATGCTCAATATTTATGAGTTAATGTCAGACATGAAAAGGAAGGATCGAAGTTGATCCGCGATCGAAGTTGATCGGTATAAAGGTTTATGGTCGAAGTTGACTGGGATCAAAGTTGATCCGCGATCGGAGTTGATCGATATAAAGGTTTATTATCGAAGTTGATCGGGATCGAAGTTGATCCGCGATCGGAGTTGATCGGTATAAAGGTTTATTGTCGAAGTTGACCGAGATCGAAGTTGATCCGTTTGAAATGTTAGAGTCGAAGTTGACTCGGTGGTCTGTGTGACTACGTAATTCTTACATGTTCTGATTTTCCATAATATATTGGTATATTGTATAGTTTGTGTTGGGTTATGTGTCAGTAGATGATACTCAGCTATTAGTGGTTAAAATAATATTGGGGAAAATTATAGTAGTACTATGGAATTGAAGATCCCAAAACTCAGCTGATATCAGTAGTGTAGTATCTTGATAGGATTAGCTGATGTATATGTTAGACTTTTTGTATTGTTTATCTTTTTGTCTAAGTCCTGTACGGGGTAAATTGTTGGATTGATCTTCTGTCGAAGTTACTCTCCAGAACCCCACGTCATCAGTGTAATAGCTTGCGTTCTTCAGTCAGCAGCTGATCTTTACCTTCACTAGAAGACAACTCATCAGCTGATAAACATCAGCAGAAGAACTTCATGCAAGCTCAGTACCTTCGCAGTCATCAGCTGACCTTACTCTGGAGATATATCCTTGTCAGCCGACTCAGACGAAGAAGACAAAGACTGTCCTAAGTCTACTGTATCCGACAGAAAACGACCCAGCCGCAAAAGTCATTTCGAAGTTCAGTAGAAGATCATACGAGGTTGAGGAATAGTCAACTCTGACCACTGACACATTCTCACCTACCACAGACCTCGACCAATGAGAAGCCGACAACGCTTTACCTGCTCTGACCAACTAAAGCTGCTCTCATGTACGGTGTCAATCGCCCCCGTCGCAACAATTCAAAAAATATGGCCGTTTTCTTTGGAAGCTTGTGATATGTGGCATCGTCTTCTCCAACGGACATATGCCTGCTCACAACTATAAATAGAGAAGAAAATCGAGCTCCACGCACGGGATACACAAGGGAAAACGCTCAAGCTCACGAACAACTCTAGCAAACTTAAAGATCATTCAAGCGAAGAACTTGCCTTCATAGAATATTTCTAGTTCTTCTCTCTAGAGTTCTTTAGATCCCTTCTTCTCTAGCTAAGCTCATTGCTAAATTTATAGCTTAGAATTTCGAAGGAGTTCACTTTCTGTGAATTGTTCTTATTGTAAGAACTCCTTCCTAGTTGGAGATTATCCCATCCCCTTCAAACTTCGGTTTGAATTGTAAAGTCGCTAAGGACTATAACTTAGAAGGGTTTGTCCAGTGCACAGATTCCTTGCTGAGGCTTGCTCAGATAAATCAACAAGTTCTCCTGTTCATCAGGACCGTGGACGTAGGATCTTGCGTATCCGAACCACGTTAAATTGCTTGTGTTATTTACTGTTTTATTGCATAGCATACAAACTGATTAAAAATCATATCTTTGCATAAAACGTATTTTCAACGCGCACTAGCCAAAAGACTTCTATTTGCAAAATCGCATTTTCAAAGCCGAGACGAATCTCCGGGCCCTACACTCTTATCCGCACAACGTCTCCGACCGAGTTTCAAAATCGACAAAAGTCGGTAGGAGAGCTCGAGTAGTTGGCTACACTTCTGACCCGTGATCGAAGGTTACTATCTGGCACTGTTCATCAGTCGCAACCTACAGCTCAGCTGTCCTTCACGTTATGAGAAAAGAAATTGTGGTCAGGTGTATTCACCCCCCCTCTACACCTGACTATCGTCTCCGGACCAACAGTTTGGATAAGTGTATTTTCCACTGAGAAGTCGTACTCATCCCTATCATTTTAACATTTTTCAGGAAATGGTTCGGCCGATGCGCAGAGGTGTTGGTGGTGATGGTCACATGAGGAAGGATTTATGAAACTTATTAATGCATTAAAACTAGTTTTATCCTGAACTGTGCATTTTATTTTCGAGAAATAGTAGTCGTAGTTATTTTTATTTAAGACTTCCGCTGAGTATGAAAATAACCTGAGTTTTGCAATGATTCTTTTTTTTTCTTTCTTGAAAATGTTTTGAAAGAGTTGAGATATGCATGTTAAGTGTGAAGTAGCGTCCCTAGTTAAGTTTTGAAAATTGGGGCGTTACACATCTTCACTTGTATTGCGCAAAAGTAGGCCAGTTATTAGGCCCACTAGCCGGATTAATCATCGGGTTATAAGCTCTTTTAACATTCATGTACAAAGTCTTCTGCTTTCAAATCTAGGACTCCCAAAGTTGCAATTCCATGTGTACAAGGTATACTTGAAAAGATTAAGTAGAAAAAAAAATGAACATCACAATGTTTAAATTATTAAGTAGGAACAAAACATAAACTTCTCAAAAACCTGAAATGTCTCATCTTCTACATGTGTAAGTCCTATTCTTCGTATCAATGGCAAATTGATCCATATTTGCTTCGAGGACCTCGAACTTAGTCTTCCTTGATTTTTTCTAAAATTCCCTTTATAGAGGGACAAATATCTCTTGTCAATTTCATTATCCACTTTTTTTTTTGGCAATCTGACCATAAGATACACTCGTATCCTTTCCGATATTTCCAAGATGGACTTAGTTCTTGCTATTAATAGTTTCTTGTTGAAAGCTTATGTATGATTGTTTAGTAGCATATCATACTTAGTTGTCACCCCAAAATGTGATTTTGACCAGTGGATTGGATCTGTGTTATTGGCCAACCATTCTACAGCTCCACTATCTTCAGCCCCCAATCTTCTCATCTCAGTCTCGTATTGGTTTACGTATGTTGCATTTACACATTTCTAGAAAAGTTCTTTGACTTTTCTCTCAAATGATCTTTCGTCATATTGTTATGTAGGCGTGGTAACAAAATATGTGCTCAGCCCCAAGGAGGACTGTATTGACAGTTTTAATTAAACCCTGTAATATGTAACACAATATTACTATTACAAATATCATAAATATTTATAAACTAATAAATTTATCCATATTATTTCACCTTTTGTCTGTCACTCATAATGACCCATTCAGTTGGTTGTTTACTTCTAAATCTTTGCTTCATTGAATTTATGGACCAAAACCATGAACTGTTGTTCTCATTCTTTACTATGGGACAAGCAATGCGATACATGCCATTGTTAGCATCAACCCCAACAGCTCTTAGAAGAACCCCTTGATGTAGATCTTTTAAAATATCCCATCTAGACCAATGACTTTCTGACAACCCACACATAAATTCTTCTAAATCTCTAAGTCCCTTCACTTGAGCGGTTAACACTCTGAATCTGCATAACAGTCCCAGGATTTGTTTGCTATGTTATGAATCAACCTGTATTGGGATATAAAATTGCCCTCAATCATCCTCTTTGCTTTATCCTTTGTCTTGTAACCTTTCCAGATCCCGACATTAGCCTTTACTTCCTACTTCATTTTCTGCTGAAACTCACGCATAATCATTGGATTGTCTAACTTGAAGGTATCAAGATGCCTTGTCATTTGATTGAATATGGCTTACTCAGATTTTATCATCTTTTTCAACTTCACAGGCCTCCCATGCTTGATCCCATGATTGAAGATGAGTTTTTTCAACACGTCCTTGGATGTGAACAGTTGCCCAATCTTGAAGATGGGATCCTCCCCTTCCTTTGCAAGATTGAAAATGTTAGATTTTCCACACATCTCTAAATTTCCATCTTCATCCTCAAGTTGATGATCTCTATGAAATTCATCATCAGAGTTATGCCCAACATCAGTCTTTGAGTTTTCCATTATCTTAATCTGAAGTTGCTCTTCCTCATAGAGATCTAGGTGCGTTGCTGAAGTTCAAGATTTTGCCACTTCTTATAACCACCTTTCTTTCTCGGACCAACACTGCTCTTGCTGGAAGTTGATGGTCCTGCCACATCTTGGTGTGGGTTCATTTCACTGTCACCATTGTGACTTCCAGCTGTCTCATGTCCCTCTTCACTTAATAGACTCTTGCTCTTCCTATTTGCTTCATTAATCACATCTGTATCAAACTCTTGTAGATGTGGCTTAATGAGTACCTTGAAGAGATCTTCCGTATTAGAATCGATATAGTTCGGATCTTCATAAAATGAATTAACTTCACCCATGTCAAGTTCATCATCAACAACATCAAGAATATCGTCCTCATCCTCAATGACATCAGGAATATCATCCTCATCATCTCCGTATTGTTGGAAGGGTCGATCTTCTCAAGTGTTTGCTCTTGTGTCTGACTTTGGTGTACAATAGTTCTCACTCCTAAACATAACATTGTCATCTTCTGCCTCATCTTCTGTTGTTTGCTTTTGAGATACAATAGCTGTCACGCCATCTAAATCATCTTATCGGTGTCTAAATGCTGTCAATGAGTCGTATCGAGGGAAGCACCTTTGATTTTCAGCCATATCGAGGGATATTCATACTTTGTAGGTGTATATACATACCATGTTTTAATATTTTCATTGCTAACTGATTTATAATTACGAGGGTTTTGTCATCTTTTTCTAATATGTAGATGACAAAAGATTGGCGAAAGAGAAGAGGCGGCAACGGTGCCAATGAGAAGAACGACTACTGCGGCGGCGAGGAAAAAGCGGCAGTGACGATGGCGAGAGTGGCAGCGAAAGTATCTATAGAGAGTGGGACGCGGTGGTGGGAGACGGTAAAAATTAGTGGTTAGATTTTATTATTTTTTATCTTAATTCATTTATAATTTTGGGTAAAAGCGTTAATTAACCGTTTACTAACGGAAAAATTAACGAAAGGGCTAATTTGGACAAAACTTTAAACTTTGAGGACCTATTTGGCCAAAAAATTCAATTTGAGAACCAATTCGTCCATCAATCACAAAATTAAAGACCATTTACATCAATTTGCCATTTTAAAATTACAGATTTTGCTCTTACTACTTTTTTGCACGGGCAACACACGTTTCATTGTACAATCAAAATAAACCAACAAAATCAAATTGAAACCACAATGGAATGAATGTTGATTATTGGATCAAAAAGTGGCCACTAAACCTCGCTCAAACAAAGACATCCGAAGTTCTGTATTGTTGGTAGTTTTCTCGTTAATTGTACATGACAAAATATCATTTTTCTAAAGAAAACAAAACCACATCTCTGCGATAAAACAAGAATGTGTATGCACTTCCGGGCAAAAGCTATTGAACGTTGTCTGCCCAGTGGAGATCATATTCACTCAGGTACATGGGGGTCATCAAGAACCCTCTTCGGCTTCCAGTCGGATTCTTCTCGAGGTTGCCTCAACGCAACGAGATGAAGAGCATCGCTCTTTGACTGGTATATATGACATGCCCACGGATAGGAGTCGGGAGCTGACCATATCTTTTGATCTTCAAACGACGTCTCTTCACAAAGAGATTCAGCTACGCAGTACACAAAGTCCAGTTCTGGCTCTACAAAGCTTGGTACAGCAACACATCCAAGAGAGACATAACCCTCGGGAGCACGTGGATGCCAGATTGATACAGGGTGTTTGTAGTCATCCATGCAATTTCTCCAGACCTACAAGATCAACATTTTGTAAATGAAATTTCTCCAGGCTTGCCAGAAATCAAACATAAGTTTAGCATCCGAAGGATGTCTTACCAGATCATAACCAACTGGATTGACAAACAGTTGATCAGAGTTGCGGTATACTGCGGCAACTGTAGGTTGATGGCTGCCGGGACGAGCTATATCCCCAATTGATACATACCTGAAAAATAAACTCTATTAAGAGAGGAAGATGGTAATACTAAAAAATGTTCTTTATTAACAATCCCAGGAATATAACTACAATTACATCCAAAAAACGTGTAGGTCCAGTAACACAATGCAGAAATCACAGAGAGGAAGAAATAAATATTTTCCGAAGGGACCTTGTCAAATTATTTAATAGAATTCTAACAAACTCCTACCCATCAATGACGAGAAGAAAGACAGAAATATTCTAAAAGACATTAATACTTACCCATCAGGACAAACAGGCCGCCAGATACTACATATTTCGTCACCGCCCAAGCTCTAGAAATAATATTGAATTGTTAGATAACAGAGTTCTTTCTATAGGTTAATAATCTGTAACTTAGATAAGGATGGAATACGAATGATATCACTGACCTGCTTCCGGCAGAATGCACACCGGCCTTTCGATTCCCGCTCGCTGCTCCAAATTCTTGAAAAGTTGATACTGTGCTCGACAAATTTACGCTCATTGGAAATATGATCTGAAGAAGAAAGTTGCAGTGATTTGATGATGGCTCCACCCTGTTTACGAGGTTCTTTTACATCAATATTGCTCTGAGCAAACAGCTCATGTCTTTGACTGGAGGAAACCTGTAAAACAAGAATTCTTTTTTAACACAATGTAGAAGTGCTGCACAAGAACAAATATTTGCTTGATCGTCCATTACAAGACCTGTTTCACATCGTTCTTATGTGCCTTCCACATCCTACTCACCACTGAGCAGATTCTAATTGCTTGTGGTTCTGTTTCATCTGAGAGTTGTTCAGTGTTACACTTTACAACTCGAACAAAGCTCTCTCCTCTCCTGAAGGTGTTCAGATGGATAATCAAATGAGAAGGGCTAGGGTAGCCAGCTTTGGCCAATTCCAGTGCCATAACTTCTTCCCACGGTACATCCCACATTATCTTGCAGGGTATTTTATCCATCCCATCAGGGACCACACACTTCACAGACAAGAAATCAATGTAATGGTAAGCCAGTAAACTTCTATAGTTAGGAGGAGAAAAAGGAGCAGACATGGATCAAGCAATCTACCTGCAGCAGCATCACTCGCCTATTAGTCACCAAGACAATCCGTTGATAGGGCACAACAAAATGATCTTCATAGCAATCTGACCATGCAAATTTAGATGGCTCTTTGAATATCTCGGTACATCCCAAATTCCGACTTGCTTCGGCAAGGTAAAGAATCATCTGAAACAGAATACAAAAGGTCAGTTGTGCAAATATATTTAGTGAACTGTTTCATCATGAATTGACTTATGGACAGCAAGATGAACAGTAAGTCAATTTTTTTAATAAATTGTTATTTTATCTGTGGTATTAGATGCTACATACATATTCAACATGCCAACTAGATCTTGTAAAATAGAAGCAGCTATAACTATTTGTTACAGAAAAGCAATATAATCAGCCTAAACAGACACAAAGAAGCCAAGTTTAACAAAAGGACAAAATGTATTATTATGGCTCAGAGTGGATCTCAGCCATCAAGCATCTTGTTGCATCATAATATATTGGATGCCGAAGGCAAGAAGTCTATGATACCTGACCAAGTGCCTCTCTCTCAGA
This sequence comes from Lavandula angustifolia, assembly GCA_028984105.1. Classification (NCBI taxonomy): domain Eukaryota; kingdom Viridiplantae; phylum Streptophyta; class Magnoliopsida; order Lamiales; family Lamiaceae; genus Lavandula; species Lavandula angustifolia. The sequence goes on along the minus strand of CM054802.1, from coordinate 24,863,584 downwards.
GTACTCTCTTAGTACATGGTCAGAACGAAATGCCCGTGGGTTTCGTATTCTCTGGTGGTTCTTGTTGTTGTTTAGAATCTCTAAACACCTGGAGCAACTTGCACCAATTCCATCAACAGTCAAAGAGAAAAAATCTAGTGCTCCACTCATTGGCTGTACAAAAAAACCCAAGAAAGCTTGTCCAATTCCATGGGCAAGGCCAAGAAGACCATTTTGCCTGGCACTCTCTACAGGTTTCCTCACAACCCCCGACATTCCAAAAGCAACACCTTGTGCAAGAGCTTCGGTTCCTTGAACAATTCCATCACCAACGCCAGTAATCCTTCTTGACCACACCTGCATCAATATGCAAAGTTCAAGAAACTTAATATTACAAAATTGAGAAAGTACTGAAGATACCTGTTTTGAGCGAAGTTCAAGAAATTGTCCATCAGTTGACAGCTCCGCGAAACCTTTGCTTATAGAAGCCAAAGTAGAACTCGTCATGCCCAGTACATCCACAGAGAAAATTAAATGCAATGGATTGTGGATCAGATCTCTCCATATACGGTTCTTAATGGCAGAAATCACAGAGCTTTTCCTCACAAATCTGTCTCTATGTGTTACTTTCCGCAGATGAACCTGACATAGTCAACATAAGATACATAGATATATTATGTTTAATGCATAGATGTTAATTAATTTTTGCTATTTCATAATGTCAGGATCTTTAAGTTCATGCAGTAAGAAATTTGTGCAGAACAAAAGAAACTCAGTGCCAAAAAACTCAAGGGAAAACTATTATTTTGCTTTCTTGAAAAGAGTTGTTTCAGAATGAGCCACAACACAAAAAACCTCAGACCTGAATTTTAAATGCATTTCCAACAGCTGAAAGAACAGGACCCCACACACCGAGAAGTCCATGAGGTCTCTGGGCTGGTGCCGTCTCCAAAGAAAGCTTCAGTCTTACCTCGGAAATGTCAATCAAGCTGAGAAATGGACAAGAGTTCAATCAATACATGTAGTAAAGATGAGCTCTCAGAAGAAAACAGACTTACATACTTTCAATAATATAATCCAGCTAGTATATGCATTTATCTTGCACGAAAATCATTGGTACCCATTAGCCATTGACGTTTTATGCTCTTTCCCATTATCCACTAGCCATTTAAATGTTTGGACATTGTAGGATAAAAATGTTTCCAGATAAGTCAAGAACAACGATACAAATAATGGTGCAACGCATTTTGCTGTAAGAAAAAACAGCAAATGAACCTGGTTCGGTTTTCTGGGTTAATTCACAGAAGAAAAAAACAGCAAGTGAACCTTATTCAACTAAGTGCACTATTAATGGTTGAGAATATTGATTTTGTGCATAGTAGAGAATCTGTTTAAATTCCACAAAGAGGGATCGTTGGATGTTCCAAAATGATAAGGGCTGGTGCCATGTAAAATACAAGTGAAAGACCGCTTGTTCAGTTCATAAAGTTCCAACAGAACACACGTCTATTACGCACAATTAGACTTGGTATTGTGAAAATAGTTAGTAAGGGCATAATTCAAGGTTAGCTACTCAACGTTTTCTGTGGTTAGCAAGCAAGCTGTGATAGTTATACTTTACTTCGTACAATATCTGGTGGTGTTATAACTTCATTCCTTGTTTCTAGATGACATGATTTTTATCATGTAATAAGTCAAAGTTCCGTGCCCAAGGAACTCAAAATAAAGGACTCGGGAGTTTCAACATATTGCTCGATCACTGATGCGTCTAAATCAAAGCTTCCTGTCGTCTCTCATTAAATCTTGGCTGAAACAATCTATAAATACTCCCACTTGGAGAAGATGCCTTTGTAATCTTAATCAAGTTCCAACGAACAAAAACGCACAGAACATCGTAAGGGGATTTGAGTCATTAGACGCACACTAGATGACTTTCATAAGCATTTCCCATTGCAAGTATTTTGTGAACATGCGAATATTTAATATCACCCTACTCGAGCACACCAAGCACACTTCATTTGATAACTGCATTAAGGGTTTTTATTCTGCTAGGTGGTTATGTAGTGTACCAATCACCTCACTGATAATCAACTCTGTTGTGAAATTGATAAGATTGACTGGATAATTCTGAAAGTGATTTTATAGTTGTATTTTAACCTGGCTAGCATACCATTACCTTGTTAAATTCCCTTAATCTCAAAAAACCCCTAGAACCCATTTATCAATTCTAAGAGTTCAGGAAAATAATGATTCATGACCACAAAATCTTTCACCCAATAAAATTTATTTTTCAGAATGTTTTCACTTCTTGAAACAAAATAAATTATCAGTTTGATATTCAGGCAAAAAGCACACTTGGGCAACTGAAAGTGCTAACAGGTAGGAGAAAGTACATGATGAAAGGCCAGATCAAAAGTTAAGGAGATGTTTTAATGAACGCCTAAAATGTACTCACTCTACACGTATTTCAGGATCAACTTGTGTCACACTGGAACTTTGAGGAATGCGATCCAATTGGAGACTGTTGAAGAAATCAACAAAAGCCCAAATGATTGGCTCGTGGACATCAAGCCTCCAGTTTTTATCAACTACCTGTCAATTGATAAAATAATTAGCAATACCCTGTATGCATTTGTCCTCTGTTACACATGTAGATTAACTTATTATTCATTTGAATTCACTTAATTTTATGAATTCTCTCTGTGTATGTACAATTTGATTTTTTCTTATTTCAATTTTGGCAAAGAGTTTATAATAGTTGTGTTTTTCTATATGAGTATCATATTTATATTTCTTTTTAGATCACTATTTAATTAGGTAAACTTTGTACTATGTTGAGAACTGGGATAGCTTAATTAACAGTTATAGATACCCTCGTTGTACAGATTATTTTATTTTTATATTTTATTTTCCTAGAGATTATATATATGACATTTAACCCTTTTTTCTCATTGTAATACAAATTGAGTATTCAATTCCTAATTACTTTGTTATATCCTCCTTACCAGCAACTTGACCTCAATATTGAAATTATATTAAAAGGAAAATTACCCGAATATAAACATAAGGGTAGATCTGGAGACCATCAAGGTTTTCATTGCGTACAGTTACGGTCATTTTGAAAACTGGATGACGCACATCAGGAGTTTGGTCAGGCGCCAGAAGTACTGGCATCACTGTTAGAGGGAGCTGATTGTCTATCTGCATGTAACCTAGTACAAGCTTGAACCTAAAGAGAAAAAATAATTTAGAGCCAGTAAATGTCACATCAACGTTGTGATATAGTATCCTAAGTCTGCTGGAAGCTGAGACAAATGTTGAGAGGTTTGGCAAAGAATGACGACTTTATCAGAAACTGAATATAAGATCTTGAGCTCAGAACAGACATTAATATGCGCACAAACAGGCATATAGGACATAATATATGACCAACAAACAAAAAGGAAGCAGTTATGGATCTCTGTAAAAATGACTAATTTATATCAAAAATAAAAATAGTCATTTCAGGAGCAATTTTTGAAGTTACCGTAAGAAAATAACAATGTGATACATACCTGCTCGTTGTCCCTCCATCATAGCCAGTTGAATAAGATATGAAAAATTTCTCCATGTACAAGTAGGCAAGCTCTCTTGGTCTATGGTCCACAATAGAGATGCCAACAACACCTAACTCTAATATAAGCTCTAGTGGAGATCCTTGTTCTGCTGTATTGGTATGGATATGAGAGCTTCCCCAATTTCCCCCAGGATTGGAACTACACTTGCTTCATTTAAATTTGTACTATTATTCATAAACCTAACAACCTTGATATCTCCTATATTTGCAACATGGAGAAAGAAACCACACTTATCATCAATGGAGGACAATCCACCTTTATCCAGATCAAAATTGTAAGCCCCAGTATTACTGCCACTGCAAACCTCAGCATCAATAATTTTTTGGCCATATGGATCCTCCCAAGAATATCTTCTTGTTGACAGTTGCTGTAACTGAATCCAAGCATCATCACCAAATCCAGTTTGTCGGAATCGTATTGTACAGTCTCTTGTCCTGTTCTCAATCCTGTTCAGAAAGATTAGTAATTGATGAGAACAGTAGAAAGAATTAAAGCATTTCAATATTTAATAAAAACTGGCGTAATTCTTGAAATGGCCAAACTGCTAATGCCTAAATTTTCGAAATCACATTGGTAGCTACTGGAGAGAAACTATCTAATCACTTCACCTTAAATGGCGTTTTGACAATTAAGTGTACATTAAACAATAAAAAAAAGTCTAATCACTTTCACTCTGCCAAAGCAGAAAAGAGCAATACGGAAAGGTCTCTTCTGGGCCCGACGAGTGCTCGTAGAATGGAAATAAAGATGAGCAACAATAGCAGTCACGGTAGTGAAACCTAATAACTTCCCTGAAATGTTTGAAGCATCTACTTTTATGGATATATTCTATATATTTCATTGATCTGATCCAGAAAGATCATTTACTTTTTCGACATACTGAGCATGGAGTTCTCTTGCAGGATAACAATTAGAAGCAACGTCACACACACACATATATATATATATATATATATGAGGAGGTTATGCTCTTATCGTGTGAACGTGTGAACACTGCACTTTAAAGACAAATGTACTACACTGTATAGATGAAATATTGCACTTTAAGTACTACACTTTTAAAATGATGAGACTGCACTTAAGGGGCATTTTTGTAATTTGACAAATAAAGTGCAGTATCTTTGCCATGAAAATGTAGTACATTTGTCATGAAAGTACAGTATTCACACATTCACATAATAAGGACTGTTTACACAGAAACCATATATATATATATATATATATATATATATATATATATATGTTAGTCTATCGCCCAGGTTTTGGGGCATGGTAAGGGATAGGAATTGGGCAGTTGGCTAGTGGAGGACCAGCCTGCCGAGGGTGCCAGCTATGAGGACTCAGGACAGTCCTTTTTCTTAGTGTTTACTGTTTACCCTTTTCTTCTTGGAGCTCTGGGGCCCTGGTATCGGAGGTGGCCATAGGTGTGTAAAATTCAAGACTACAATTAACTCAATAACTTTATTTTCATCTAGCATTTCTTATAAGTTTGAATAAAAGTTGTTACACCATATGAAAGGTACAGTAATGATACCTAATAGGACCGTCAGCTGATCCAAGTCGGAATACAACTATAAATCGAGAACCCTCTTCATAACCTCGAATTTCCGCTCGTAAGTGTCTCCGGGTACCATCATGATTCATTAACACCAGTGTGACAGTATCCTCCTTTACTATCTGAATAGGAAATGTCCAATCTGTATCCTGTAATCGTACCTATTTATGGTTGCCAAAAAGTTAGATGAGTAATAACTAGAGGGTAAAACAGTTAATTTCTGATTATGACAACTGTTTCTGAATATTATGAAACCCATATCTCAACCTACATCGCCCTTTTCCATCCCCAAACCCACTAAAACCTAGCAATAGCCACCAAAAGAATATGGGGAAAGATAAAATAAGAGATTTTTTTTTCCCACAGGCAGAAATTGTCACTAGAAAAACAAAGAAAAAGCTACAAAAATATACAGGATCCCTATACTGCTCAGGTTTCAAGCAGTGGCTACAAGGTTTTGAGGTTTTTTCAAACGCAAATTTCCAAAAGAAAAACCCAAAATGACATATCATCTATGCGAAAAAAGATAACCTTGCACCGGTTCTTAATGTTGTGAACTCATAACTTCCTGCTTGCAGAATGTGATGAACGGCTTGAAAGCAGCCATTGACATTTACATTTACGACAAAATGAACATATATAACTCAATATCATCATTAAACTAGCCAATCATACTAAAAAGCCACAAACTGAATCACTGACCTGGATTTGAATAGGTCCTTCTGTTTTACGATGTACAAAGGACACTCTGGCATCGGACACTCGTAAAGTCTTAGGTTCATCTTCACTGCTGAACTTCAATAACATATTTTGACCAACTCTGTTTGTAAAAGTCGTAAACGGCCGAACACAAATTACCTGAGAAAGAGCAGGCATAAGTTACATATAAAAGAAGGATCTTTCATTTAAGGGATTAAATCACCTTAGTTGGGACAGACTGATAAGGACAAGGCTTTGATGATACAAAGAGTTGCATACAATTCCCGTCAGCATTATATGCAAAAATGTCCAGGGAACCATCCTAAAAATCAAGAAATCATGATGAGATAAGTCTACTATACAGCAAGGTGGAAAGATCATACTATTTACCATGTCTCCAAGTGGAGAGAGATCTTTAACAGGTCCAAAATGCTCCTCCCCAGACTGGCCTATAGAAGCAGACACGCCTAGAGAGTTGAAATTCAATGCCGATGCAATTGTATAACCATCATGTATCTCCTCCTCAGTGATTTCCTCGAGGATGACTTCTTTAATCCTTTTGGTGTGGAAAGACAGAGGATTCTTCTTCACTTTTCTAGCATTGACATCAACAAGCCTGAAACTAAGTGCTGGGCATCTTGCAACTCCAAGCCAATATGGTGAATAAACTTTAATAGTTTTTGGCTGAAGAGGTACTTCATTGGTATTATTCAACTCAATGATGATTTGAACAATCCTGCACATGAAAATGTAAATTGTAAGAAATGCTTTCTTGTTACAGTGAAAAGAGAAACAAACACATAATAACTCAAACCTTCCAGAAACTGAACTTCTTAAGCTCATTGTCTTCGACGCTGAGTTGTTAAGGTGAGATAGCAGAACGGCTTCCTAACAAAAGAACATTGCAGAATAAGGACCATCAAAATAGTCATATTGATGAAAATCAATTCTTTCTGGAAAAAAAAGTAGCAAAATTGACAGACTGACATGTATTGGCAGCCATCCTTTCTGGGGAAGCAAAGATAAGTATAACGGACTTCTTATGTCAGCATCATACACCTTGACGCTTTCCCCAGGACCAGATACACCTCTGTAGCAGGAAAGAAAATGACCATTTTCTTGCATCTCAAGAATAGCAATTTCAGCCATAAGAGGCAGATAATTAGCAATTGATAAGGGAGGTCTGACAACAAGTGTCCAATCCTGTACTGTATTAAAATGGATGTCCTTTCCAATCTCAGCTGCTTGGATACTCAAACAAAACCACACCCCATGCGAACTATTTGATGAACTCTCATTTATTTCGGAGCAATGCAAGAGTTTCTCAGACTCTGTGAGATTAGAAACACAAATTTCTGAGAGTTCCTTTGACCTCTCCAGATCATGTGACTGAGCAGATATATCCATGACAGAACTCCATGAATATTGGTTTGCAGCATTTATTTTTAAAGGTTTTAGATGCAACAGATATGGGCTTGACTGATCAAGGCAGGGTAAAGGAATTGGAACAGTTTCACCAGGCGCTAGGGCCCCAATCATTATTTCGGACTTGAGACCCTCAGCTGCATGCTTCCTGCTTCTTATCCACCTCCTTTGCCTTGCATGGTTTTCAGATTTTGATGAACTATACGAATCTGGCCACTTCAAACTTTCAAAATCTGGAGCATAGACCCATCCATCAACTCTGTTGACAGATGAATCATCAACATGCCATTCATCAACCCACTCCCATCTTGAAGGCAAGTCGACTCTGGATACTTCCTGCAGCATGTAAAGGAAGTGAATAGTTAACCATTCACTGTATTCAGAGGGTGTTTGCAAACGCTTAAATTGTCTAACTTCTAACTCAATTTAAGGAAAAGTAGTTTTTTGGAGTGCAACAGCTTACATTTGACAAAATTATCTACATCCAAGTTGAACAGGCTGAACTTGTTTAGGTTGTGGGTTGAACCAATTTATCCAAACTTAATGGCAGATTTGTAATTTTGAAGAAGCTATAATTTGACATTTTACTTCTAAATCTCATAATGAGCTACGACAAGGCTATTATTCCAATCTTTTCTACTTTTAAGCAATATTTGCAAACACCCCACTAATTCTCTAAATTACAACTTCCACCAACTTCTCCTTAAATTAAGAACTTAAAAAAAGTTGAAGCTATTGCAAACATCCCCTAATTAGTCAAGCCAACCAGCGCTTAGACAACAAATCCATAACTCCTCTCGCTCGGTGTATCTGTATGTGTGCCTCAAGACAGATGCACACAAACATCTGTATCCATGCATGCATAGACATATTTATCAACAAAAGAATATACTCCCTCCGTCCCGGATGAAACGTCCCCTATTCTATTTCGGGGTGTCCCGGATGAAACGTCCCCTATTCCTTTTTTGGAAATAATTAGTCATCTAATTACTTTATGTGGGACCCACAACATTAAATCTAACCTACCCACTACCACACACCTACCCATAAATTACCATTCTTTACTTTTAAAGTACAAGTGGGCCACAATTCTTTACTTCTAAAGTACATCGCATAAATTACCGCACTGAAAAGAAAGATGACGTTTCATCCGGGACGGAGGGAGTAACTAACTGACTCAATAAGATATAATTCTATAATTTCATCCTATGTCTTGACAGTAAAATCATATTGTTTATTGACTTACCTCCTCAAAATTGGTACATGGGAACCAACCATTAGTAGTAGTACTGTATTTTTGAGATTCAAATAGTTCATCAGTCGCCATTTCACTTCTATCATAACAAACCTCCTTCCCCGCTCCAGTTACCAACTTCGTGTAACTGTTCGTAGCCCTGAGCTTGAGGCATAAATCCAGAGTAAATTCGGTATTGTTACAAACTGATACCAGAGATCTAATGCTGACATATCTGTTTCCGTCATTTACATGCACATCACTTGCAACTAGATTATTGCCTAGTCGCCAACATGCAGCAGGTGAACCATAATTTAACCTCATTGTTGTCCATGGTCCCTCTTGGGTTGGGCTAATTTGAATGGAACCGGATTTTCTATATCCATTACTTGATTTAAAACTTTCAGTTGCCATTCTAGGTGGCAAGAACACAGCACATTTGATTCTACCAACTTTCCCAGGTCTGGCTTCCAGCTGCATAACCAAAAAACATAAAGCTTAAGATTTTACTAATAAAATAATTCCCTCTCAATTCTATTTCTAGAACTGCTCAGACTCCACAATAGAAAATAAACCAGATAGAACTTTCACTCAGAAGGTTCACCAGAGATTCTCCAGAGGACAGTTCCAACCAAAACTCATTGAGATAACTAATGGAATCAGAGTTGCCTTCAGCCCTAGTCAGCTGTTTCAGAGAAAAAGAACAGGAGCCAACTGGTTCATCTACAAAGGAAAATAAAAGTCAATAGTGCACCAAAAAAGGAAGTGGTTCTGAACAAGAGTGCGAGAAACTCCATTTTGGATAGTGAATCAACTTCCCAAGAAGTCTGAACACATTAAAATAGGAAATCTGAAAAAGTAGGTTTGATGGTTTTCCACAGGCTTCGATACATGAATCATAAGAAAAATAAGTCGGGGTAGATTCAGAAAAATCTTGATTTGACAAAAGCCAACAAATATATCCAGAAAACAATTGGAAATAGAGAACACATCTATTGTTATGGGTAACTAAGCTTTTACTGGTCTAAGTTTGGATCAACTAAATATATTCATTTGGCAGGATACTCAATAGACCAGCTTTAGAAATTGAATTGACGTAGCTGTTTGCATCATGTTACAGACTAGCATTGCACATGAAGTGCCACAAGAACTATGTGCTCAATTTTACAAATAGGCATCTCTTATTTCATTGATTATTGCTTATGTGAGGTTTGTAGCATCACCTTTTCCAGCATTAATTACAGTAAATTCCAGCATGCAGCAGTCCTGAAAAATGAAGGAAATGACGTAAGACGTATAATTCAAAAGCTAGGACAAATAATTGATGACCACAACCTATACCACGGGAAAGCAATGTCCAGAGTTTGGATTGGTTTTTGCATATAAAGAAGAATCTGACACATTGGAATGTCCTTGTCCATACTAAGAAAGGAAAACAACTTTGGACTACATGTTTCCTTAAATCAAATCTGGTCTACAAATGAGGATTTAGGTCATCTCGACTCATAGACAAAATATATTCTAATTTCAGAAAAAACACAGATAATCATGGGAGGGAGACTCTCGTAAGGATCAAACCCATCTTCTTAGTGGATGGAAACTCTGCCTTTTGTATCAAATTCATCTTCCTTGCCCTGCTTTCCGCACCTTCCTCAGCTATCATGCAAAGTTACCCAGTCTGGGGATGGATGGGTTGGAGGAAAAATGTGAAAGGTGTAGAGTTTTGGGGGTAGGGATTTATGATGCTTTTGTCAGACCAGCTATATACTTCGATGGTACAGGTATGGGTAATTTTTTTTCCAGATGCATTCATGCAGCCTAATGCAGCTAAATGTAACAACGGAGAGAAGATTGTGCAATTAAATTGACAAGATAAATAGCTATATAAGCCACTAAAAGGAGAAAAAACCATTCATTTCAAGGGCATGCATGTACACTCTCAGACCCAGGTACATATGCAGAAGCATTTTCAAGAGATCTGCCTATTCATGCATAATTTACCATTTCAAAAGTTTAGAAACGAACCACTGAATCCAGTTTGAAGAAGAATACTTCATTCCACTTCACAAATACAATATCTGAAGATTCAGAGCCTTCTGACTCGGTTCCACAAGTTCGCACACTTTGTTGGTTCAGGTATGATTGACTAGGATGCCCCTGCTCTTCATGAACACGAACCCCAACACCGTACTCATGTGAGGATAGGCCCTCAAGCTTCAAGAGCTGCACATGCAGGTCGATATAACAGAAGAAACGAGAAATATCAATAACAGATATGATTGCAAATGTTGCACGGACTCCACAATCCATAAGAACTACACTTATACTGGGCTTGAATATGCGGGCATAGACATATCTAAGCCTCCCAATACTCATTGCCTCCGGAACTTTTAACCAGTATGACCACTAACTAGTACCTAAGAAACTTATAAAAGGTATCCTGCATGCTCACGTCCGAAGATGAAATAATTGAGCCAGTGAGGATGATGAACTCAAAGGAGAGATTTCCCTCGAACATGCATCATCGAAGCTCTGGCCAGGACCAAATTGTCAGAAATCTAGCATTTCACATATGTTTATTCTTTTTACTACAGAAAGGAATTCTAACATCGGACAGTAATTCATAATGATGCTTTAAGCTCAGCATGTTCATGTTGTCAACATGTACATGAAGGGATTCGAGTGACCTGAGGGCTGATGCAGAGTAGATTTTTCGGTTCATTACCAAATTTGGATAAAGCACATGTTAATTTACTCAACCAGTGGATCTACTTCTCTAAATGAACTAAATTTATTGCATCACTACCTCTCATTTAAGCCAAATACATTCATATGCTAAGAATAATGTTAATTGGCAGAAGGGTTCTGATGTCGTATTTAATACCAACTTCATTCTAATATGAAGTTACTATGCTAGGATTTGTTAATCAGATACATGTTCTACTTATACCAGACAAGTATGGACAATCATAAATATCAGCTTAATCAATTCGCAATGTCAAATTGATAGCCAATTATGAATTCTTAACATATATTGTTCTGCAAAATTCTTGATAGGTCTATCACATATCTTCTAGAACACAACAAATAAGTTAGTAAAGATCCAGATAAATTTGAGATAACGTACCTCAGCTTCAGCTACAATTACAGTTACCATGAGTCGACGTTTCTTAAGAAGACTTCCTTTTAGATGAGAGTCCAGCATGTTCTTTGGAACAGGAAGCTTTAATGCTTTTCTATCTCCGGCTGGCATTTTAATTATGTCAGGAAGTCCCCTGACTCCAGAGGCCCTAATAAAGATGTCCTTCCCAAGCTTATTCTGGGGAATAATGTGGTGATGTCTTCTTTGAAGAACAGCAGTCATTGATCTGCTTTCACTAGGAGAATTTGATTCCTGTTAACAAAATCAAGACTTCAATCAGTAGTGGTAATCTCATTGAATCTACCTTTGTATGACGTGAAGAAGGGTGGGTTTATTACTCTACCAAGTCAGCGATGTCCAGTATAGAGAACTAACAACATGCAAACATTAGAAGTGAATATCTGAAATAGGATAGGTGTACCTCCCTTGAATCTTGGCCATGACCAAGATTGTTCCAGCTAGCGTAAGCTTGTAAAATCATATTAGCATTTGAAACAGACACATTCAGATTCAGATCTCCTGTAGAAGTAATTCGTAGCTCAGAAGCTACACCTGGAGCATTAGGATTATATTGGTACCTACAAAAACAATTGTTAACCCCAAAAACAAAGCTAAAGAAAAAAGAAATAAAAGTTCAGAAATGAAACAAGATAACATGTTCAGACAGAAATGAGAAAAAAACAAAGAGGCGTGTGCGTATCCACATATTGTATCAGCGAATAGTGATAGCTCTATACAGAAAATACAAACACAAAGTTATAAATACCAGGCAAGTCTATTTTGAGAACACATTATGAACATCACCATTAAGGTGAAATGCATGTGAAAAAATCAACATACTAAACGTTTCTTCCATGCAAGAAAATCTGATATGATGTTAAAAATTTCCTCTTTGAATTTGTCCTTCTTGCTTGTAAGGAAAATCAATTATAACAAGGATCTAGATTGACATTATCATAACTATTGAGCCTGATACAGAGTTGTCATTTATTCTGAATCATTTGAACTCCAATTACCAGCAACTCCATAAGCGTTCACAACCAATAGCAATAACTCAGATATACTTGAGACCAACATACAAACAATTCGAGCCCAAAAGTTTAACTGGGTTGCAACAAATAAAAAGTTTCCAACCAAGTTCGTGTGGCCAATGTTATCCTAGAACATATTCAAATAGAATTGTCGACGAGTTGATCATATTTATGTTTCTTTGTAAATATCTCTACTTATTTATTAGACTTAATATTTGGTTGAGATGGCAACCCTTGTCTCTACTCCCACTATATATACGCAAAAATCTTATAGTGGTACACATGTACAACAAATTATCCTCTTTCAACCAATCTTGCTCTGAGATAAGCTTAAATTCTGCCTCCCTCACTGTAGCTCCATAATCTACGCCAACCAATTGTTATACTGTTGAGTCTGCTCGGTTCCTCCTCCTCCTCCTGCTACTACTAATGCTTCGTGTCGCCGCCACAGTCATTGCAGCCACGCCTTCGCTGCTACTTTAAGAGGCAGCAATGACCGGTTATGTTGACAGGCAGCGGCAAAGGTGAAGTTCTTTTTAACTTGGATCAAAGTAGGATCTTACATTATACGATACGAAAGAAAAAAAGAATTGCATTTTGTAGTCTATATAATCAAGCAGAAAGACACCCAAATATAATGGGAGGAGAGACTAGGTATACGTTAGAGAGAATAAGATGTTCTTCATATTATACAAGTCGAAAGAGTCCAATACATACAATAATGGAAGTCTAGATTACGATTACAATCTCAACCTAATAAAAACTCTGTCCAACTAAACATAGATATTTATAAAGAAATATAAATAAGATAGATTTCTAAAAAGAAACCTAAATATTATGAATTCTGCAACAAATAAATTCTCTAATAGATGATGAGTGTTGAAGAATACTCATGTTTAGGGTTCTCTGTAGTGCTTTAGCTAGACAGTTATGGAGAGTGTAACTGCACCACTGCAGAGAGTCCGAGAGAGGGGAGGGGGAGAGCATATTTGGACTGGGGAGGGGATAACAAAGAGAGAAAGCAGTAAACATTCCACCCGTCGAAGTGAGCCCAAACTCAAGACAAGTCTTGCCCAAAACCTTTTCCTCGATCCTTCTTAAAAAATAAACAAGGACGAGTGGCCTCCTATTTATAGAGAGGAGAGGGGGAGAGTGGCGGAATAGGGGATCAGATCCCATCCGGAGGGAGGTGATCGGGGAGTACGGGGGAGTGTGGTGCGAAACCTATTATTTGTATCTACAAAAATACAAAACCTACTCTAGTTCGTAACACATACTTTGTATCATTGAGATTGTAACATTGTATCTACTCCCGCAATAAATGGGAGCCTTTGTATTTATATAATCAAAACAAATTATTTTCTATAAAAGGCATAATAACTTTAACAAGTAATTAAAGGGGTTCTATTGGCATTAAAGGCCCTTTGATGTGTATGTGGTCCTAGAATGTAGAAGGAGCTCAATAAACAATACTTTGTATCATTGAGATTGTAACATTGTATCTACTCCCGCAATAAATGGGAGCCTTTATATTTATATAAACAAAACAAATTACTTTCTATCAAAGGCATAATAACTTTAATAAGAAATTAAAGGGGTTCTATTGGCATTAAAGTCCCTTTGATGTGTATGTGGTCCAAGAATGTAGAAGGAGCTCAATAAACAATAAGGTTGAAGTAGAACGTGACCAACATCAAAGGTCCATTTTGGAAAAAAATCCAAAGACCCCAACTACAAAAATTGTACAAAAAACCAAAGAAAAACTTGCAGGGACATTGTAATACTGAACACATCATTGAATTATTACCCATTTGTTTAATCGCTCTATGCTGAGAATACTTTATTCTACCACCAATACTGAAAGGATAAACAAAATGTAAACTAACAAAAGTATACCTCAATGATCCATCAACTGGTTCAATAAGAGGCTCCCACGAATCATATTTATCATTGTATGACCTTGCATCTAAGGAGAATGTCACACTAGAATTCTGGCAACCAGATCCCCCCGTGCAAACTGAATCCTATGCTACTCATAGAAATATTACATAACGGGACTATCTGCAGAGTGAAATAATAGTTAGAAAGGTTGGAAAATAAAAATTCGCCATACATAAGATATACTAACGCACATATGCAGTTTTAGGAGAACAAACAAAAATTGCTCAGATAAGTACAAAATAGACCACAACATAAACGCAGAGTTAGCAAGAATCACATAACTGCCAATAAACACAAGTCAATGAGGACTAAACCTAAACTAGGGTTTTGGCTGTTATCCACAAACCTATATTTCAGGGAAGTATGCAATTTGAGATGAACATATTACAAATATGTGAAAGAAGGAAGTTTTTACCATTTAATACAGGTATCATTACCCTCGGAAAGAATTTTTTTTACTATTGGAGTGAATTAGATCAGAAAAACTTTGCAGGAGAAATTGATCGTAGAATAAAATTATAACACAAAAGATTACCAGACCGCCATAGTCATCAAACAATGCCGCAGAGAAAGTTCTTATTTCTGCATCAACCACAGTATCATCTGAACCACTTGGTACATCCGTACCACTGAGCTTTAAAGCAAACCTCTTCGGAGGTTTTTTAAATCCATTCCAGACAATGAAGGTTCCCAACTCATTTCCAACAGCCCATATACTAAATGGCTCTTTCATATACTTGGAGTCGGATGTGTCCCATATACTTTCATCGGAAAATTGATCTGTTGAGAGCATATCAGCACGAATGCATCTTAATGATTGATAATCAGATTGCTTGGGTGTGCCTTTGCAAGCAATACATCCTAATGTAACAAAACCAGGTGGAGCCTGAGGCATCCAAAAAGATATATTGTCCATTTTTCTTTGCTTTTTTATATGGCCAACAAGTTGAAAATCAGAAGGTGATTTATACAGGTCATTATCTTCTGAGTCTTGAAGGACAATGCAAGTATTAGGAGGTTCATACCTGAAAATCAATTGAAAGAATACTTATCAATTTTCTCTATAATTTGATGTAGGTAGATAGATTTATGAAACGGGGAATTCATACCCTTGAACTGAAATATCACCAAAATATATCATTCCTTCAGGGACTACGGGCCGCCAGATAGATAACTTCTTTCTCGACCCAGAACCTTGATTCCACCATATTAACCGGTAGGTAGCAACTGCTTCGAATCTCCTCATGGAATTAAAAGTTGATGATCTTTGTGATTGGACAGTATTGTCGCCAACAGAACTAGGAGCTTGATCGGAAGCCTTCAGCTCTTGAGGAGAATTTTCCGAAAAACCAAAGTACAAATGTCGTAATTCATATGCTTGCTGAGTCAAATTCAAAGTGACAGGATCAGCAGGAAGGAACGTTCCAATAGAATTATCAACCCGCCAGAATGCCAAGTTAGGACACCTAGTTATCACACTTAAAGAATCATTAACCGGTAGAACTGACTGAGAACTTAGAATAAAATGATCTATACTTGATCAACTCCAATACATGGTAGCTATTTGTTACTCTGGAAAATATTGAAGGAGAACAAACCATGATTCATAGGGAAAAAGTGAAAGGTATAAACCATACAATCTGATTAGAAAAGAGTATACAAAGAACACACAATAATATATCATACCGCGAGAATGACCCAACAACAATGCAATCTCTCATGGCACAAGGAGTAACTAAGGATGCCAAGATACAGAAGACTGAGGAAATTGGAGGTTGTGCCCTTCCTGAAGAAGCCACACAACCCAATGCAACATAACCTTTTGGAGCTACAGGAAACCAAATTGAGCACATTGCTTCTCCCTTGGAGCAATCTTCACCAGCATCCAACTCAGTAATACCTAATTCTTCAGCCGAAACGATGTCTGGAGGGGGCCAAATCAACTTGAAAGATTTTGGTCTCTTCACATGTATTAAGCTGGTATTTACAGCAACTACACCTTTGGTTGGTGGCTTGTCACTGTCAAAGGAGGAACAAAGAATTACTGGTTTTTCAGGGCAAATAAAGAATGAAGGTAAGGTAAATGTTGAAGTTTACTAACACAGGAGTCAGATAGTCACCAAGCACAGCAAAACCAGATGGTGCCTGAGGTCTCCACAATGCATACACTTCACCACTGGAAGGACCTGCATGGTAGACAGGACATCTGAAGTTGCTAAACAGAAACAAAATGAAATATATACACACAGAGAGAGAATCAGATACTATTTACAAAATAAATTTACTTTTTATGGTTCCGATTCTGTCAAACTCTGAGCATAAAACAGTTGATTTCTTCGAAGTCGTTCTTAAAAATGACAATATATCATCTTCAACAGCCAAAAATAATCTCAAGGTGCTGAACGAAAAATTCATGAATATGTCTGAAACTGCCAACTTTATGCTTGTTCTCCCAGAAGCATTAGAGTACTTTACAGATGCATCAAACGGTTCCAAAATCTTTATCCCATTGCTCTCCATGGTTAAACCAAGAGCTTCTGCATTCATTTCAATAGTATTTCCTTTTGAAACCAGCCTGTACAAGCACGAATTAGAAATATCTATTACTGCATCTTTACTATGTTCTGATGATGATGATGATGATGACGACGATGATGATGATGCTCTAAAGAAAGATAGCGCTGATACAGGGTATTACGTTCACATAACAAAAGTAACAACTTGGATGGTGCATCTATTGTAATCAAATTTATAGATAGTTAATGCACAATTCAAGTGATGCGTCACAATTTGACACCATTTATTCTTATAAGCCAGATGCTGTTGTGGATAATTGAGGAGATTTTGCATTTAAGTGCAATGGATATATTTGATACAGACCGAGTCAAAAAACATGTGACAGGAAGTAGTAGGAAGATCACCTGCAGGATGCATCCATCTGTGCATGCAAAAGCTTATTACTGAGGATTTGCTGTTCAGCATTTCTAGATTTATTGTAGAAGGTAAGCTCAGGGCCAATAGCCTGAAACAAATTGATACAAAATAGCTTTAAAAATCATCCAGAATGTTTGCATGCATTCCCAATGACCTCTCAAATAAGTAAATTCAAGATATAGATATTTACAGGCAGAACAAATAAAATTTTAAGCAGTGCTATTAATAAATATGTTAATATACTTCTATAATCAGTCCAATTGAAAGGAACTTGGGCAATAATCTTCTAGCTTCGCTCTGGGAACATCTTAAAGCTACCACTCTTTTGTTACTCCCATGATTTTCTACCTTAAACATCTTAAAACTTCATTCATAAAATGCAAATAAACCAACAACATGACCTTCTATTTATTACGACCTATGAGATGAATAATAGGAAACCACACTAAGATATTCTCAATTCTCATCTAAAACTAAGTTTTACATGACACCTTAGCAATAACGTTCAGATGTATGGAGTAGTATCACATATGAACAAGTACACGACTACCAATAACAGAACATATATTAGGTGCATTAGCATATGAAATCAAGACACTTAACAAGTCAGAAATAAAAGTAAGTGCATATATATGCACGTCATTACGAATGGGATCAACAGTGAAGACTCTGATATTTAGTTTATTTATCAACCTGATTATTTATGTTGTAATGTACATTCCTTAATATTTTCTTGTCTTTTTGGTTAGGCCTTTGTGCCTTATTTGTGTGCCTCTGGGCCTGTAGGAAGAGGGTTATTTCTAGTAGAATACCTTTAGTTTTAGGTAGCTGAGAATTGTGTGGTTGAATCCCCTTTTGGCTGTGGAGACTTTCCCTAGTCTCAAAGGGGGCTCCATTCCATGTAACAATTCTCTGATTTTGCAATGGAATCCTACCTTTTCTTTAGTAAATTTGTGGAGATCTGGTTGTTGAGTTCAGTTCCATATCACGCACTTAAAGCATAACATCTCATATTTTTTAATTGAGCTCTAAATCTAATAAAAACGTGCCCACTGTAGCAGATGCAGAATAAACAAAGCAAATGTTTCATATATTTCTACACATATCAACCTAGTCTAGTAGTAGCATAAAGTAAGTGATTTCACGACATTGTTTTAATGTTGAGGAGAAAGGTTTCATTACAATAAATAATCAGTTCTATTTTGGAAATTCCAAGATAAAAAAACATAAAGATAAGTTCATTATAGATGATGGCTATACACAGGAGAGCGTCGAAGGAGGTAGGGATATTCCAGACCACAACAAGTTCAGGTAGGAGTTTATGTATATTCTTCGGATTTTGGAAACAGCATTCGCAAAGGGACATATTATTTGCAGAACCATAGTCCATTACTTCTGTTGATAAGCTTAGAAATGAAATAAAAGAAATTATTTTGAGATGTTGAAGAATGGTGCAATGATAAATGGCGCTTGACATTTCAGAAGATTATTAGGTTTGGAGTATGAAAAGAGAAAAATCCTTTTCTCTCAATCATGCAACAAAGAACATGTCCTCATTAAAACAAAATCATGATAACAAAAATATAGGCACATATAATGCCGAAATATAGGCACTTATGGTACCCAAAAATCGACAAAGCAAACATTTCTGTCATTCGCATAAAATTAGAGTATCTCGTAAAAACTACCACTGTAAGGAAGTAATGATAAATTTAATTTCTATCAATATTCCAGATGATAAGCAGCAATAGCATAGATGTTGAGAAGAGAAAAAGATTCTCCTGTAGTCTAGTCTCTATACCGATATGTATGTCATTTTTTATACATCCGTATAGGTTTTCCTTCCAAATTTCAAAATCCAAGCATTCTAGTAAAATATATTGATAGTAAGGATAAAATGATCAAAAAAATAACGAAAACTATATGATGTGTCGGCTCCCATTCTCACATATCAGCAGCGAGGGAAAGGAGCGCGGTCATCAAGAAAGTGAAAGGAACTGGAGCTGCTTTTATTATTATGTTTTATTGTTGGACTGTTCTATTATTATGTTGTGAGTTATGTGGGCTGCGTCCCAATTTTGGGTTGGGCTGGGCTACGTCCTGGGGCCTCTTTTGTGCATTAATTAGCTCGTTGTTGAGAGGGGAGCTGAGAATTGTGTGGTTGAACCCCTTCTTAGCTCTGGAGACTTGCCCTATTCTCGATGGGGGTTCAGATATGTAGCAATTCTCACTTTTTGGTTGATCGAATCCTTCCACTCTCGTTCTAGAGAGTGATTTAGTGTTGTTAAGTTACAATCATGTCTCTCTTTAAGTGCAGTACCCTTGAACAATGAACAAATGATAAGATTGGAGATCTTATTTGCCAGTAAAAAACATGATAAATGTAACATACACAAGGACAAGCAGTAATTTAAAAAATTAACATGCTAAAATTTCATAACAAACTTAGAGAAAGTTATATTGTCTAATTGTTAAGATATTAACAATTATGTTTCTGATGCAAAGACCTTTAGTGTCGTTTATCATTTTAATTAATTTTATTCTTTTTTGGGGAACTTTTATTCTTACTGATAAAGGCCTAAACTATCACTCAACATCCCCCTTGCCACCGTTCCTAAAGCACCCCTATTGAAGGGATATTACTTTTTATTGGCTGAAACACGAAAATTCTATCCTTCATTAAACAATCATGCTCAATGTAATATAAAACCATTTCTTTGTACAGTGCATACCTGCAATTCAAAAATCATTTCTGTGGGTCGGACAGAAACAGCATTTTGTGATGCTGGAGTAGCATGGCTTCTCCCTGAAGAGCGAGCAGCAGAACTTGCATTATCCCCCTCCAGATAGACATGGTCCTCTTCATTAACTGAATAGCTACTGTTGGCTCCAAGATAAACACATGAATCTAAGTATGATCCAATCTGGAACATTGAGAAGATAGAAACTTCAGTCGCAATTGAACTATGGTTTTAAGAGAGCAACCAAAAAAGGAGCTGATCAAGGTCTAGGAAAACTACCTTGATTGTAACATTCTGAAATTGCAGTTTCTTTCCATTCCCAACATAAATTAAAGCTTCCATATTCGGACATGAGATATCTAATCCGTGTCTGTCTTTCAAATACAAAACCCCACCACCTCCATCATATATAAAAAGGTCAAGCCTTTCATCGTCAGCAACTAGAGGCTTATTCGGTGAAATAGAAAATTCAGCAGAAGGTTGATGAAAAACTGGCTGGTCAAGTATGAGGGGAACCACAGAAGATGAAGAGTTCGAATTATCATCATATAATAATTCACCACGAACTGTTGGGACAAAAAACTCAACAACATCCAGCAAAAAATCAAGTGCAACAAGCAATTGAGGCCTCTGGATGCATAAAGAGACAAATGTTGACTTTTCATAGAATTTGGCATCAAGAATTAGAATTGCCGGAGTGTACTTTCTTGCACTATCCACTGAAGATTTTCTCTCAACAACATTGTGATCTGTGTTACCAACAATACGTTTTGAAGAATTGTATTCATCCATACTAGGCTTTCCAATGGCCAACCTGAGCTCCTTTACTGTGCCTTCACGATTGTCAACAACAATCAAGTCCTTCAGAGTGATTGACAGAAGGCCTTCCCCAACTGTGTTAGACTTATATAAAAGCCATATTCCATTCACCTGAAATCAATATTTTGATAAATGAATTAAGCCTCAGGCGTTTTCCAGTAGCACCATGAGGTTTAAACAACTTAGTTCTTAGTTCATAGCCTTGCTCATGCAATTTTTATCCCAAGTCCCAACAAATGAAAAACACTTGTTGGGAAAAAATATAAAATACATTAAGTATACCACGAAACTATAAATTAGCTCTGCTAAAAATTAAACCAACAATACAATAAAAATATACAATACCATACTAGCTAAGAACACAGGTTATTTATATACTCCCTCCGTCCCAATTATAATGTCCAGTTTTCCATTTCGGGTTGTCCCAAATATAATGTCCAGTTTTTCTTTTAGCAAATTATTAAACACAACTTTTTTGTAGGACCCACATCTTTACATATCTCTACTCACAACTAACTCCTCTCCTTAAAAACCGTGCAAAAAGCAAAGTGGACACTATAATTGGGACAGAGGGAGTATAATATATATTAGCATAAGTACCAACTCCCAAGTTGCATCATCATCAACAACTCAACACAACTCAAAATCAACCAATCCAAGTCCCAAGAAATAATTCTGCTCAAATCAGCAAGTACCAACAATTTCTCCAAAAAAACCACAGCTTAATTTTGCGTGCTGCTGTTGGAGAGGAGGTGGTCGGTTGCACACTGCTAAAGGGAGAGGAGAGGAGCAATGCTCACTGCTGAGAGACAGGAGAGACAGCAGTTCTTATAAGATGGGAGAAGAGACTTGCCCTTTGCTTGTTTAACACAAAGTAGTCAATGCCTTCACAAACCTAATTTGCCCCTCTTTATATAGAGGTGGCTTACGCATAAAGTAAGGCAACAAGTACAATTCTAGATCCCCATTCTAGATCCCTTCAAGGGGGATTTCCCCCATTTTCCCCTAGAGGAGCCTGCTCTCCACCTAACTCCAAATACATCACAACAGCTTCTGCCATGAGGAATTTTTCTAAACACTGTAGAGTGCAATACAATGGAAGTAAAACCAGAGCAAAATTGGAAATAAATTCAATGAAGCTACTTTAGTCAATTGTGTACAGAAAAACAACAGAAAGTGGGATGGAGCTATAGGATTGTTATGTAGACAAGATTAAGAAGAGAGAGTAAGAATCCAGCTTTCTTTCTGAAATATCACATTCAAAATTGACCAACAGAAACTGTGACCAAGAGCTCTATTTTGCACTGTATTGAGCACAATTTCAAATTTCTCATCTGAAAAAATACAGATTGGTTTCTCAATAGAAAAACAAGAGAAAGTTTTTAGCTTGTGTATTTTCAGATACTATACAATCAATCAAAGGATGGATGAAATCCAATCAAAAGGAGACCAAGTCAAGCAACACAATTACACCTCGGAAGCCGTTGCATGTATTTCAAAAATCTCTAGTACCACGCAATGTCAAGTATGTACAGCTGGCTGAGGATCATGACCAGCAACATTCAGTAGCTCTAGTAAATGAAAATCATTTTCACCAACAATTGGAGAAAAGTCAGGTAAGGATATCAACTAGGACGGGTAAAAGCCAATATATTGGCACTATCCAGAAGAAAAGCATGAGGAAATAAATGCTTCAACGTATGACACACATCCTTTTTGCATTGACATACCAAGGCATTTATTATTTCCAGACACAGGCCTACTCTATATGCCATAGCTAACTTTATCTATTTTTAGGTCAGAAGATAACTAGGATATTATGCAAATTCCAAATTCCAACGTTAACAAAAACATATGCATAATCTAGTAAAGCATGAGAAAGAAATGCTTTGTATGTATGGCACTCAAACAAAAAATAATCTTGGCATAAGTACAACCGCCAAGCTTTGATTTTCTCATCCTTTTGGCATTCACACTATAATCCCTATCATTTATGAATTTACAGAAGACAAGCGTGCCGTCTATGCCACTGCTACCTCTAGTTATTATCATAAAAAATGATCCAAAGACATTCTATTTGTAGTAGAACATGTTTCACATGTTAGGCATAAATTTCTACAAAATTCTACAAACT
Organism: Lavandula angustifolia; assembly: GCA_028984105.1. Taxonomy (NCBI): domain Eukaryota; kingdom Viridiplantae; phylum Streptophyta; class Magnoliopsida; order Lamiales; family Lamiaceae; genus Lavandula; species Lavandula angustifolia. The sequence goes on along the minus strand of CM054802.1, from coordinate 24,840,333 downwards.
ATCAGGATATACGAGAAATGAGATCTAACTGATAAAGCTATAGTTTCCCTGATCAGTTATCACAGACAAGTAAATAAGAAGTTTCAAGGGTATGAATTTACCTGCAGTGTAGCAAGTGATGTGTCCCTGGTAATGCCATAGTGAAGACTAAGTTCTACCGTGCCAATATTCAGAGAAACCTTAGTAGCAATCCATACTTCCCTGTCCTGGGATTCAGATTTTGCAGGATCTAAATCTCGATTACCACTGGGTTCTCCCACATCAATCAAAGGGGAGGAGAATTCGTCTTTAAGTGAAGGCACAAAATTTGGAGGCTCTGAAATATTAGTTTGTGTACATTCAATGATAATTTCATATTCTTTACTGGACAAAGCTGCTTTCAGTTCTGCAATCTGAAATTTGATGGGCAGTATCACAATGTCATTATTATATCTTAGAATATACAGCATATCTGAAGTAAAAAGTAAAAAAAGTCGATATAGAAAACATCAAGTAATCATAGTTTACAGATTGGAATATACAATACCGTAACAGTGACTTCTATACTCGGGATTTTATGCAACAAGTCACGAAGCGTTCTCTGAATGACAAGGGAAAAACCCTTGACATTTTGTATTATGCTTTCCCCTGATACAGATCCTGAACAAACATTTAAGTTGATATCTTCAACCTGAAAAAGAAACTCAGATTCAGTAAAAAAAAGGATCAACCTACAAAATGCAGATAGTTGAAGAGTTCATAATGTTAGTGTTACACTCCTACATATACAGAACGTCTCGTTTATGGCACCATTAAGCTCATGAGGAGCCTTATGCAGTATCCATCTTTTATCCACTTTTGAATTAACTAAGGCATCGTGCATGGATAGTCCATTTTTTGCTACATTGCAGGAGTTCATCATATTTATTTATATTTATAATAAGTTATCTCTATTTATTTAGTTAGATAGGTTTTCTATTAGGTTGGTGTTGTGACTAGTCTCTACTCCCACTACATCTACGTAGGACTCTTCCTACTCGATTATATAGATTATCTGTAGCAGATTATGCTCTCTCAAAAGACAACATTAGTGTTGCAGAACAGCTGGTCCGGCTATGTTTCTCTTTCTTGTTGCACAACTGAAATAGTTAGGTGCAAATATACTTTTCTGCTAGATCAGCCGTTGGAAGTGGTAATTAATATCAAGAAGCACTTTATAGCAAAAGTGATGCAATACCATCGCCAAGTCCCAGCAATTGAAGTTGCTTTTGCGTTTGATCTGTTTTAAGCCTGCGCTAACTGCCGCTGTGGGTAAGAAACCAGTCGTTACGGGAGAGGGGTTAAGGAGAGATCACCAGAACAACCATAATCTCGAGGACGGAGGGTGAGCGAATCAGACCTTGACGTGTGCCAAGTGTTTTCAACCACCACAGTAGCGGCAGTGGACGCCCACCACACATCAGGCAACCACAGCGAATGGGCCACAGATTCAACCAGGAGGAAGACCTCATATTGATACACTCTTGATCAGAGTGCATCGAAGTGTATCGATTTTCCGGCGAAATGCTCCCAATTCGAGAGGGAGAGCTCTCCATATTGTGTCTCACAAGAAAAGTCTATTTTCATTTAATTTCTTCTATAGTCCAAAATGCATTACAAAAGCCGTTTATATAGGATAGGAAAGTAAAAACCTAATTAACCTAAACTAATATATTAAAAGCATAACACATATCCTCCGATGAAGATGGTTACCATCCTTTTGATCGAGGACCTTATCGAGGTTCTAAAAATTATAATCGCAAACCACGTCAGTATGGGGGTCAAGCTAATACCAATTTACATACAAAGATGGATATGCCCAGTTTTCCGGTCATTTTCACATTGAGCACTTCCTGGAATGGAGGCATAATGAAAACTTTTAACAATTCGGAGGACAAATAATGCAAATTAGTGGCTTATCACCTCACGGATAGTGCCTAGACTAGAGGAAGGAGCTCCAAAGCAATTGGTATAGACAGCGCAAGCGAGTCACAACATAGCCTCCCTACTACACTCTAATCTCCCCAACGCCACTCGATCTCCCGTTGGCAGCTCTCAACAACCGACGAAGCCTCCCTATTCAATAAACCATCACAATTATCAAACCTCCCAAACAACACTTACATCCATCCCATTTTATTTGGGCAAATGTTACCGGTGTGGGCAGCCGGGCACCTACCAACGCTTGCACAAAACTGCGGCGTACGATCTACTTAATTGAAGGGGGGACAAGGAGAACGAATGCTCCAACCCCCCACCCCCCCCCCACCCCAACCCCACCCAAGACCCAAGAAAATGATGATTATGAGGGAGCAGATTTTGAAGAGGAGAGGTCAACTCATCACGGTGAAGCTGCGTCGTGCATAGTGCAACGCTTGTTATTGGTTCCAAAGTATCAAGAAAGAAACCCAACATCACAAAATCTTTCGCCATTCGATGCACGGTTCGACATAAAGTTTGTAATGCCTTAGTGGATAATGGGTGTAGTGAAAATGTGGTCTCGAAGGCCCTACTTAAGGCTCTGAATCTGAAAACAGAATAACACCCCAAACCCTATAAAATTGGCTGGGTCAAAACGGGCCTTGAGGTGAAAGTCCTTGAAGTTTGTTGTGTGCCCATGCCAAATGGAAAGTTCTACAAAGATGAGGTCTTATGCAACATTGTGGAAATGGACGCGTGTCACATCCTTTTGGGTAGGCCACAGTATTATGATGAGGATGTGACTCACAAGCGCAGAGAGAATATAATCATTCAGATGGCCTGATAGGAAAATCATGCTAGTACCTTAGGCTGAGCCGAACTCTAATGTTCCTGAAGTTGGGAAAAGTATATTTTCGTGCGTTTCTGGTGAAGATTTTCAATCTGTTGTAGCCAACCATGGCCCACTATTAGCCCTACTTCTGAGAGGGGGAGCCGAGCTCGAGGAGCAAATTCCACCCCAAGTTCAAGCTATTATGATGGAATTCTTCGATCTGACCCCTGGTACCTTACCGGACAATCTTCCTCCGATGCTTAATATTCAACATCAGATAGATCTAGTCCCAAGTGCAAGTATGCCCAACTTACTCCGTTAGATGAATCCCGAAAAGCACGTTGAACTCCAGTAGTAGGTAGATGAGTTGCTAACCAGGGGGTTGATTTGTGATAGGTGAGTCATATACGGTTCCCGCCCTCCTTACCCCAAGAAGGACGGCATGTGGCGCACGTGTGTCGACACTCGCGCAATCAATAAAATTACAGTGAATAAAATTACTGTGAAGTACAGGTTCTTCATACCATGATTGAACGATATGCTAGAAAACCTTGTTGTCGCCATTGTCTTTATCAAATTGGACCTCAAAGTGTCATCAGCAAAAACGGGCGACGAATGGGAGACGGTCTTCAAGACGAAGGATGGCCTCTACGAATGGCTCGTCACGCCCAATTAGGCTCTCCAACGCCCCAAGCACGTTCATGCAACTCATGAACCAAGCCCTCCAAGCTTTCATTTGGAAATTTCTTGTTGTATAATTCAACAATATACTCATATATAGTCAAAGTGAAGGAGCATATCCGACAAGTGTTTGTGGCATTGCGTGCGCATACACTATATCCAATCTTAAGAATGTGCCTTCATGCTACCTAAGTTGCTTTTCCTTGGTTTTGTCTGGGTCGGGACGGAATTCAAGTGGATACTACTAAAATCAAGCACCCAAGACCGGCCAACCCCGGAGACCATCCGAGATGTGCAAAGTTATCATAGTCCAGCGACATTCTACAGTCGTTTCATTCATGATTTTAGTACTATTATGGTGCCTCCCATGGATTACCTTAAGAAGGGACAATTCCGGTGGGGGCTCAAGTCAACAGTTTCTCAACCATCAAGAATAGGTTGTGCTTTTCCCCTGTTCTTGTCGCTCCAAAATTTGATAAAGTAGCCTGAGATGCTTCTATTCTCGGCGTAGGCACAGTGCTATCTCAAGAAGGGAGACCTATTGATTTCTTCAGAGAGAAGTTAGTTGGAACACCACAGAAATGGACTACATACGAACTGGGATTTTATGCAGTTTTACGTGGAGTTAAGCACCAGGAACATTACCTCTTTCAATGAGAGTTTGGTCCTTTTGCGAATCACCAAGCTCTCGAGTATTTGGATTCCTAGAAGACGTGTAACTGTATGCACACCAGGTCGGTTTTCATAACGATTTAATAACATCCTGCAATTCTTCTACAGTTGGATACCCTGAGTTCTGATATCGTGGGTTTCAATTCCATTAAAGACACGTTGGAGAGTGATGAAGATTTTGGGAAGATCTTGGCTGATTGTTTCAATTCACGGTTTATCGCTGACTTCGTAATGCATGATGGATTTCTCTTTGTTGGCAATCGGTTGTGTATTCCCTGCACATCTTGCAGATCAGATTTGTGAGTTAGATGTCACTGGACTCGAGGCTCACTTGGGCCGAGATAAAACCATCCACCTCCTTGAAGAGCTATTATTAGACCAAATTAAAGAGACATGTCCACCGCTTTGTGCAGCAATGCCCTATCTGCCAAAGGGTCAACACTAGAACACCGCTTTGTGCAGCAATGCCCTATCTGCCAAAGGGTCAACACTAGAACACAGGACTTTATACCCCTTTACTCGTTCCTACTACCATATGGCAAGATCTATCCATGAACATTGTTCTCGTCTTACCAACGCACTCAACGTGGATATGACTCCATGTTTTTGATTGTTCATCGATTCCCCAAGATGGGGCACTTTCTTCCACGGAAAAAAAAAGATATTTCCTACACTGTTGATTTGTTCTTCTACTAGATAGTTCTTTTGCATGGCATTCCCAAGTCAATCACGTCCAACCATGATGTTAAATTCTTGGGCCATTTCTAGCATAAATTGTGGAGGTGTTTCGATACTACTCTCCAACCTCAAACGGACGGTCAAACGGAGGTGGCCAACCGTCTCTCATAAATATGCTTCGCGCCATCTCTGGTGATAGACCGCGCCAAAGGGATTCAACCTTACCACAAATTGAATTCGCCTTCAATAGTGCCCCCAACCAATCAACAAAGAAGGCCCCTTTCGAAGTGTTCCATACGAGTATTGATCTTTAGGGCTGGAAATCGGTTTTCGGTTAGTCCAGATAACCGGAAACCGAAACCGAAAATTCGGTTTCGGTTATCCAAATTTTCGTCGGTTCGGTTATCGGTTAACCGATCGGTTATTTAATTAACCGATGGTTAACCGATAACCTTAATTAAACATAGTTAATTATGATATATTATATGATATAATTATAATATATAGTTATATTATATGATTTAACCTACGTGTCTATATAGTTTAAGTGTTTAACTTAAGTTTATACTTTATAGTTTATACTCGTGTCTCACCTGTCTCGGAAGTCGAAGCCCCCGCCGTCTCGCTACTCGCTCCGTCTCGAAGTTCAAGTTTTTTTTTTTTTTGACGTAGTACTTGCTACTCGCTCCGTTGTGCCCCCGCCAAAAGTCAAAAACGTGAAGGCGCAATCGCTCGTCGCTCCCGCCGTGCCTCCGCCTCGCTACTCGCTCCGTCTGCTCGGCTGAAGTTCTCGCTCATTGTGTCTCGAGAGTCGCTCTCCCCGTCCGGCCGTGCTGCTCGGCCGCTGCCGCCGCGCTCTGCTCCCGCTCTGCGGCTCGCCTCGCCCCTTGCTCCCGCTCCGGAGAGGAAGGCCGCGGAGCTGGTAGTATTCGGTTATCTATGAACTAACCGAAACCAAACCGATCTCGGTTTCGGTTAACCGAAAAACCGATCGGTTTCGGTTTCGGTTGGTAATATTTGCACTCTTCGGTTTCGGTTAACCGAAAATTCGGTTTCGGTTAACCGAAACCGAACCGATTTCCACCCCTATTGATCTTATTTAACTACCCTCTACTACTGAGTTTACCGAACGTATTCAACATGTTCATGAAGAGGTGAAGGTGAACCATGAGAGCAATAATGCCTGCTATAAAGCATCTCCTGACAAGCACAAACACGCTAAATCTTTTGATAAGGGCGACCTTGTTATGGTCTATCGGATACACCGTTTACGCGCTGGGATGTACAACAAGTTGAAAGATGAGAAGCTCGCATCTTGAGGTGAACCTATGCGTACAAGGTGGACCTCAGAGAGTGCATGCGTATTTTCGATACATTCAATGTTGTTGATATCTTTGCATACTATCCACCTGATGAGTTCTCTTAAGACGTTTCAACCTTGGGATTGAGTTCTCTTTCAAGAGGAGACTGATGCAATACCATCGCCAAGTCCCATCAATCGAACTCGTATTTGCATTTTATCTATTTTAACCCTAATTGATTAGTTCGGTTAATTTAGTAATTTGATTTGCTTTTGGTTTTATTCTAGTTTGTTTATAGATTTGCGCAGCTTATGGATTATCTTATTTACTCTTTGTTATTTGAAGTGGGTTGTGCTTCAAGTCAATTCAAACATTTTTGTTGTTCTTCATTAAAAAGCCAACCAATTATTGCACCTTAATAGGAGGGAAGTTGTCCCCCCCCCAATTTGAGAGAGCTTATCAACAGCTTGTTTCAACTTATTCTGAAAAATCCAACGCTTATGCGTGCGTTTGGAAGAGCTTACAAAAACAACTTATTTTTGTTGTTGGCTCTTTCTCAAAAGATGAATTCGGCTTATGAAAATAAGCCATAAACAACTTATGAAAATAGATCCCCATATCAAATCCCCAGGAGAACAATTTTTTTAACCATGTATTATTTATTTTCCTAATTAAGTACTTATATATAGATGCATCCAAAAGGAAACAACTTATTCCAAACGGGGCCTAAGAATTTCCTATGGCAATGACCTGTGCAGAGAGCCTAAGACACTTTCATTTTATTGCACATGGGATTTGTAAAATCAATTGCAACAAAAAGCATGCCCTACTGTGGCTTACAACTCAGTTCAACAATATAGCACAAGGTTGGCAAAACATATCATCAGAAAAAAGCAATTTTATGATTCATATATTATATTGTGTGTTATGGGGTGCATGGTACAACTCTGCATGAATAGAGTTAGCAAACTGGCATGAGTGCAATTTTCATGTCAGCTCAAGGGTTATGTCGAAAGAGTTCTCACAATCCTCAAATTTCTTTCCAAGTCAACCAACATAATGTTGGGAAAATGAATTGCAAGAAAATGCTCAATTGTTAATGAAACCCCCAAAGTCAACATCTGATTGTGGCAGTACACCACGAGTCTAATTCCTCTAGCACTATCTACAATAAGTTCAGAAAGAAGAGGCAGCGAAAAAGATATGATTCATATCTTCTGAGTCCCTCTTAGACAACATACCCAAATTGAGAACAGAAAGCTGTTCACTGAGCTTTATTTAACCTATCACCAGTAGATAGCTTGCTCAAAGTAAGCTAAATTTGATTCATCAGCGTATTTCATACCAATGAAGACCAATAAGAAACAGAAGCATTTTGGCAACCACAATTGTGCACTACATAACAGAAAGAATGATAAAATTATCTTACGAGAATTTGAAGAATGTCCACATGTACAGCATCAATTTCACTTCTAATCCCGCCGAACCATCTAAATGTATTCTGAAGAGTGATTTGAACTACATCAAGTTTCAAATAACTGCAACCAAAGACAGGATAATGCATGCAAGTCATACTCCAGATTAACAAAATAGTTATTTGCAGGTAATCAGCATTCATGGGAAGCTTTACTCACTCAATGCTGTTTGTTCTCTTAGGCATTAATATGATTGGCTTGTTAAGCGAAAGATCCAATTTAAGAGCAGGAGATCCTTCGATTTGACTTGTTGTAAACTCCTTCTCTGAATTTGTCACTTGATCTTTAATTCGGATAACATCTTTTGAATTGGTAGGGACAAGACCCATAAAGTAACTGATAACCTGTAAATTATTTTGCACCTGAATACACATTTACTATCGAATTTATTGTTAACCCAAGTAAAAACAATAATGATTAACAAACCTCTTGGATAAAGCGATTCAGATAGACAATTCGGACTTCAGAGAGCTGCCCATGGAGGCTATAGTCATAACCTTCATAGTCCTCATCATCAGCATTAAATGAACAAAATTCCAACTGCAGAATGACAAAGAAGCTTTTACAAGTTAATCTGTTACATGAAATATCATCTCTAGTCAAATAATAGGCAGAGGCAAAAGGCAAATCGAGGTTTTAGATAGCTATTATATGTGACACATATGAAATTACATATGCCACTTATAGTTGAGCAGCAAAATTATAATCTAGAAATAACAGAGGGAGCAGTTAGCCGTATCAACATATCACTTGTAAGGAGAGAATCATAACCAGTAATAATTACCAACTTTGAAGGGTCATTTTGTTCATACGTCGATGCATTTCGAAACATGACTTTTTTTGTTTGAGCTGGCTAATTGTTCAGGAGATTTTTCCAGATAGGATATACATGAAGTAGCTCACTGGCATAACTAAAATAAAATAAAATAAAAAAGTAACAAAGATGGACAAAGAGACAGAGACTGTTGCTAAGAACAATCAACACAAAATATAAAAGCTGAAATCTCAATTTTGACCACATGGAGTTCAACTGATGAATCTGTAGAGTAGATGATCCCAGTGTCCCAATAATGAAACCGAGGCATGCACATGCATCATGATGATAGAATATAAAATAAAAGGTCAGACTACCTCCACAAAAGAACTACCACCAGTGTTCCTCATGTCACAGGCCCAGAAATACATATGACTGCTATGAAGACTATCATCGCTGATCCTCAGATTCCCAAGGGATGCTTTGATACTAAAAGACGAAGGGAACACCTATCACATGGAAAGAAGTAACTTCAGATCCATCCAAGCATAGGTTAGCACCAGATAAATGGATGGCATGCGCACCTTGATATTAGTAAGAAAATTATCTTGAGCCAAAGTAGCAAGTTTAGAGTCATTTTCATTCATCAGAAAAATCTCAGCACGAGCCATGTTCAACAGTAAATAGAAAACCACTCTGGACTTCCCCTTCCCCAGCAAAGATTCTAAAGGCTCTTCCATTGGAGCAGAATGCAGCCCATCATTTACAATTTCCTTCTGTGCAGAATGTTGTGCAGAAGATGTTGACGACATATTACCAAGGGTATTATCTATATCTTCTGGACTGTTTATATCATTTACAAAATCCAGAATGGCTAATATAGTGGGTCTGCGACAGTAAAATGACAAAGTGGAGAGTGTAACTGCAACCTGAAACAGTGAACAGAGAAACAAAGAAACCAGATAATCAATATATTCAAGTATCAAATTAATATAAATGCAGTATTTCATCTTTCCCGAGTATAATTTTCAAGAGATAAAAGATGACAAGATGAAAATATGAATGTTTAATAATGGTATGACTGAACTATACTAGTCAATGTTTCAATTCAAGTTGGGAGTGCACTGTAGAAATTTCTACGAATTAAAAGGGTGTCCTCTGAACATGGATTGTGTTGTCTATATGCTAATATTCCAAGGATTCATCACTGCACCGGTTCCCTAAGATCACCAACTGACATTGATTAAGTTCCTCTATCCCAGTCTCTACCTCAAATGTAGTATTGTCCCAACTCAGAGCAAAAACATGGACTATGTCAACATGATGTGTAAGATGGTCTTAAATCTGAGATAACAGATTTTTCACATTTTTGTTTTGGCTTTCAAACTTTTGAACACGACATTATGCAACTATTCACTTACCATACCTTGGTAACTCCAAAGCAATCATCATACATAAAAATAATTTTACTGATGAAAGTAAAGAGACCTTCTCTACTAATTCACGTCTTCAATAAACTTTAAGATTCCCAGTTCACATTATCTGGCCTCGTAGAAAAAGCCTTGCATTGCGTAATACCATTTCTCAGCACACCAAGCCTTATTGATTTCAATAGTGTGTATTCTGGTTAGTAATTGATTCGGTTGATCACAACATATGACAACAATTTTAAGATATGACTTTTTTAACATATCTTGATTGGTTCTTTAGATCCAGATAATATGAAGTGATGAATTGGTTTTCATACTAGCAGGCCGGTCGTTTGTACTCCTTACCCTAGAAAAAACCAACGAGCTACACACTAAGCATAGCAATTATATCAAAAGGTCAATTGAATTTTTATTCAACCCTAACAGGTATAAACTTAACACAAATTAGAAAACAAAACAATGACACTAACATTTAAGAGAGATTTGAAACAAGTAAGCACTGTAACCCAAGAGCTTACAATGTGATATAGATATTTTAAGACAAATGATGTGCAAGAATTGAAAAGACCTTTGCTTGAATGGCCAACTTACTTGTTTATCCACATTGGAATAAAGGGGTGAGTTCTGGTCAGAAATTACAATCTGAGCTTTGACGAAACTGGCTAATGAATCAATAAGACCCATCTCACCAGCTTCCAAATACGTAAGACCAGAAGGCAGCAATCCAGCAACACGAGTGAAACATGGAGCCTCAAAGTCGAAGTGATCTGCGACTATTCCAGAACTAGCAAAGTCCATTTCATTAGCTGGAGATAGGGGACTACCAACTGAATCATTAAGATCCTCAGATGCCTCATAAAATTCATCTTCTCCTTCAAGTTGGCTAACATTATTACTTGATTGAGTTTCACTATCAGCGTTATCTAATAATGAAGGTGTTTCTGCACTCCTGATGAATGATCTTGCTAGGTAACAAATCTGAGATGTCTCCTTGGAGCAAAATAAATCTTCTATTTCCAACGATCTAAGGACTGTACCAATGAAAACATCACTCGCTCTCACAGACAGTTCAACCTGAACGGCATTGATTAAATCAGCAAATAAAAAAATAACCCAGAAGTGCAAGATAAAGAAAATACAGATTTAAGTTTGTATCTTACTTGTCCACCAATTGCTCGAAACTCGAACAAACGTTTCTCTTCAGCAAGGAGCATCTTCAAAAGATTCTGATCTTGCTAAAAGAAGTTTGAACAAGAGCTCATATTCAGACACGCAGTATATACACATCTGACATAACAGAATTTTTAGAAAACTGTATACCTGACCACTGTAACTGAAACTTATCTTCAACTCATCAAGTAAGCCAGTGAGAAAGAAATTTTCTCTTGTTGATGTATCTGTCATATCTTGCTTGCTGACTTCAGAACCTTCCGAGTCGGATGATGTTTCAATTAGACCAGTTATAGAAGCAGAAACCTGCACGTACAATTCAGACCTCCATGTAAGAAACTTCAGCAGTAAATCATGTAATGAATTCCAAACCTAATTGCTTCAGTCCTGAAAAATGTATGATTATCAAAAAACACCAGATCACCCATAATGACCACGAATTTTCTATGTATGTACGTGCTCGCTGCAGAAGAGTACTAAATGGTACAGAAATACAGAAACTCAACATATATATCTATATATTCCAATCACACTAGAGACAAGTTCATTGTATGTCTAAAGTGGTCTCTCATTAGACCAGATCTATCTCGCACCCCCAGTCACCAAGTAAGAGTTTTGTCAAAATTTCAATAAAGAAGATGACATTAAAGGCACCACAGAAAAGGATTTTATAATTCATATATTCAACATCTGACAGAAGAAAAGTAAATAGAAAAGCACATCAAGGAAGAACGAAAGAAGAGGGACATTAGGATGCTTGAACTAACACAGTTACATTGTTGTTGAAGAGACTGTTATATTGTAATTTCTTTATTTTCTTTTTAATTCTAGATAGACTTAGTATTGACTTGAGATTGTATTCTAGTCTCCACTCTACTCCCACTATATATATATATATATATACATATATTTATAGGAGGAGGTTCAAATGTGAACAGTCTGTTATTGTGTGAACGTATGAACACTGCACTTTAAAGATAAATGTATTGCACTTTCAAGGCAAAGATACTGCACTTAAAGTGCAGTACTTAAAATGCAGTATCTTTGTGTTTAAGTGAAGTCCTTAAAGTGCAGTACTAAAAGTGCAGTATCTTTGTCTTGAAAAGGCAGTACATTTGTCTTTAAACACTTTGACACGATAAGAGTTGTTCATACTGGAACCACTCCCTATATATATATATATATTTATGAGAATCTTCTACTTGTTCATTATCAAGAATATGTTATTCTCTTTGACGATTGTAATCCCTAAGGAGTAAAATCCTCGTAAGAGAATGATGAATAAGAAAATGTTAATGTTTAAAAGAACAAAAATGAGATAGAAAAGTACGGATGCATTGTAAATAGCTACTTGAAGATAGCTTTGCCATGTTTTCCTCGATTTTTCGGAGTCGAAACGCAAAATTAGAGCACTTGCATCTTCTACAACCTAGAAACATAAGATATATGAAAACCAGAAGAGAACCATAAATCAAAAGGTCCCATCATAACCTTAATAAAACTTAAAATGAGTTGGTGTATTACTACTTGGACTACCTTGGAATAGGAGCGCTCAGCATCACAAACAGCCAATATGTGCTCCACATTACCAAGAAGATCAGCAGGAACTTGATATAAGTGTTTACCCCGTAAGCTAGAATGAGAAAATCATAGGACCAAATGCCAATAAAATGTCAAATAGATATACAGACACTTTGTGACAGTAGAAAGTAAAAGGGCGTACTGAGCTCATAATGACTTGACCACATCACATAAATATGTACAACTTCAGTCGCAGCGTAAACTCTCAGAAGAAAATGCAAAAACTTAGTCCAGGGCAGATATATAACATAAAGTGTCATCCTAAAATTTGTTCAAAACCTTAGTTTACCATGACTATCGGTCTAACTAATCAAATTTCATAATTTTGCATAGTCCTTATCACATCCCCAGTAATTTATTCTATATTGTTTTTCAGAATAATATAACACTATTTTTTTAACAATTAAACCTCTTGTCCACACCATTAAAAACTAATTATACACTTCAGCATATAAACAAGAAAGCCAATGGTGGAACTATAAGATTTTACAATAAATTCTTTGAGGTCAAACAAAAACCAAAAACTATAACTTCCATCACCACCCTTTGGAAGATATTTTCAATTTTTGCTCCCCACACTCTTGTTTTCTATGAAGGGTCACTGCTCACTTTGCTTCAAACCAAATACTAATATTGGTAAACTGCCTTGTAACACTATGATAGTAATATCAATTGGCCGTGAGCAAACCTGAAGTATTGTTTATAGTTTCTTGACTCGGGAGTTTCGAGCATATAAAGAAAAGGTCCAGCTATACAGAAATATCTGCGCTGCCATACAGCTTCTCTGCCTCCAACACCCTGAAAAACAAATGCTTGCGTGAGGAACAAATAACAACAAATAAATTTTTTCTTTCAGAAGCTGTCCAAAAATAAGGGTAATTAAACAAAAAAAGAAGAAAGTAACCTTTCTTGCAAGATGATAGAGCCAGCCCACGTAATCAGCATCATCCCAAGGACGCACTTGAGCTGAATGGTCTGCATCCTCCCCTTGGAAGATCTTAACTACTTGCATTAAACGATGATAGCGTGATGGAGAAAAGTGAAACCCAATGGAGGGTAACCTCATAGCGAGTCTCATCGATGGAAGGGAAGCAACTTGTGATCTAATCTGGAAAGTCATTATAAAGAAGTAACGACATGAATGGTTGCCACTGCATCCACTTGCATGATTACTTCAATTAATTTCAAAAATAGTACAGATTTTTCACCTGCTGAAGCTTTATAAATACTCCACACTTGTCGATAACTGGTAGGAAACTGATAAAAGTACCCTTGGATGAACCATCTGCTCTATCTGATGTAGATAGGCTCCAGCTATAGTCACCATCAACCAGGAAAGCTGATACATCTCTCAACACCAAATCAAATTGGGTATACATGTTCATCTCTTCAGGTGAAGCATATTCAGCATCATCCTGAACATACAGCTCTCAAGGTAAACATAGCATACTCCAAGAGTGATTCTAGACAAACCAAAGGAGTGGGAAATAAACCTGAGAACGAATCACTAACTTTCCCAGGTCAATAAGGAACTTTGTGGGATTGACACTATCAGGACAGAAGTCAGTTGGAATAGTAATCTTAGGTGCTGCAATATCCAGATCCAAGTGAAACCTGAAACAAATATAGCATTATTAACTTCAAGAAAAAATTCGTCTAACCATCCATATCTTTGTCTGCTTGGAATATTTTCGAGAATACTAAGAGCTAGACAAAATAAGGATTTCTTACACATAAGGACTGAACAAGAACAAGTATTGGCATTACCAAGACAATGGGTAGACGAAAACTAATATGTGACTAAGAAACCAGAGAAAGTAGGGTCCCCAAAACCTCAGACATAATGCGTCTCTTGGAGATACAAATTAGAATCTTATTGAAATTCCACTTCCCCAATAAAACCAGAGAAAGTAGGGCTCATTAGAACCTCAGACATAACGTCTCTTAGAGATACAAAATTAGAATCTTATAGTTTTTCCACCTCCTGACCGACCTAATAGTAATTTAAAAAATCATCAGATAATAGTTTTATTTATGTACTCTAATCACTCCATCTAGATATCCTCTTCTCCCATGAAATAATTGCACATCCTAGGCACCACTGCTGATGTCAAACAGATGCCTGATAGTATTGTTTGCACCAACCAACTAGAATAGCATCTATGGATGGATGCTCCACCACCTGACGTTGTATATCCTTATTTTTTGATATAGACAGGTTGGGGGTCTGCCTAACCCCCCACCCGTTCAGGGTGTTTGATGTTAAAAAAAAAAAAAAAAAAAAAAAAAAAAAAAAAAACTAGAATAGCATCTTGGGATTTCCAGCTAAGTAGTGTCCTATATTTGAAGGGCTGAACAAGGCTTAAACTATGCTCACATTCAACGCTGAACCTGAAGCCCTGAATAATTGGCAATAACTAGCTTTATAATCTCAAATTACTGAAAAGAACCTGGTACGCTCCTTCAATGCCCTGTTCACTTGTTTGGCTGCTGTGCGCTTCATTTCATCTATGGTCATCTGCCAGGGGGATATAGTAGCATAATATACATTAGAAAAAAGTACACGGCATATTTCCTATAAACAGCGTTTACGAGGGAAACAGGCAAATAAGAATTCAAAGGAGAGAAGTAATTAAACATGGAAACTCCTAAACTAATAGTTAGACATAGCTTACAAATCACAGTGGTATCTGCAACTTAGTAGAAAGTAAAACTTGCCTTCTTGAACAACTAGAAAAAATAGTATTTTTTGTTGGATGTGAAGAGAAGGGTTCTACATAGAAGGCAATATAAAAGTAAGCTCTTCAGCAAGGAGCCAATACTATGAAATATCAAATTTTACTAAGGATAAATACCAACCACCGACAATATGATTAAGAAGGTTGTTTCTTCCATATCTGATGATAATCTTCAAGAATGGATTGCCAGGATCTTAAATCACAAGCATAAATTGATCACCCAAATTTTAATATAGAGAGCAGTCGGCAGCAATGCCTCAACAACTATTAACATAAGAAACCTGGAAGATTCGGCCTACAACAATGACCTTGACAACTACCTTGTGTCTGTGTGTACAACAGGATGATAGGCTGCCATTCTAACTGTAGTAGAATGGAGGGATCCCAAATTTAACAAAAACATTGTAAATACTACACATGCTCGAAATAATAGCTCGTTGTAAAGCACACAAGCCTTTAAGATGAGAAGGCTACGGAGATCTCCACGAGGATTGATCGTGCATTTAGAAATAAATATAAAAAGTATCCATCCAGTTCACTAGAGAAGAAATATATACTCCCTCCGTCCCATTAATTGTGGCTCACTTTCCCGAAAGGGACGTCCCATTATTTGTGGCTCATTTCCATTTTTGGCAAAAAATTATAAGTTAATTAAGTTATAACAACTTAATTAATCTTCCACGTTAACACCCACCTCGCTACGTATCCATTCGATACATCTCATTTCACTTTTCTCTCTCGTAGAGAACCTCTTTGTTCTCGTCGAAACCCTAGATCTACCCACCTCGCGCCGCCTCCACCCTCGTCGAAACCCCAGATCTACACAGATCGCTTCGCCATGAAGATAATGGAGAGCAAACAACCTTTTCGGTCTCCCGATCCACTAGATCTCGCCGCCATGGAGATAGATACTACACTTGCTGGAGACTCTATGGTGGAAGACTCCAATCTGAGCGAAGCTGCGATGGGAGATGCATTTATAAGCGCCGGGGGCCTGCACCGGTCGCGAATCGGTGGTCGAAGAGACCCCCATGTCTCAATTCCCACTTGGCGTCGGCTTCACTACCGATTCGCGAGTTGAAGAGACGCCGATGTCTCAAATCGGTTTTGAAGTCGCCTTTGCTCGCGAATCGCAAATTGAAGAGGGCCTCATGTCGGCGGGGTTTGGCGGCGGTGCGAGTCTTGGGGAGGGTTCTTCGCCGGCGATTTGTAGTCCGATGTATGTACCGAAGATGCTTCCGATAGATGAGAGTCATATGTGGCCCGAATACGCGGAGGACAACGCGGTATTGGAGCAAATCTTGTGCGTAGAGAAGATGTTGGTGATTCTAATACCATCTTATGGCTTCTTTGGTGAGATCCACCCTTAAACCCATCTCTTGCTTGCCCTATTTTTAATTGTGATGTATTTAGTAGTGGAGCTACTTATTGTCTTGGTTTGATGATGTCGGTTTGGTAGTGTATATCTTGCCTTGGTTTGATGATGTTGGTTTGATCTTATATATATTGTCTTTGGTTTGATGATGTTGGTTTGATAGTGTATGGATTGTGATGATTTTATTATTATAAATTCTGAATCCATAATCTACTTTTACATCCTCTGTAAGCGCTGCAGTGCCCTTAGTTCATTTAATTCCAGTCTTATGAATGCCCTTGGTTTCCTCTCTGCATTTTATTGATTGATTGAATCGGCTTGGTTTGAAATGTGCCTCGTCGGCGGTTTTCGCCGCTTCTAATTGCTGTAAATGGGAAAATACCTATTTTCCCATCAAATATAACAGTCCCATTAGCAGCAAAAATCGGTCTACAAACAGCACACATAAACATCACTTTAGTGATGAATTTCTTGCTCTTGCAAGTTCTATGAGGCTCAGTTTCAGCTGGAGTAAGATAGAATCTTTGTGATGTTCTTGAAATGTAAAACCATTTCTCATCGATATGGACCGTGTTGTGCATGCTTTTAAATCGCAATATGTTTAGAACCCTATTGAATTCTAGAGCTTCGATAGAGAATTTCAGCCTCAATAACTTGTTAGGTGCAGTTAGATTTGGCCTAATTGCTGATGTGTGAGCTTTGATCAGCCCCTTTGTCACCCACCTTCCCACAGTGCTCTTGCCGCAATTGATTCCAGTTGCAAGCTTTCGAATTGTGCATCTCTTGTGTAGATCTAGGCTTTGTATCAATTCCATGTCAATTATGACTCGCTTCTTCCTTGGGGCATTCGGTTTTCTGCTCTTTAGGTTGATAACTTGACCATTTGCTTCTTGCTCTTTAGCTGCAGCCCGAGGCGTGTAACCGTCCGCCGAGAGGTATTAACTTGTTTGTCGCTTCCATCTTCTTGCCGTGTTTTACAATACCATTTGTTGAATTTTTAAGCAACCTTCGCACTATCCGATTTCTCTCGTACATCCGTCGATTTTTTTTGTAGGGACGCATTCTCGCGCGAAGTAAGGAATTTTGGTGCTATGGATGTTAGGTGTTGTAAATACAAATGCATGGAGTAATCGGTTTTTATAGGAATTGAAAGTCGGCAAAAATTTGAAGTATCCGGGGGCGGCAACTTCAATTGCGGCGCAATTCCATTTCATTTTCAGCGGCAACTCCATTTCGGCGGCAACTCCATTTTCATCTCCACCGGCCGGCGGCAAATTTAATTTCATTTTCAACTAAATGCGGTCGTAATTTTTTTAGGAAGTTCCCAACTGTATTTCATTTTCCAACTTTATCTAGCACACACAAGTTTAATGTACATGTGGTTGGATTTTTTTTTTTATTAGGAAAATGATATGAAATTTAAGCTCATATGAAGTTTAAGCTGATTAAACTATCATACAAAATTTATAATAAGTTTTATATTATTAAAATAAGTGAAAGGGAAAAAAATAATTAAATGTGGAATAGTCAACAACCACTACAATTAACAAAATTAAGTACAATTAAATTGGAGAAAACAAGTGGGGCACTCAATTAAACTACACTACCTAAATTCCCGTGCCCAAACCAAATGAGCCACAATTAATGGGACGGAGGGAGTAGTTAACAATGTTTTTCCTGACAATCTGATCGGAATCGAAGGAATGTCGCTTTGATTTAAAAAATATGATTCCTACCATAGATTACTCTATTGGAATCCAATGGGATTCCAAATTCAAAGATTTGGCTTCAAATAGTTCAAAAGGGGTTGCAGAACAATGGATACGGTTTGATACGCCTTAATTAATAGTACTTCTAAATTCCACTTCTTTCCCACACTATGAGTGGAAGGGAAATGTAAAGACTACCATTACAGCCGCCCAAGTGAGACTTACTATATCCATGTCCATTATGTCCTTGATCTCTAAAAATACGAAGGAATTTTATCATTATTCCTCACTAATTATAGTGGGATTAATGTGGCAGAGTCAAAAAGTGGTTCTGGGCCATTCCCCAGGAATACTAGTATGCAATGTGAATTTGAGAATAATTTGAAAATCCCGAGATTCTCAAGCCCAGAACACCACATAAAGTAGCCACTAGTAGTCGGTGAATGATGTGCAAACCTAGAGATGAAAAGGTACGAACCTGCATTGCAGAAGCAGTTTCCTGTGCCAGAGCCTGACTTACTGTTGTACTACTTTGAAAGAAGTTCATGATTTGGTTGATGGAATCCTTCAAATACTGAACCAAAGGAACATCATTTTTCAGTCGCATATTGAGGTGATGAAAATTGATTAAAACAAAATGACATCTTACAGTCACATAGCATGGTGAAGTTTTAGCAACCAGACTCCAGTCAATATCCCCATCAAGAGGTTTATAACAAAAGAGAGCAACCAACGAATCGGACTCTGTTTCACTCTGTAAAGTTGAATTAGATAGTAGAGTTACTGATCTGTTTGGTGTTATGTCCAGTACTTAGCACATAAAGACACCAGAAATCCTCCATACCTTAGCAAGAAGACCATTGGGGGAAAGCAATCTGTATGACCCCAATTTTATATCGATGATTTTTGACTCAGGATAAAGCTTTATGCAGGACTCAAGATTATCACAGGATAAATCAGCAAGGCAATCCTCAGAGTCAATCAGCTTTGACGCATTATGTTTCATACAAAGCTTCAAGAAAATATATGGTCTCCCCTTGTCATGAGTCGATAAATGGTCGTCGTCGCCCTCCCTGTATCCAATAATATCATTCAATCTCTTCCAATCTTCTTCAGTGAGAACCCCTAGTTCATTTCCATCTTTGACAGGTGTACTGGTCCTGGGATTGCAGTAACCACATATGCATAAGCAAATATTCTAAGCAGATTAAGTTGAGCAAATACAAAAATAGCAGCATAAGGTAGACTTGTTCACCATCCAAGTGACCACCATGATTTTTTTTCTCTTTGCTTTCTTAGAAGTAGTTCCGATCCTGCTGATTGTTCAACAAATTTATGGGCCAACATCCTGTTTGGAAATTAGTGTAGAGATGACAAAATAGATAATAAGTAAAACTACACAATAGAATCACATTTAGTTAAATGTTAGAAGGTAAATCAAGAAAAAAAAAATATAAAATATAAAACAAGCTACTGCCAGCACTCCCAAGGTATGTTCTTGACTGAGAAAGAATATTCTGAGTAAAAGGAAGATCGAGTACAGGTGTATAAACCTTGCAGAAAGAAACTACAGTCTCTACTAAAAGAGATGTTATTCTAGTACAGAAGCAAGACCTTCAGATTATCGAGATGCTAGTTCATGAGAATTCTGCTTAGATTTTCAAAATGTAGATGAAGATTAAGCAGTTGCACATTTTGCAAGAGAAGTTTATACAAGCAAATCTATGGTACATGTTGAACTCTGCTGTTTCAGATCAAGTTTAGATGGCCGTGAGGAAACAGCCAAAATAAATACCACATCATTGCTACCATAATAAAGAAACTACAGCTTTCCAGGAAATTCCACAAAATGCATACAAACAGCATACTACTCAGAGATCATCTAGTAATTTAGTCACTTAATATACCTCCACTGAAGAATGACTTCAATATCAAGTTCCCGATCAAGTTCCTCTATTTCTTTGTTGTCATCAACTACAGTGCGGTCAAGATCTGATCTGAGCAGTGCAGCATAGAGGGAGATGTATTTCTTACGCAATCTAGCATGTAACAAGACTTGCTCCCATGGCATTTTTCCACTGGCAACAAATAGGGAGAGATGAGTATTAACTAGTTCAAAACAAAAGTGAAGGAGACATAGAATAAAACTCAAACCCAAGATGAGAAATCAAGTTCCTCTACATAGGAAGAATTATGAGATTTGTCTCAGCTTGAAAAACAAAAGCTTTCCTCTCTTTTTTTTGTGGGGGTGGGGGGGGAATAAGTAGGTGTTTGCAATCACTTAAATTATACAACTTCTAACTTAATTTAAGGAGAAGCTATTTTTTGTGTTTGCAACAGCTTAAATCTGAATAGATTCTCTACAGTTAAGTTGTTTAAGCTGAAGTTGCTCAAGAACTTCTTCTACAAATTATGGCATTCTTCTAATATTTGTAAGTTGCCAATTTACATTTTTATCCCCATTACTAATTCATAATCCCAAAATGCCCTTAAAACATACTCTTTATCTAATTGCTTTATTTAATTATACATGTGTAGATATGAAACCAAAAACCTATTTATTTAAGTATGTAGACATGGAATGTCGAAACACATTTATTTAAGTATACATGTTTGGATAGTAAATGGTAATGCTATCATTAATAATATTATAAACATATTTCTATATATAAATATTAATTTTCTATAAATATTCTATAATATGAATTTTAGTATTATACAGTATTTAATTTTCAAATATTAATAAATCATAAACTTTCAAACACCTGAAATAGTAAAGTAAGTTTCAAAAAATAGTGCACCTTAAACTAAATAAGAAATGTATAATACATATAAGGTTATGTCATAGTGAAAATTATGTAAATCATGTATTAAGGTTAAAATAAGAAATGTATAATACATATGATATTTTAATCTTAGGGGTGAAATAGAACTTTTAATACTATACCCTAAAATAAGCTACTTGATTAAAAATGTTTGCAAACGCTATTTTTTGAACTTTTTCTACTTTTAAGCAGTTTTTGCAAACACCCCATAAATTCTCTAATAAGTCACTTTTACCATCTTCAAAAAAAAATTTAAGCCGTTGCAAGCACCTCCTAAATGTGAGGCAGCTCAAGTGATTAGATCGAACTAGTTCATTTATTTCATTAACTGGGGAATAGGAGTCAAAAATCATGAATCAACCTCAAAATGGATAACTAGCACCAGAAAGAAGCATGATTTTGATGACATAAATCACAACTTAATATCTGCACAATTTAAGTTGCCGCCAACAAGATGCCAAAATGTGCAGTTAAGAGTGAATTCATGTGTGCTGTAATTAGAAGCAGATACTACCAAATTTCACACTTCTGATAACATTGTCCAACCAAACCCCCCACCCCCCAGCCCACCCACCCACCCACCCCCCAATTCAACAATTTAGTAACTTCCTGTCCATCTTTTTTTACTTGTCAGGTAAAGCTGGGACTGTCAACATTTTCCTATTATACTAAGTAGAATCACAGTTCTGGAGTTCTTGATAATTGACCAAGTTCTATCTTCAGAAATCACACAGTCACAACTAGAGAGTTTTTTATACTTGCATCATTAAAATTAGTAGAGCATGAACCTGGCTTTCTTCACTTGGTCTGAAGTTGCTCTGCAGGCATATTTCCACCACGATCGCGGATCAGCTTTTACGGAAACACTTGGTCGATAATGAGCATATTTCAGTCTCTGATTGAAGGCTGTGAAATTATCAGCTAATTTTAACAAATTCGAGTAACCATTCTGCCAGTGAAAATGAATAATTAGTAAGGAGATGAAGGTGCTTATACAGCCAGCGGAGAGGTGAGAAACTCCATTTACCAACCTTTGACAAACAAAGGGTCACATCATCAAGTCTCACTTCAGCATTCTGCAGTGGTTGGTCTTTGTTTGTGGATGCATCCGGGCGGTCTTTCGAATACTTAGCATTTCCACTTACTGGTTGCAAAACATAGGAGTGCTTCTCCAAGTTATTCGCTGCAGGTTTTCCATCTTTTGTACCGAACTTGAAAATCTAGAACTCATAGATTAGGAAGAAGTTATAAATATATACAGGAAGAAAGCATTCACCAAATCAAACTTAAAATACCTGTTCCCACTCAAACGGTAGCAAATCCTCCCATGGTTTTCCGAGATACCACGGACTGATATCAGAATCCAAATAAACAGCCATTCTCTCCAGTTCCACAGACTAAAAGTTATAAGCAATCATGTATCAATCAAAAGGGAGTAGAGTAGGGAAAAACAAGCACAGCAGTTTGTAAGGATCTTCAAGAAGGCCATCAACTGAAGGCACCCTATTAGAGAAATGGGGCCTGCTGCTCTGAATTAAGCTTTGATAACCAGCCTTACAATTGAACACGTCTGAATAACAAGTATGCAACTTGCATATAGTATAGAACATAATCGTCACCCTCCATGAAAGATCATAACTTTAATACAGCATGTGCATTATACATTATGCATTCAAATAAAATAAATAAAAAATTAAAAAACTGCATGACTACATTTTTCAGAAAGCACTCAATTTCTATCAAGTAAATATAACATGAGTATCTAAACCAATTGCAATAATCAGCTAAACTGAAAAGGCCAAATCAACCACATTATTTGGCTATCAAACAATTGTCAAGGAAATGGCTCCTGGATCCTGATAATCCTAAACTCAACTCTCAGTCAGATTATATAAACTTTTGTGCAATAAAATTAAAAAATACCCAAAATTAACTGAACACTTGCGCATTTATCACATTGAATCATACATACGAACATATGTATCTTGTAGAGTAACATACACTATAACATAGATAAGATATTAGTATGTTTTAAGTTTATGTTAAATGGGTCACACTCCCCCTTAAAAGGCCTTATAAGAGGAGGGGTTATCCTAGTTTTATATACAGATTACAGCATCAACCTCAAGTCGAGGTGGGACAATATAGGGGTATTCAAGCCACCTCTGGCCACCATCGGCACTACACATTAACTAGAACGGTCCATGTGGGCCGGTCCACACATGGACCAAACAACCCATACATGGGTCAAATAAACCATCGACGACTTGGGTCTACCCTGTTACCATGTCAAATTGGCCACACCTCCCCTTAAAAGGGCTTATAGAGGAGTGCTAAGTTTTATATACAGAGATTACACGTCAAGTCGATGTGGGACATTATAAGGGTACTTCAACAGTTTACTAATTAGATAAAAGCAACATTATAGAGTAAATAAGCAATGAGATATCAAGGAAATCAGAAAATAGAAAAACTACATTCTATACCATTAGGCATTAAGCTCAAGTCATCAAAATATTGCTCACAAATTTTTCCAAATTTGGAAGTCCATATCACTTATTGATCTTCAATATATCCCACACATCCTCCAAAGAATCTTTACCATCTTAGAATATTCTCGTAACCAACAGAATGCATGGAAAGTGACCCTCCATATAATCCTCCCAATTTTTCCATCGGTTACTGGTTCAAATTCTTTGATTATCTAGTGTACAAAAGCATAAGTAACCCCGCCGATATCACCTCCATGAAATATTATCAGCAATAAGAAAAAAATGTGTGTCCTACTTGTGAGATTCTGCAAAAATTAAATCTCTCATTATAAGTTCAAGAATCAACTCAACATTTCCTGTCCTAACTAGGTAACTTCCTTCCATCAGTTTATTTCATTTATCCATCAGTTTTTGATACTATTAGTTTTTTGAAGATAGAAATACAAAAAGACGAGACAGAGTATATATGAACTTTATGGTTATAAGAGCAGTCGGGCAATTCATACACTAAGAATACCAACAAAACAAAAAACAAAAAGCATAACTTCAAAGTCAAAATAATTAACCAGATAAAAAATGTGATACGGTTTTGCAATATTATGATATTTGGAGTATGCGAACCTTCTGTATTCGATCCAAGGCACCTCCAGTTAAAAAAGTCTCCTCCCCTCTATCATCAACAGTGAACGCTGAAAGTTTATCCAAGGTCACGCCAGCTGCAAATGGATGCCCTGGGTTACTGGAAAAATTGTTGCATGAATGCCCAGTCAGAGATGGTAGGAGAAGTGCAAGGGTGTGACAGACTAAAGGGAGAGTCGAAGCATCCAACACTTATGTACCTCTCAGGATCTTCATATCTGATATGAATATTTGATATGGAAAGCTTTAGATTCCCGATCACCGTATTGATTAAAGATCCAAGCCAAGATTTATTCTTTGGAATAAAACAAACAAGCAAAGAAAAAGTGGTCAATTATGGTCTAAATCAAAATGACTCAGACAACTAAACTTATTTGGAAACGATAACAGTGGTTGTGCCAACAACTAAAACATATATATGACCAGAAAATAAATATACATCTACATATTACAATTAATATCAGCCTAAAAGGGAAGGTAAAAAATTCAACTCGATTAAATAAAGCAGATACAAACATGTTTTCAAACAAGAGCTCTAGCCGTGATTTAGAAGAGATACTTGATGCTGTTATCGCCTCAAATAAAGAAGTTTTAAGACTGTTCTACAATGTGCTTAAACTGTAGTGAGTTTGAAATCATCACAAACTGTCATAATGATGAAACCGGAACATGCAAAGCTAATGCCTCAGCAAAGCAAGCCTAAAAATGATGCAATTAAAGTTCCCCTTCCAATTTATGGATGTGGGGTATGGCATGCTTTCAGCGTATAAATACACCAATAGGGTACTAGATCATCAGAAATAGCTCATGAAGGCTATAGGAAACAAGATGGATTATTGGTTACAACCTTTCCTCTACTGCCTTTGTTACTACTTACTAGTAAAACTTCTGCCCTTAACACCTTGAAAACTCTTAATTGATCATCACAAAAGTGCTATCTACCTTGTTTCGAAAAGAACTGAAAGGCTGAAAACAACCAAAACTTAAATGCCCCTTTGCATCCTTTATTGGATCGAAAAACCCAATTCTTTTTTCCCTTCTGGGTTCCATTACTTAAGTGAACAAGAAGTCCAATTCTTAAGAAATAATTACTTATTAACAAGAAGCCCGAAATAGATACAGCTCACAATTATGACTTCAAGTCTTTGTGATTCGAGGTTCGCTAAGCAGCTCTAGACTTATATTCCACAACTCCTCTAAATGATGTTCTATATCCTCAAAGATTCTACAGTTCTAACCACAAGGACCAACATAGGGCTGGAACAGCCAATTCATCATCATGGATCGTCAAACTCAACCTCTTCTACCTAATAGTAACAGCAACTTACAGCTAAAACCAATACTTATTTAACAAGAAACAAATAACAAGATTTCATTCATATAAAAAAATAAGTATAAAGAAATAAGGGATCCCAAAGATAAAACAGAAAACCAAAATATAGTACTCCAGAGTCTAATAGTATCATATTCAAAAAAGGACGCTTGAAGAATCAAGGGTTACAAACCCACCAAGCAACCCTAAGTTTACCATATGCCACAATTCTTCTATGCAGTCATTGTGATCCAACCCTAATTTATAAATTAATTCCTATACCCTCCCTATCCCGTGAACATACTCATCTAAGCATCAGAAGGTCGCAGTAACTTCATCCACACAGGAACATCATGACCACTATCACCTCTTTCCTCAGTAACAGAGCATCATTATTGCGCATAGCAGCCCCAACTCCATTATTACCCTAGCCCAAGCATCAACTATCCAATAATAGCCTCTGATCAAGTAGTATGATCCATAAAAGTGCAATCAAATAAATATATGGTTGATAGAGAATTGAATTAAATTTTTCCATTGCAGGCTTTTTCCAGATCAAGAATAGGATGAAGCCTAAAATTATTAGATTAAGAGTTTTCCATATTTTCACAGAAGACCCATGAAGTCAACCTTAACCTGAGCATAATATAACGTTCATGCTTTGAAATTTATCCTACAAAAAACTTGGTATCCACTGGTATTACTGCGATACAGTACTTGATGCATGTTGTCTATTAACACGCAGTTATGTTAATAATTTACAAGTTACAAGCTAGACAACATATAATATGTTCTATGTAAGGTTTACTCTATGGTGTATGTATTTGGTGTATACATTTCTTCTGGACCTGTATCACAAATAGTCAGTAACTGCAAGGCAGCTTTGAATTAAGCTCTGAAAACAAGGCACATACTGAAGCTTAACAACATCTTTAGTTTATACTTCACGAATCAGGTCATATGTGACACTAAAAGAAATTCATGACGTACCATTTCTGAATTGAGCTGTTGCTGACTCTCAAGCAGCTTGTTTTCCAATTCCTATTTAAAGATATTTTTAATATACAGAACATAAACACTACAAAAACGTTGATAACAAAGAATCAAAATGCAATTCTTACTCGTATTCTGCTCTTCTTAACTTCTTGGAGAGCATCCTCACTAGATCCCTCAACCACAGTCGCAGGCTCAGCTAATAAGAATATGCGATCCAGGTAAACTAAAACAGGATCTTGCCCAAGCCTACTCCACGGAACCTGTCTCGAGGGAGCAGAAGTATTAAAAATGAACATGTATGAAGCTACTCCAGAAAATACACTTTAAACATAACATAGTATATCTGATGATATTTTACACTACGTCCATTATACAATTTGCAGTAATAATTGCCATACAGAAAAGATGCATAATTAAAATAAATATAAAAGGTGAAATAGAAATACAGACAATTCCAGAACCTACTCTATATGTAACTGACAGGAACTACTTATGTGTCAAAATGCGACAGATGACTTGGGAGAGTAAGCTCCAAATCCATACATCATATTTGTTCCTACTGCACCTTCCCTACTACTGGAGAAAAAGGTAAATTCCGAAGTAAACTGAGCTCAACTGGATCATCTTTTCCCAAATCCGCTAAGGAAGAAAATGATGGTGGCACCATCAGAGGTGAACTAATATAGCACATAGAACAGAGTTCACTTGGCTAGGATATGACAAATATACCTATACAGGCAATGTACATAACATTTGCAAATTTTGGAATCCATAAACATACATATATATGTATACCATGTTGATAGAATTATACAAGTGTGTCTTGCATATTATGTGTGTCTGTGATAAGCTTCTTGAGAGCTTATCGATTTCCTACAGCAAGCGAACATAAATAGAAGTTGGCTCGGAGACTGGAACTCACAGAAACATATATTTTGTGATGATCTTCTGAAATAAGATTCAACAATAAACTGGCTGGAATAAGAACGATTACAAGGTTCACTACTTTTGCGAGTAGAACCTCTCCTAAGACAAAACTTTCACAATGATCTGCATGCCTTCTTGATGTAGTACAGCCTCATATAGAACCCACCGATCCCCCGGATCCCCGGCCAGGGGCCTGCCCCACTAGTAACTTCAGAACGAGTCCACTTGGCTCCTATAAATAAAGCTAAGATTTTGAATATTAGGTATTTTCTGAATATCAAGAAAATCAGACAGCTTATGTAAAAGGGCATCGACCTAAGCCCTTTTTATCAGGGTGTTTATCGTGTTATGAACTATCCCCTTATGATGCATCAATTAGTTCAAGAGCGGGATTTTGACCCATATTGATCGTCAACGATGCCTCCAGTGGAACCCAAGCCAGATTGCACTCATTGACCGGTGTTTTGACGGCATCAACTGGTGTACTGACCATATTGACAGTGTTTTGACTGCATCCAGACTTCACCCTATGACACCAACCAAACCCTTATTGCATTGACGACGAGGAGGAGGATATCGACGACCGGAGAGAGAACGGGACAGTTTGAGGAAGAGGTTGACAAAGACCATTCAAAAAATATTAACTGTGCAGTGCAGATGACATTGGGTTAGAACACGGTGAGATGAGCACATATGAAGAGAGAAATATGAAGAAAGAATGGAGGCTAAAGAAGAGGATGTCAGTCTCGGAGCGCGAGCCGATGGAACATCCTCAAGGGAATGGGGATTTTGCACTCTAGATCCCTGGATGAGAGCAACTTATTCCTCGAGGGACTGGGAGCGGCTGCCGATCATTCGATCGGACCAAAACTTGGAACGGGTACACTTGATGATATGAATCATTTGAAAAATAAGCACATTCGCTATCCATTTCATTTAGAAAATGTGGTTCGAAGAACTACATTTGGAGCAATTCGGCATAAATTGATACCAATTCCTTAGAATTTCGCATCTTCAACTCCATTACCACTCTAGATCCCGGAAGAGGGAAGTTCAATGTCCTAGATCTCAAGACTAAAGATGGAGGACAACCGCAAGACGAGTTCTATCTAAAACCAACAAACTCACGGTCAAACATCTGACACATTTTAACGATTCTTATAAGATTGACCTTCCAGCGGATGCCTACAACACATTTTATGTAGCAGATATTTTTTTAGCATCAGCCCATGCACAAGTTAGAGGAGTCTGATGTAGAACATTTACTATAACCAATTAATGCACATTAATTGGATTTAGAGAGGATTTACTGCTCTTTCGCTTGAGACACTTCTCTACAACTTACTTCGGACTCTTCACCTTGTCAACGTCTTTTTCTTTTTCTTTATGACAAGGAAAACTCGCAGCCGCTACCTTTGGTGTACATTGGGTAAACCTCGCTCCTGCACAGGAGAGGCAAACCACCCTAGATGTTATAGGTGGCCTTGGTAGGTTTTGTGCCTGTGACTTCGACCACAGGCTAAGCATGTTAACAGCTATGTCATCCCGAGCGGACGGCATCAACTTTTTATTTCACAGTACCTCTAGTCTCCAAGTTAATTAGGAAGTAATGGAAATTAAGGGTGTTAATGTCATCAGAACTTTTACATATCTACATTGATTAGTTTATGTAGTTGCCTTACGGGAATTCTATACAAAACCTATAACTTCACAATTAAATGTCACAATCACAATAAGTTTTACATACAACTTTCTTTGAGTTTCTCTAAACACTGTTACGATTTTTTTTCTAAAGAAACAACCACGTCTGTTGCATCAAATTGGTACGAGAGCTGTCGGACAAAGTTCAGGATCTCTTTGCGAAAATGCAGATGTTGACTGCATTAACTGCTAACCTGAGACTGATGTCAGGACAAAGACAACAAGATCCAAGAGACGTTGTGAATGGTGACTACAATCACGGAGAAGATGATCCACAATAACCTCAAATTGAAGCCGCTGGTAGAGTTTAGATTGTTCATGAACCTCAACCGTGTAATACAACCTTACCATTTTAAGGAGGTAAATAAGTTGTGACACACTCAGACGGACACATCAATTATAATAATGCACACACAAACAATAAAAATTACATCAATTACTAGATGAAAGATTAAGTATTTCAGCAATTTAGCTCCAACTGAAGAAGTTTTCCCAAAACTACAAGCCCCTTGTTAGGGAATAGGTAACTCTGAAATAAATATAATGTAACACCACAACAACAAAAAAATGACTTGGTGGAGAATCAATAACATAGAGCAGATAATCAACATTGCTGATAACATATCGAAATAATGGAAGTAAGAAGATGACTTTTTTAGGCAACAAAAATCACTATCAATGACACAAACCTTAAGCTTCACGGATCCAAGAAATCCTGCCTTAACCTTCACAGGTAATTTCAATGCATTAAGTGCCTCAGGCTTCAATTCCATATTAGTTAGTTCTACATCACCTGTTGAATATCCCAACCGTTAAGAACCAAAAAATTCAAATGCCAATACATGAAATGTTTTTCCTGGTTTCTAATACAATTAAAAATTAAAAAATTCATAAATGTGAATCATGAACAGGTAGAGAGACAAAGAAATTACAATTATACTTTTTATTAAAAATGGTGACAGCGCACAAATAGATAAATGTGAAATAGATTTGCATCATAATACCCTAATATCATTTACAAGGAAATCTTCAATTCTTTTGTATTTGAAATTTACATTGCTAATCTGATCTTCAACCTCTCCTATACATCCTCCAAGCACTCAAAAACAAACGAACATAGTGTGTCAATATTCAATAATCATCCTCTAACTTCCATGCCCTCTGTTGCTAAAGCAATTGATGTAAGAGATATGGACTCCTAAATGATGAACTATGGACAACCAAAATCAAACTCCTTGGAACTTTTACCTCAAGTAAACGTAACAGAAAGAAGAAACAAGAATTTTATCTTGATTCTATATAGAATTTTTACCCAGGATGCACTTGTTAGGAGTAATATGTCTTCTTAGGACAACAACACATTCAGGCAACTACTCAAAACCTCACATTATTCCAATTATTTCAAATGAGTCGGAAACTCTTAGGTACAAAAATTTTCCAAATAAATTTGAAGAATAAAGAAGAGGGTAAAGAAGAAATGATGGGTTTTGGCAAGGAATAACAAGTTAATACAATCGCTGTGTCCCAAACCACCAACTAACATCTAATCCACCATCTTGTTCACAAAACCAAAAGAATTAGAAAATGGAAACTTATCATCTGATTCCATGAAATCAAAAAAACGAACAATACAGCTATTTTCATTTTAACTAATATGCAATTTAAAAAATAAAATAAAAAGAAGATTGCTCCCAAGATATCCCATTCCCGAGAAACTGCATTTAAGATAGCCGAAACTTTTAGTGAACAGGAAAGATAGATAAATTTGCCACTCCTGAACTAAGTTATCTAGATGCTTGCTTGACGGATCACTATGTAAGGAAGCATCTCTATTCAACAAACAAAACGTGTGACTATAGAATTGCACAAGAAGTAAATTCAATACATAAGAAAACTAGTTCGGCTTCATGAATGGATGTAAAGAGTAAAAAAGTAGCAGCAGATAACCTTGCCAGACACTGATCTTGAGGGCTTCTTTGTTGAGCCCTCTGACATAGTTCCCCAAATATCTCTGCAACAAATAGGCCACCTGATCCTCCAACATCTTTCAAATACTCTCCGTTCCAAAATCAAGGAACTCAATATATGCTCTTAACCTACGCTCGTCATATTGTATGCAAGTAATACCAGTAAACGCCGTGTGAAGAGTAAGTAAACAATAAGGCGGTGTCTGTGTGTGAGAGAGAGAGAGAGAGGAGAGAGAATGGAATCGTGAAGTTTCTTGTGCTCTTTGAATAAGGAAAACGGACGACGTTTCTAACAGGCAATTAAGACATTGTGAATTGTGTAATTATTTTTTAGGGGAACAAAATGTATAATTTATAGTGAGAGAGTAGAGCACAAGAAAAGAAAATATTGCACGTGTCGAGATACTTTTTTCGTTTTTAATTTATTTCCTTTTTTCCGTTACCGACATAACCGTAATTATTTTATTGATGTAGAAAAAATAATGAAGAGTGAATCAAATACGTATCATATTGATGTGCAAGTAATTCATTTGTTGGAAACAATATTAGTAATTATTTATAATTAACGTTATTATTATTATTAAATCAATTCTAACGGGAATTGAATACTAAATCAAGCACTTTATACAGAAGTGTAAATACCAACTATAATATATGTTGGTTTATAATTAGTGTTAGTAATATATAAGTTGGCTAAATTTCATTTATTTATTCCGAAAAAGTCTACTAAATTTATTTATTTAATGCATGTGTATCTCAATAAATACGTTTGGCCTACGAATGCAAAATCTTCACACCATGAAAAATCTAACTTTAAGATATCAACTACTATATGTGGACATCCTCATTTTCAATATAATGAGATCCAAAATGCATATAAACCTCATGCTTATCAATCCTCCGACATCAAAACTGTTAGAAGTATGAAGACAAAACCAATTGATCAAAACTCAGACGAAGGAAATTCAGTTGAAGAAGGAAGAAGACAGTTGCAGTAGTTGCAGTTGCAAAGAAATCGCTAAGGAAAGGAAAGAAACACAATAACTAATAAAGTTGTTGTTTCACTAACAGAGTTGTTAAACAACAGTTAGAAGCGCGTTGAGATGTTAAAGTTGTTAAACCAGAAACGCGCGCCTCTTCTGTTAGAGTTGTTAGGATGTTTATTAAGTTGTTAAATAGATATTATGATCAGTTAGAAATAACTGCTAAGCAGTTACAAATTGTGTATATATATTCGATCCTCATCAGTAATAAAACTCACACTTTTAATCTTCAATATGTATCAGAGCCAACTCTAAACTCTTCAATCAAATCTCAAAAATTCATTTCTGATCTCCCCTTTCTTCTGATCTCTTTCTGATCTGATCGTCTCCTTCCTTCTGATCTTCTTCAGATCTGATCTACTACTTCTCTATTTTTCTTCAAATTACAGAACTTGATCCTACAGAAATGGCAGATTCAAATATTGTTCCATTACCAAATATCCATCCAATCTCTATCAAACTTGATAAGAGTAACTATATCTTTTGGAAAACTCAGATTCTAGCAACTGTGAGAGCCTATTGCCTTGAAGATCTGCTTCTCAAACTGGATCCACCAGACAGCTCTCCTGCAAATCCGCCAACAATAGAGAATCCTCATCCTCCTCCAAACTCAAACTACCTGACATGGCTACGCAGGGATCAATACCTATTTGGTTGGTTACTAAACTCAATCTCAACTTCTATGTTAGGCTATATTGGCAGATGTACAACTTCTGCACAACTTTGGAAAGCTTTTGAGGTACTATTTCACTCTCAATCTTCTGCAAAAGCAATGAACCTATGTTTTCAATTACAAACCATGAAGAAAGGAGATCTACCTATAGATGACTATATAATGAAGTTCCGCACAATTTCTAATGAGTTATACAATATAAATCAAAAGATTCCAGAATCAGAACTTGTTCTTTTTGTGCTGGCTGAACTAGGACCAGAGTATGAGTCTATTTGTGTGCATCTCACTGCTCAAGTACACACACTCACCCTAAATGATGTTCAAAACCAACTACAAACTCCTGAAGTAAGGCTGATGAACCAATCAGTTCAGATTCATTCTCATCCCTTCACTGCAAATATTGCCTCAACTGGAGGACAAGGTTATTCTAACATCTCAAGAAATAGAGGAAGGTTTTCTAACTATAGAGGAAACCGTGGCAGAACAAATGGAGGGTTTAATCCATGAGGAAGAGCTATATGTCAACTCTGTGGTAAACAAGGACATCTAGCAATAAAATGCTTCAAAAGGTTTGACATCAGTTTCTCAGGACAAGAACAATACCCTAGTCAGAACTCCTGGACATCAAGCCAACACATCGACCATCAACCATCAACAAAATCCTCCTCTACTCCCTACTCCTTCTGATTTTCAAACTAACAACTCTTCTGGTTATCCTCAGATGGCTAATATAGCTTCTGGATCATCAAATCAGTCATCACATGAGTGGTATCTGGACAGTGGAGCTACTGCTCACATAACTGCAGACTTGACAAGTCTTCAAACTTCAACACCTTACAATGGAGGAGACCAGGTGGTAGTAGGTAACAGTGCTTCAATTCCTATCAAAAATATTGGTTATATCACTATCACAAATCCTAGTCAAACTAGACAGTTTCTATTAAATCATGTATTACATGTGCTAAAGATTTCCAAGAATTTGCTAAGTATTTCCAAGTTTATTTCAGATAACATGGTATGTATACAGTTCCATGACTATTATTGTCTTGTCAAGGACAAAGCTACACACAAAACATTGCTGGAGGGACCTCTTAAAGATGGATTATACCAACTGGATTTCAAGCAGACAGTCTCTACAACTACAGCAGATAAGAAGAAAGCCAAGTCTGTTGGTAACTCTACATCTAATTCTAGTAGTTCTAGTGGTAATAATACTTCTATTCTGAACACTGAAACAACAAATAAAGCACTGTGGCAGCAAAGATTAGGACATCCTAACTCAAATGTATTGAAAACAGTTTGTAAACTGATGAACATACCTATGTCTACAACAAACAAAGAATTGTTTTGTGATAATTGTGCTATAGGAAAAATACACCAAATGAACTTACCCTCTGTAGTAGTCAAAACAACAAAACCATTTGAATTAGTACATAGTGACCTTTGGGGACCAAGTCCATATCCATCTAGAGAAGGATATAGATATTATATACACTTTATAGATGACTATAGTAGATTCACATGGATTTATCCATTAACCTTAAAATCTGAAGCCTCTGCAGTAGTTCAAAAGTTCTTAATATTCATAGAAAGACAGTTTTTAACAAAAGTAAAAAGGTTCCAAAGTGACTGGGGAGGGGAATATAGAAGCTTACAACCTATCTTTGAAAACCTAGGAATACATTTCCAACATCCCTGTCCTCATACTCACCCACAACATGGAAGAGCTGAAAGAAAACACAGACATATATTAAAATTAGGCCTAACTCTACTTGTTTCTGCCACACTACCTTATTCTTTTTGGTGGGATGCCTTCACTACCTCTGTTTATCTTATAAACCGTCTTCCAACACATGTCTTAAATCAACTATCTCCATATCAGGTTCTGTTCAAAAGAAAACCAGAATACCAGTTTCTTAAAACCTTTGGATGCTCCTGTTACCCTATCTCAAACCCTATAACTCCAATAAGTTACAATTTAGATCATCACAATGTCTCTTTATTGGCTATAGTACAATACACAAAGGATATAGGTGCCTACACCCATCAGGAAGACTATACATAGCTAGAACAGTACTATTCAATGAAACAGTTTTCCATACCAAAAATTGTTCCTAACTAACACAGAAACTCCTACTGAATCAAATATAGATACAGTAACAAGTGATACACAAACTCAACTAATACCCCTACTACCTCCACCCTCCTCTTCAAAACTTCCCTCAAAACCAGTTCATAATACTACAAAAAGGGCTTCACAGAAAATAGAAAATAAACCAAATCCAACAAAAACCCAGAATAAACATTCTATGTGCACTAGAGCAAAGAAAGGAATTTATAAACCAAAGGCATATACAGCTATAAACTCTATACCTACTGAACCATTAACTGAAAAGAAAGCATTAGAAAATCCACTATGACAACAAGCAATGAAAGAAGAATATTCTGCTCTTATTCGAAATCAAACCTGGGAGTTAGTTCCACCTAATAGAGAAATGAATCTAATTCAAAATAGATAGGTATATAAGATCAAAACAAAAGCAGATGGCATAGTAGATAGATACAAAGCTAGGTTAGTAGCAAAAGGATTTCAACGACAAGCTGGAATTGACTTTCAAGACACCTTTTGCCCTGTAGTTAAACCAGTTTCAGTCAGATTACTATATGCTTTAGCTGTATCAAATGGATGGCCAATACAACACATAGATATTAATAATGCTTTCTTAAATGGAATACTAGAGAAACCTGTATTTATGCAACAGCCAGTAGGCTTTATAGATCAAAAATACCCTCAACATGTCTGTAAACTTAACAGGTCTCTCTATGGTTTAAGACAAGCCCCAAGAGCCTGGTATGAAAGATTTCGAAACCATTTACTAGGAATAGGGTTCAAAAGGTCTACCTCAGATCACTCTCTGTTTTATACTAGAACACAAGAAAAACTATTATTAGTACTAGTATATGTAGATGATATATTAGTAACTGGAGAAGAACCAACAATAATAAATAAATTCATCAAACTACTATCTACTGAGTTTGCATTAAAAACATTAGGAGAAGTAAATTACTTTCTAGGACTACAAGAAAACAGACATTTAGTTACATGTAAAACATGTCACTAAAACTTTTTTATATGTCGCAAAAGCTAATTTGCGACATTTTCTGCGTCATGTTGGATTGTGTCGCAAAAAGTGATGATGTAAATTTACGACATTATTATTTCATAATGACGCAACGTATACGACACTTTATACTTCACTTAACTAATTGTCGCATACCTTTCACCACACACTACTTGTCATTAGTTTTAGTGATGCATGTTTATTTGCGACACTAAATGTGACATTAGTTGAAATGATGCATAATATTTTGCGACGATAGCTTGTGACATTGAAATAATATGACGCAAAATTTCACAACACTTGTAGCATCATATTCAAGTGTCGTGTATTATTGTGACAATAACTTTTGTTGTAAAATCTTTTGTTAAGTGTCGCGAAATATACAATACTTTATACATCGCATTTTTATTTTGTCGTAAATCTTGCATCAATTTTACAACATTAATTGAAATGACATGTCCTAATTTGTGACATTATATTTAATGTAATGTAATTGTTTGCGACACATGTGACATCATAGTTAAAATGTTGCATAGTATTCCCACATAATTTATATGTTGTAAAAAAAATTTAAAAGTCGTAAAAAATACAACACCTTCTGCATCACTTTATTATTATCTTACAAGATTTGCGTCATTTAATTAAGATAATTTATTGTTCTATAAATAAAATAATTTCACATTGAAGAATTTATCAAAATCAACACAATATATATCATATGAATAAAAGAAGTCTATCAATCATTAAAAATATGTATATCAAATGTAAAGTTCTAGGATAAAATTTAAAATCTAACATTAAATATCAAAATATATAAATGCAGCATGAAGATATTCAACATCATTTTCTCTTGCTTAAGGTTTTCCTTTTTGCACTTCTCCTTTGTTCCTATACATATTCCACAAAATAAATTATATTTCACACTTATAAATTTATATATTTATTAAAAGTTACAATCAATAACAATACCTGGAGATGAGCACCATCTAAATGTATGTTCATAATGTTCTCATCTGAGTTGTTCATCTATTTTCTCATCTAATAAATTAATCAAAGATAATATAATTAAAATGCTAAATGTTAATATATTTTGAAATGCTATTCAAGTTTTGATGATTTACCTCGGGTGTTCCGTTTGCTTCTCTTAAGTTCTCCAAGTTCATGTTCATAAATCCTTCAGATGATGATCCACTATTGAGAGCTTGTATGCGTAGAGAACTAGAAAATCCCGTTACCTTTCATATTATAATAAAAAGATGAGTTTTAACATATTCTATAATGTAAATGGAGTTAATATTGTTGACTTACATTTATGTTATGTTCCTCTAATGTGAGAAGTCGAGCTTGAAGCATCTCCATTTGTGAGGAATAGTGATCTTTGAATTTCGACATTTCAACTTCAAAGACCTTTCGAATACCAGCCACTATGTCGTTGGATTTATCCTGCACAACTTTATCAAATTCTTCTCGAGAGGTGAAAATCACATTCTTTGCAGCAACACTACTGTGTAAACACCCCGGTGCTTTCTTTCCAATAATGTCTTTGTATATCTCATTATTAGCATCAATATCATCCCGTAAGTCTTCAAGCAACTTTTCTTTTAACTCCTTTAAAAGAGTCTATTTACAAAACACAAAAATCACAAAACTCGAAACTAAATGTAGAAAATCTAAAAATAAGATTAATACAGCAAGTGCAAACAATATCACAACAAAATATTTTATACACAATAAATTTTTCCATATCAGTCATGAACTTACTTCACATAAGGTGTGAATTGATAAATCACGACTCAAACTGCGCTAAACCTGTCTGGCACCCAGTTCAAAAAATTGGAAAGCCAAGTATTTGAGCTTTTCAACGGTATGTAACTTGATAGTTTTTAAGTAACATAAACAATCAGAAATCGAGCTCAAAGTCATTGCTCTGCTATAAACGAAAATAGAAAACACAGATAACAACATCCAAACCATGACAGCAGCCACCTTAAATTGTATGAACTATAGCTTCCAAGTATGAACTCCAATTTACAAAGTTAAGTTGACATTAAAAGTCAACAAAATAAACTTTCTAATGGTATTTAATACGATGGGTTTTGATTGACAGAAGCAGCAGATTTGCAATAAAAATGTATTGTCCAGAAACTACAAAAAAAACAGGGTAGGAAATACAAATTAAATCATGGCAGCAGCTACCTGCTGCTGCCTCCGCCTCTCCATCTCCGACCGCCCTTTTCACCCAAACCAATAGACATACCAACACAACCAAGATATAGCTCAAAAAAGATATAGCCAATTTGTAAAGTTAATTAATGAAAAATGAATGATAAATAGTGCTCAGTTAAATGATGTTTGTAGTACAAGGTGAAAGTGATGATGGTAATAGAAA
The DNA here is from genome assembly GCA_028984105.1 of Lavandula angustifolia. Taxonomy (NCBI): domain Eukaryota; kingdom Viridiplantae; phylum Streptophyta; class Magnoliopsida; order Lamiales; family Lamiaceae; genus Lavandula; species Lavandula angustifolia. The sequence continues at coordinate 24,801,913 of CM054802.1, read as the reverse complement.
ATAAGAAAAGTAGAAAATTAAATTAAATTGTAAATTGAGCATAATACCTTCACTTCAACCCAGACAAGATCCTTTTGTGTATTAGGGATTGCCCTCCAGTCTGTATAAGAAAGTGGTAATTTGTTGCCATCTTTTGCTAAGATTCCTAGTTGGGATGAAAAAAAAATGCATTGCTTCCGACAACGTGATTGGTAGCATTTAGTTCCAACTGCATGACCTTTTCAGTGCCCCATTCAAAACCCATCTTTGCAGGTCCCCTTGTAACTGTAACAGTTAATTATTTTATATGATCTTATTATCAGAAAAATATATTGAATGCAATTACAATGCAGTAAATAAAAAATAAATATAAAGTTACGTTGGTCATTAGCATCATCAGAATTATCTTGTGTCTGATCATGATCACTATTGTCGGATAAGGATATAGAAGTAGCAGAGTTCCTCGTACTGGTATCAGATAATGATGCATCCAAGTCAGAATTACTATCCTTGTTATTTTGAGTTCGAGTATCTTCATCTACGGCGTTAGGCATTGATCCAATTCGACATCGGCATTTCTTATGTACCGGTGCCATGAGGCTACAAAAATTAATAATTTTACAACAAACATAATCATCATATAGCTCCATTATATATTAAACTAAAACATGCAAACATAGGAATATATTTAGAGATACAAACCCATATACAGAAGAATAACATAATCAAATCATATGATTTTTCCTTCTAGGTGAAAGTATTCCCTTGTTAAGGTCTATAAAATTTACCAAAAAGCCTATGCATCTATTACCAAAAAAGAAAAGAACGAAATATACAAGGATAGCAAAACGACATGTTGGTGATCATAATTATGGTGGACTACTTATGGAGGAAAAAGACACTTTTAAAAGAAATCAAATACAAGTACAGTAGACAAAAAAGGTGGGCAGATGTACGTATGTAACCATATTAATCATCTTCAACCTATCAATCACCAATACTTGAAAAGACTTTCACCGGAAGGAAAAATGAAATATAAGAAGAGCAAACCGAAAAACAGGGGGAGCAAAAGATACAAGAAAAGAAAGAGGAGTCCAATTTCGTTTAATGGCATTGTTGACTACTAAGGCCACTCAACCCAATATGCAGGAGAAAGCAATTAACTCCATACGAATTTCATCACTTGAGGCATTACAAAAAGAATACATTTCAATGTACATCCATACATTAATCACCTTCCCATCCCCACCACAAACCGTGCATGATTTTGCAAGTTGCATAATAATTAATAAATCCAAAACAAAAAAGAAATCACTCTGTGAACATTGAATGGTTGCAGCATTAGACTCGATATGTAGTTTATCATGGATAAACGCATGAGAAATCAACCAAGGACTTTTCACATTATCTTGGTACAGAGTAAATCACCACAACTACTTTTAAAGCAATGAATTATTCAGCACACATAAGCCTTTGCATCTATTAAAATTTACCAAAAAACCTATGCATCTATTAAAATTTACACAAAATTGAACAAAATCGATAATTTCAAGTGTTCAGTGAGATACTAAATTTCGAAACATGAAGGTTCGCACTGCAATTCATGTATCTTTGGCAGCAAGTAAGCTCTAATATCAGAACAAAATCGATAATTCAAATGTTCAACAAGAAAACTAAATTTCAAAATTTGAAGGTTCACAATTCACTTCAGATATCTTCAGAGATCTTACAAGATTGAGTATAGATCTTACCAGAATGCGCTTCACCTATCTTCTGGCAGCAGGATATTTGCCAAGAACTATAAACAAGCGTACTGCTTTGAGGAAAAATATGAGATATTGAGAAATTAATTGACCACATTCTGAGTCGTGGAGATGTTTTCCGAAAAGATAGGAAAAAAAGTAGCAGTTGTAGAAGAAATTTAGCGGGAGGGGTAGCGGGAATTAATTGTTAGGGTTCTGAAAATTTCAACATTTCTAGCCAAATTATCGCTTCAGAATACTTGAAAGAGGGACGGGCCTCTGTTATGAACCTTATTGTTTACAATCCTATTATACTTCTAGCCAAATTAATAACGATTAAGCCTCCATTACAGCGGTAAGCCTTTAGCTTAAATTTTAGAAGACACCTAGGTTCCATTCCTACAATTAACTTTTAATTTACCATATTTTTAATTATTTTACCTTAAAATTTTTATATATCCAAAGACACCCATCCGTGTTGGTACGTCTTATTTTTTAAAATTTCAAGTTACTTATAAATATAAAAAGTCACACTACATTGGTAATATTCAATTACATTAAACTTGATTGTATTCAATAAAATTAGATTGATAATGCATATTTCTTATTTTTTAAAAATAAATTATTCCCAAAAAAAATGTACTCCACTTACCTTCAATAATTTGATATATTCTTCTAACATTTAGAATTATCTCAAAGCGAAATTTTATGTATTACAAAAATCTTAATTTATTTTTTAATTTTCATATCTATTAGAAATTAAAAATAATTTGTAAATAATATTTGTGATTTACTAGTACGTATAAACAATATATAGTTTGATATTACACAAATCTTAATTCTTTTTATATTCTTATCTATGAGGTTTTAATTTTATAATATTTGTGTGTAAAAAATAGAACTACTTGCAATATAGTCATTATTAAATATTTGAAAAATTAGCCACATTTGTAAATAATACTATATAATAAGATATATGTCGATTAATTGAATCGGCTTGAAATTAATACTTTGATTGATATTTAATTATATAGATTTTTTTATATTTGTTGTTGAATTTTCAAAAAAGTTATATTTCATAAGCAGGGTTTATTTTCTATATTCTTTATCTCATATTGAATATTACAAACACCATACACCCACATATATGTAAAATACTATCATCATCCATCACATATGAGGAAGTCCAAATTACTATGAATTACAAAACACTTAATATGTACAAAATTGTTCGTTACAATTTGAGTCGACTTGTATTTGATCAAATTTAGAATATATAATAACAATTCAATTCAAGTAATACGTATATACACACACATGATTTTTACTATATATAATCAATATTTTTCTTTCTTTTACAACTTTTTTATAATTATTGATGATAGTGTTTTGTTTTGTTTTTTTCTGTTATCTCTAGGCATTAATTTTGAGAGCCATAAACTTATAATATAATTATTTAAGTACTAGAGGACAACTTAGGACCCATTTGTAAGAGCTTATCAACAACTTATTTTCAGTTTATTCTAAAAAATAAGGGTGTGTATTCGCGTTTGGAAAAGCTTATAGATATAGCTTATTAAAAAAAATAAGTTATTTTTAGCTTATTTTCATAAACTAATATGAATAACTTATGAAATTAAAAAAAAGAAGCTATTTTTAGCTTATTTTCATAAACTAATAAGAATAACTTATGAAATAAGCTAAAAAAGCCTATGAAAATAGATTATCATATCAAATCCCGCAACAAATTTTTAAATTATTCTTTTATTTTTTTCTAGTTAAGCGCTTATATAGGAGTGCATCCAAACGCTTGCACCTTATCAATTTAAACGATATGACATAAGCACTTATATCATAATCACTTAATTAAATTGTTTTTCCAAATGAGGCCTTAATATATAACTAATTTGGATAAGTGCATGATCAAAGAGTGGTTATCAAATTAATTGATAAATAAACTATATATCTAAAAACATATTAAGAATAATTGAATTTTAATAATATAATTTGTAGGCGATTTTACATAGGTATTATTGAATAATTGATATATAACTAATTTGGATAAGTGCATGATCAAAGAGTGGTTATCAAATTAATTGATAAATAAACTATATATCTAAAAAACATATTAAGAATAATTGAATTTTAATAATATAATTTGTAGGCGATTTTACATAGGTATTATTGAATAATTGATATATAACTAATTTGGATAAGTGCATGATCAAAGAGTGGTTATCAAATTAATTGATAAATAAACTATATATCTAAAAAACATATTAAGAATAATTGAATTTTAATAATATAATTTGTAGGCGATTTTACATAGGTATTATTGAATAATTGATTTATGATCTTATAGTAATTACAATTGTCATTTATCTACCACGATCGTTTTAAATCCTTTAAAATATTCTCAATTTCCAACGCAATTAAATTGAAAATTACATTTTATCTAAAAATTACATTTATCTTTTTCATATAATTTCTAGATTTTGATTTCCTCCCATATGTATGTTTCGTTAATGAAAATTAAAAAGGAATTTCATTGAAAACAAAAAAAAAAGGAATGAATTATTTAAAGTGATATATTTTTTAACTTTTCAATGCAAATTTTCAATATAATTTATTTACTTTCACCCTTCTTTACGTCGTGTCTCTGCCCATTAGTAAGGTTGATTTTGATTCTATTTTTCTCTTTGCAGCTCCTGCAATGGTATGTTATTTTATTTCGAATAAAGCTTTTGGATAATGCGTATATTCGTTTCTCGAGACTGAAAGTGATATATATATTGGTGGTAGTTGTTGTTCTCCTGCTTTTGTTTTTTGTTTTTTTTAATTCATTCGTGTTTGAGGTTTCGATTATTTATGCTAAATTATTAGTTACTACGTGAATGGGAGTGTTGCTTCGTATTCTATTTATAATTCCCGTTTGCTCGATCATTAGCATTGCCTGCTCCATTAACGATTAAGTGAAAAACAATTCCTAATTCCATCAAGTTTGGTCATTACTTCATTTTAGATATGTTATATAAATATGACATTTAACTAAAGTGTCGCAAGTAAATTATCGTAATCTTGATACATAAAAATGAAGGTTGTATTTGTATCACTAAAAATATGACACATTATTCAGGAGCCGCATAATTGACGTAAATATACGACTGAAGTGCGACATTATTCAAAATGTGTGGTATAATTATGACATTTTTTGGAGGTGTCGCAAATGAATTGTCATAATTTTGAGACATAAAAATGAGTGTCGCATTCGTGTCACTATACTACAACACAATATTTAGGTGATGCAGAATTGATGTAAATATACAATATTTGTTGCAACATTATTCTAAATATGTGACATATTTATGACTATCTATTGAGGTGTCGCAAATAAAATGTCGCAATTTTGAGACATAAACATGAGTGTCGCTTATGTGTCACTAAAATACGACATAGATTTAAAACGACGCACAAATGAAGTAAATATATGACACTAGAAGCACAAATGTGGTAACTTTACGACACATACATTTAATATTGCACGAGCGTATGTCGCAATAGGTCTGTTTTCTTTGTATTACATCAAACAAAATATATAAGAGAGTTACTTGCCAAGACAAACCTTATAGATAGTAAAGCTCTACCATCACCTTATGATGCTGGACAAAAGTTGTCAAAAACAGATAGTGAAGTGTTCTCTAATCCTACTCTGTATCGAAGTATTATTGGAGGGCTACAATATCTCACATTAACAAGTCGTGATATAGCCTTTATGGTCAACAAACTATCACAATTTATGCAAGTTCCAACTGAGCTGCAATGGAAAGCCTGCAAAAGGCTACTCAGATACTTGAAGGGCACACAATATCTAGGGCTAAAATTCACTCCAGCTACAACAAATATTCTATCAGGTTATGCAGATGCTGATTGGACAAGCTGCTTAGATGATCGAAAATCAACAAGTGGATATTGTGTATATCTAGGAAACAACTTACTTTCATGGAGTTCAAGAAAACAGAGAGTAGTATCAAGAAGCAGTGCAGAATCATAATATAGAGCGCTAGCAGACACATCAGTTGAAATGGTGTGGATAAAATCTCTGCTAGGTGAATTAGGAATTCCAATTCCTAAACAATATGTGATTTGGTATGATAATCAAAGTGCAGCCTCCATTGCTGCAAACCCTGTTCAATATGCAAGAACGAAGCATATAGAGATTGACACACACTTCGTACGGGAAAAGGTTATGACAAAAGAGTTGGACGTTCGATATATTTCTTCACAAGAACAGGTAGCAGACATTCTAACAAAAACTATGAACATATCTCGGTTCGAAGAACTAGCTAGAAAGCTACCATTACAAGAAGTGCAGTAATAAAGAAAAGAAGACAAAAGATAGATTGTTAGGGGAATGTTAGAAGTATGAAGACAAAACCAGTTGATCAAAACTCAGACGAAGGAAATTCAGTTGAAGAAGGAAGAAGACAGTTGCAGCAGTTGCAGTTGCAAAGAAATCGCTAAGGAAAGGAAAGAAACGCAATAACTAATAAAGTTGCTGTTTCACTAACAGAGTTGTTAAACAACAGTCAGAAGCGCGTTGAGCTGTTAAAGTTGTTACACCAGAAACGCGCGCCTCTTCTTGTTAGGCTGTTTATTAAGTTGTTAAATAGATATTAGGATCAGTTAGAAATAACTGCTAAGCAGTTACAAATTGTGTATATATATTCGATCCTCATCAGTAATAAAACTCACGCTTTTAATCTTCAACAAAAACGAATATACTTTCTCCCTCCGACATCAAACCATTATTTGTTATATTTCTCATACAATTTCTGGAGGAGTTGTATAACCCTTAAATCCTTAGTTATGAAGCTAGCACTTATAAATAAAATACTTATTGTGATTCTATCCCAACAAAGTTGAAACTTAAGACAAATTTTAGTTGATGAAGTAAGCCTCATGAAGAGAGAAAAGTATTCAGACAACATAATCAATATCAGGTCGAGCTAATATTTAACAACTAAAATTTTACTCTTGGCTCGGGAGGATGATGTTAAGAACACACTCGAACAAAAGCATATGAAATGAAATAAATTAATCTAAAGCCATTTGCAATTTGAATTTATCAACTGCTTATAAATCTGCATTGAAAGAAGCAAATTCTGCAACCTACAAATCTTCTATCTCCTGGAGGGAAGAAAAGTGTGCATCAATTCGGCAAAGAGCTTCTTGATCGATTGTGATAGGATTGACCCACTTGGGTGGGGGGAAATGCGATTCTGGTTTGGTAGAAGAATCGTCAAAGATCTCAGAAGCCATCTCCCAACACGCTTTCAACTCATCATCATTTCGCGCTTTGTTCAATTTCTCATTAAGATCACATAAAACATTTGCCTTGTCGCTCTTTCTCGTCCTTCTCCCCTGCCCTTCTGCATCACTCACATCTTCACAACCATCAACTATCTCCACTTTTCTTACTTTCTTCAATCCCTCGTCGACAATGTATTGGATCCTTTTTCTGAAACTCTCGCTTCTTGCTGTATCCGAACCAAGCTTCAACTTCAACCCATGAATCATATCCTCAGAGCTATTGCCGTCAGAGCTCGACTTTTCTCCGTCTTGAATCTGGTTATCGAATTCTGTATTCACCCGAAAAACCTCTTCTAGTAAACCAACGTTTTGCAGGTACCGGTCAAAAGCTTCACTTTCTACTTCAACATTTCCATCTCTGAATTCTTTCAGCTTCTGGAACCTCCATTCGTTGATAACTTGTGCATCCTGACCATGTATATAAATAAATAAGAAATAATTTAAGCCACAAATTATATGAACAGTAAGTTAGATACTCACCTTTTTGGTCAGTGGCTTTCTGGATCGGAGTGGTGACTGCAAGTTACTGAACTGCGCAAAGTTGTTAGAGAGTTGGCGAAGTCTGTGAAAACCCCTGTAAGTGACAGATATCAGTACATGCAACACTTGATGGAATTACTACTTGAATGTAGAACGATATTGATTTTGATTAGGATCAAAAGCTAAATCAACTAGTTCAAACTACAAACTTTCAAACCTTGATTCCCATGATCAAAGAACTCCAGCTACTAAACAAAATTATGCCCGTAAGAAATGGAAGATTCATGTAAATTATCAGAAGAACAAATTGATTATTAACAATGAGATAATCTTATCCGTCCTTGTAACGGTAAGACCAAGCAAAATGAAATTGAGCATGTATAACCCACAATATAGATCAAGTATAAGGGTTGAACAGTACAGTATCAGAGGAAGCAGATTCTTTCTAATCTTCAGCAGATTCTGTGGATGTTAAGTTATAAAAATAACAGCCAAAGATGAAATTTGTTTAGACAGAAAAACAAAACACACAAGGCAATCTCGTAACAAGATTTCTACCTGAACAATTAACTTAGCAACTTACCCCGGATGAGAAGCTTCAGAAGATTGCTGATCGAAGAGTGGCGAGTTGGAAGAAGGTGGTTTGTCAGGAAAGGATGAGTTGCCTTTCAAAACTGCAAACACAAATAGAGCTTGTAAATATTGGGGGGAAGAAGTGAAGATATTCAACTAGTCTTGCACCCTGAATAAGAAAACCTTGGAGAACTCCATCTCAAAAATTCAGTTCCCAAACAGGGTTCATGTTTGGCCATGTATTCTACTTTGATGAAATCTAAGAGAGATGCTAAAAAAATAGCCACACAGGCTTGCCTGAGGGAGGCAACTAGATATTAGATTCACCAGCAACCTTTGATAGTTATCCAGCCTCTGTTAGCTTAGACTATCGCATATCATCTTTCTCAGTGAGAAAGAAGCATATCATGCTGAACAAAAGCCGCTAAATCTTTTAGTAACATCTTTTAATTAATTTTAGTATCTACCATCCCTCTTACTTTTCCTTGATCTTGTTTATATTGTGGCATTAAAAATAATCATATGTATCTACCATTCTATCAAGTATCAATGTAATCATGTGAAACAAAATTTCCTCACCATTTGAAAAAATGAAATACTTAATTTGGTATCAGGAGCAATCCAGTGCTAATGGCACAGCAATTAGACGCGACAGAATAGAAATACCACATTTAGACAATAGCAAACACCTCAAACTTACAAATTTTAGTGCCCTAATGTTGAGGTAGATCTCAAAAAAATAAAAAAATGATATTAAAAAAAGGCTCAGAAAAGAATCACCAATATTCATATTCTCAGGGTAGTACTCTTTTAAGTGTAGAATTAGAGGGATCAAGATTCCTACGAATTTTGCTTTTGCTATGAGATTATTTAATGTTGTGAGAGGCTCACAAAAAGCAATCCTATTTAGATGTGTTGTAATAATAGCACAGGCAAGAGACTGAATTACCCCCCTACCATGTATATGACAAGGATTTTGTGCTTTCGCGCAGCAGTTCTTGCATGACTGGTACGGACACCTGCAAGTTAAAATAAGAAATAGATAAAATTTATACAAGGATTCTGCTCTAACTTTATGTTTTCCAAGCAATGAGAGATTAAACAAATGAAAATAAAGCAATAGTGTGCTTTTCAGCTAAATTTCAAGACACTCACTATGGCAGCTTGAGTGATCTTCTTACTAGTCCTAAATCTGTATGACTGTATTATGTATCTCGTTAGCTAGAATGGATTACATTCACTGCTGATGTAATATGTAATCAGATATTTAGAGCTTATTTGGTCGATTATGAGGCATTATAACTTTACAGTGGGAAGGAAAAGACTCTCAGCTTCTCAATCATGCCTGTAGATTTTATAACTTTACAGTGGGAAGGAAAAGGACTTAACTATTGGGCATATAATCTAACGCTAGTTTCACGAGATTGAGCAAATGACTGCACTGATGAGAGCTTTATGGTGGTATTGTAGGAAAAGAAATTCCAACAAGCCACAACTTAGGATGCATAGTTTCATAAACATCTGAAGTGTACTCGTCGGCTTTACATTTGAAGAATGTTTTATGTCAAAGTAATGAAAACCAGGTTTCTTTAGACTTCCTAATCCAAGAGGATCCATAGTAGTTAAGGAGTGCCTCAGCAGGAACGCATCTTAAGTATTTAAGGGCCGAAGACAGGTTCTTGTAAAAGAGGTGGACCCTAAGGCATAAATCAGGATCCAGTGAGACGCTCAAAAGATAGGCCTTTTTGAAATCTTTTTTCTTTTATTCCTTTCGGGAGCTAGATTAAAGATATGATGGGACTTAAGGAAAGAATTATGCCCAGAAACCAAGGATGATTTCTAGTCTTCTGTTCCTACCTAATACATGAATTTTCAGGAAATTAACTATAGATTCTTTCTTTTCTAGGATATAATCGATTAGGATGCCTGATTTCTGTTTGCCTAGACTGTTTTTTTAATAAGGCCTTTTTCCTTAACAGTGATAAATGGAGGCTTTTGCACCTTGAATTTTTAATTACTACTCACAATGCTTCATCAGTTCAATACCTGTGATCTAATAAGAAATTGATTGGATCCACCTATGCCCTAGAGCAAACAAAATTAAAGAACGAGGATCGATCAACTAAATCCTATCTGTAAAAAAATTGGCATCAGAAAATCAATAAAGAGGAAGAGTTTGGATTATATTTTTGTATGAATATCCTTCAGAGTAATAAAATAAATGATAACAGATTTTACAAGAACCTACGCATTCGACACCAGAAATGACTCAATTGAGTATATGATGTTTTTAAGATACAGTGTATTACTAAACAAGCAGTATCTGGGGTTACAAATAATACAGACATCCAAACACGCGAAAGTGGTAAAGAAACGCAAATATGCTTGGCAGCTGAACATGGTCAATTATGAAGGACAAACATTAATTAAGGGAAACGCATTCGATTCTGTTTCTACAACCAAAAGAATTTACTACAAAATAAACCTAACATGTGAGTCATAACTATTAGGTGGAGTGGGCGAATTTGTGGCCAATTCGAATACCACCAAAGTCTTCTAATTTGAGCCCATAACATTGCGTTTCCTAGTGTTTTTGCCCAGAGCGGCTTGTATGTACCACTTTCGTATACCCTTGTGTGTAACACACCACAAGGGTATTGACATGTGGCATTTCTCATTAAATCAAGTGGGTCATGTTTAACACATGTCAATACCCTTGTGGTGTGGTACACGCAAGGGTATACGAAAGTGGTACACCCAAGCTTTTTGTGGTTTTTGACTATTCTTTAGATTTGTGGATACACACGTGAAGTTTACATAGAGTGCATCATCAAATCACATTTGAGTTTCCCTAGCCAACAAAGAGAGAAATGAACTTATGATATAATAAATGTAATTTTGGAAACGATCTTAAAAATGAGAAAAGAGATGATAATTTTGCATTCACCCTGCTTAATATCACTCACTTGCATCCTCACTCCAGAGCATTGTGTGCACAAACATTTATAAAGCCTAGGTTCTGTGATCGAATCCAACCATGAATAAAGTTCAGTATGATTCTTGGACAAAAGTAGGATAGAACAAGCAGGCTTGGATGCATCTCAACACAACAAGACATAAACTATTAAATAATAGCATGGAAGGAAATAGCAGTAGTATATGATTTCAGCTTTGACAAGTATTGCACGTGAACCATTAAAAAATAGCAGATCCAGTACCAGTCACCGTGTTCTCCTTAATGCAACATAAAGCTCAGAATCTGATCCAAACTAAGTGCTATCTAGAAGTTAGCAAGACTGTATTCAGGTTTGTAACCTGAACTAGTTATGACAGGAACTACAGCTATTTTCCTACATGAATATGTTATACTATTATCCGACAAACAAAATCTAACTAACTTCACATTTAAACCACCAAAAGTCTTAGAACACAAGAAGAAAAATTAGCATTCATAACTGTCTCAGAATTTCGTTGATTACAACACTAGACATGACGAGTAATATACCCTAGTGAAATCTGTAGCTTTTGAGAAGCAATGACGCACAAAATTGGGGTTTGCAAGAACCAGTACTACGTTGATATTTCTTTTACTAAAACAGGGGGTATAGTTTTTCACCAAATCCAACCAGGTTAAGGAACACAAAAAGAAACGGAAAAGTACGAGTCAAAAGTAGTTCAATTGCCAGTTTGAAAAGTAATTTTCTTGCTGACTACATTAATCCGGTGAATTTCCCTCTACTGTCTGGTCTATACTTCTTTGTTCGCATATTATGCTTTGATGAGCGAATCGCAGGCTATGTCTTTTGGAACTATTAGTATTTGAAAAAAAAATACCTATCGTTTATTAACTGAATTAGGGCATTTGAATCATGGCAGAGAGCGAAGCTGAAATAATTGTATACTTTTTATATCAACCACCGCATAAATACAATGAAGTACAACTTATAGGAGCGCGGGGTACAACACAAAGATGCACTGAGAAGTAGAATCTGGAAACAAGCTCAGTAATAACGCAAGCAAACCCTACATTGACTGAAGGAAGATGGCGATGAACGAAAAACGAGAAGGATTTACCTAGAGCGCGCCACGTTACCGCACTTGATGCACTTGGGTTTGTTAAGGCCGCGGAGGCTCTTGGAGGAGGGCGGTACCGATGCAAAGGCGGCGGCGACGTCGGTGGCGCCGCTGTTGCTCTTCGCTGGGGAGGAGGCCGCCATGAAATCGGGCGCGCGGGCGGGTGATTCTTCCCGAATTCGAAATTCCTAGTAAAATCGATAACGAAGGAAAGGAAACCAATAATAGACGGTATAATATTAGGCCGAAATGTCTTACGGATTTGTTTTTCTCCGACTCGATTTCGGGCTTCGATCTTGTGTTATTCGGGCTTCTCGCATTACACGTGGACCCTGTGCAACTGTTATACCACTATATTTTTATATTTGACCATTTTTTGATGAAAATTAACCGGCCGTCGTCTGAAATACTGTGTTTTATAGAAATATATTCACGTGTTCCTCCATACCATAAAAATGTTTTTTTTAGACTTCTCATAAAAAAATGTTTCCTTTTCAAAAATAACAAATTATTATATACAATCGACCACTCTTTTTTAAAGGCCCACCACCTTTACTCACAATCAACTTTAAATCTTGTACCGAAAAGATAATGAACATTATTTGTGAGACGAATTAAGTACAATATAAGAAATAATTTTCTAATTTATGAACTAATCTAAAAAAGTGAGAATATTTTCACAATTAAGAGCCAAGCGCAACTTAGGGACAATTTTGCAACGATAAATCTTACTTTAATAGCTTAAAATCCATATTTCGTATTTTCTTAGAAATGGTTTAATAGTTGAGGTAGTGTAGTCACAAGTTTGAATTTCATTAATATTTCTAGATTGAACATATTATTTATAACTAGTCTAATGTTACTAGCACATTTTTGTATAATTTGCAAATAATTAAATAAGAATGAATAAGTGCACCTCAAATAACATTTTGTTATTTATTTTAATTATACTACAATTAGTAGATAGTTACCCATTCATTACATTAATGTACATCCCTATGCGGGCTTGATGCCTTGATTTATTGAAGCTAACGGCCTAATATGCCATAATTTTGTAGTTTCTTTGTATGATGAAGTGCCACAATAAAATAAAATATCGAACTTAATTTACATTGGATTTGACTTTAGCCGATGTTATATTTTATTGTTTTATTGTTTTTTTATGATGATTCTTATGGAGAGCCCTACACATCAAACGGTGTAGAAAGGCCATCGAACTGGATTGAAATTGATCGAAGATGAAATTCCAATTTGAATTCTAGTTCAGTTTCATTTCATGGGTTTGATTACATTTTTGGTTGGTTGATTTTATCGATTTAATTTGACTTTTTATTTTTATCCATAAGATAACTCGCTCTACTACTAAATCATTATGGAAGTTCTTTGTTTCTTTACCATATACGGCTTCTGTGTCAAACGGTTTTGTTTAGTTGTTTTATCTATATTAGTAATTATTTGATGTTGTTGATTGTTTAATGAAGGATGGAATGATGAAAATTGGCTATTTCCCCATCGATGAAATTGAGCATTTTTTCGATTATGTGTTTATTTATAAAATTTGTTCAATTAAAATTGGAGTATTAATGAATTTGGGTATGACAATGGTTAAAAGTATGATAGTAGAGTGAACGGCAATATCCTAACGGGTATGAGTTATTTTTCAGAGGTGCTTGGCTTTTAATATTTATATCGTGTTTGGTATGTGGGTATGAGTTATTTACTATGGTATCAAATTTATAAGGATATGAGATCAAACTCAAGTGATTGGTGGGTATGAAATTTGATACCATAAGTGTAACGACCCAAAATTTTCGATATAAAATGCATTGCATATCTATTCACGCATGTTATCAAGTGTTTTAGTTCTGTAAGTCGCGTCTTAGAAACTTAAATGTAAATTAAAGCATTTAACTTATTTGTTATTAAATTATTTTTATTATGTAAATTTATTTTGAACTTTGAATATGTTTATTTATATCATATTATGACTATATTATTTTGTTGAGATAGAAATAATATTAGAATTATTAGGCAAAGGTAATATTTATTTTGGATTTCCTAAATCAACTAGGATTCATAAAAGGATATAATATTTATTATTGTATTAAGTTATTAGGAGATAATTTTATATTATATTTTATGATTAAAATAGACATTTTATGTGTGATATAAATGTTTTAGGATAAGATCTAGTTGTGGTTATCCATATCCTAATTTATCTAAAATTGAATCTCTCTTATATGGTAAGTGATAGAATAAATTCTATATAAAATATATATGGACGAAAATAATTATGGATAAAGTATATTTGATACCTTATTTGATTAGGGATGTTTGGATAATGACTTTTAGGCTTATAAATACCCTTAGTCGCTCATAATATAGCATCCCATAAAATTTTCGAAAATCGTCCAGCATATCTTCGAACTGTTTCAAGAATTATTTTCATATCTTCCCATTGTCATATCGTTGTGAAAATTTAGGATCATCTTCCCCGGTATGTCTAGTATACTCGTTTATTTTTTTATAATTTTTCAAGCATGCTAAGTTTTTGTTTAAAATTGTTATTCGTAACCTGCTAGTTTTTTACAGCATGTTCATGAGCTTGATAGAAAAATTATTTTTCATGTTTTCTTTATGTTATTTTCGATCATGCTGAATTTTAATGGGATATAATATATGTTGGGTCATTTATGTTAAAAATTTAGAATTTTTAGGATACGTTTTCTATTTACTTGTTAATTTGTTTCATGATGTGTCAAATCTTTTGTCAACATGCATGTAGATTGAAAAACAAAAGGGTTCATGTTACAATTAAATGAATTGTCAATAAAAGTAAGATTATGTTTAATATACTTAAGTTTATTATTATGTAAAATCATTAAAGTTGCATGTGAATAAGTGGATTATGTATAATATATATTTGTTTGATTATTTTGATCTATGTGTATTTATGAATTATTTGCATTATAAATGCATGCATGACATTCCATGTAGAGTCATTAAGATAAATTTTCATGTATATGATCGGCGCGCAGGACTTAAACATATGATATCCATAATTATTCATCAAGTCAAGGTTAAGGTGGAGAATTCTTCATGTTTATCCTTATTATATCCTTTGCTTGAGTTTTCCATGTGACTATAGTACATGATCTATGAAACTATGAATGAGGGATATAAGGTCGACGGACCTATATCAGCGAGGGACCTTCGGGTCAAGCCTACGGGCTGCTATGTCTATGGATCTTCGGATCAACCATGCTATCACTACAAAAATTATGCAATTTACCAACGGAATTCCCGACGGAATAAAAACACGGGTCGGCTTATCGACGGAATACCAACGGAATCTGAGACGCTCAATTTACCGACGGAATACGATGAAAAAATCCGTCAGTAAATATTGAATTTCCAAAATTCTTTTTTTTTAATTTTACTGCCGACGGAACATTCCGTCGGCAAAGTTAAATTATTATTTATATTTGTTTTTAAATTTAAAATATAAATTTATCGACGGAAAATTCCGTCGGTAAATATATATTTTAATTTATTTAAATCGATACTTTAATTAAATTTTGAACAATCATTTACCGACGGAATATTTCGTCGGCAATAAGTAAAGAATTTACCGACAGAAAAATCCGTCGGTAAGACTTAAATTAATTCACGGGCGCAAGCCAGCTGAACCAGAACACAATTTTTCCTCCCCTTCGCACATTCCGCGCCGCCGTCGCCCCTTGCCGCGCCGCCGCCCTCGCTCTGTTGCCGCGCCGCCGTCGCCTCCGCCGCTGCTGAACCAGAACAACATCTTTTCGTCCCGTAAGTTTCATCTTTTCGCCCCCTCGCTCTCACTAAATCAAATGTGAAGATAAAAAAAAAAGATAAGGCATGAATATAGTTGTTATGGTTGTTATAGTTGCAGTTGTTGAATTCTCTGCTTGCTCTCGACTTGAGGCTATTATTTTGAGGATTTTTATTTTCTCTTTTGGGTATTTTTTGGGAAGTAATTTCTGTCGGTTGGAAGGCAGAATGTCTGAGGTGGATACAGTCCTACCCGCTTCCTATTTAAGTAGTCGAAGTAGTCTAGTATAAGCAAATTATATTATGGTGTATCTTTGTGTTGTGTATTTTGATTGTATGGAAAGCAAAATGTAATTAAATGAAATGGCTTGTTTCTTGTTAGAATTCTTAGTTCTCCACTTACAGTCTGCTTTATTACACCTCATGTAAGATATGAGATTGATTTTTATGTACTATATGTTGTCAACTTGTCATTTGATAAGCCATCCATTCATGGGCTTGTATCTAAAACAGCAAGAAAATGGACTATCGCCTCAGTCATCGCTGAGTGTTTTAATAAAATAAGATCATACAAACTCATGTTATGCAACTTAATGAGACAATAATTAATAAATTAAGGATGACAGAGTTGCTGTTTACTTTGAAAGTAAACAGTAGGGTTTTTTTTATATATATCGTCTTATCTTTAACGGTTTGTAACTCAATTCTTTTGATGCTATTGCTTTTACATTCAACTTAGTTACGGATATACAATCAGGATTTGAAATAACTCAATTCTTTGTTTTCAGGTACATGGCGCCTCCCAGAGGTCGTGGCGGCAGGACTATATCAGCTCCTGCTGGGCGTGGAGCACCCCCATCGTCGTCTGGCTATGGGGGCAGTCCCCCTGAGTCGGCTGGGCCCCATCAGGGTTCTACCGACTCTTACTCGGTGGATAGCCGCCGTTGTTTCGAGATTTCACCTAAGGGGTATGTAATAATTGGTTTTATTACTTTTAAATATATCAAGTATAACTTGGATTAACCATTTTTCAATAATAGGCGATTGCTTGAGCCATCCCGGATTGGCGTCGACAATCGTTGAGTGTTTTAAGAAGATTAATAACCCGATTGGGTTCACTTGGAAGCTGACTCCTCCTGAAATTAAGGAGCAGTATTTTGAGGAATTTAAGGTTAGTTTTTCTTTCAAGTTTACAATCTTATAATTTAGCATTTACTTGTATATATCTAACATGTATAAACATGTAAATTGCAGAAGCACTTCCACTGGCCTACTGACTGGGACCAGGCAGTCCACCACATGTGGCAGAAGAAGGCGTCCAAGAGGTTCAGTGATTGGCACTTCGAAATGAAGAAGGGCCGCCCTCAAAAACCGGACTACATCAACATAGAGAGGTGGGCGGCCCTCAACGAGTATCTTGGATGCGGCCAGAGGTACTCCAAAAGTCGGAGACTGCTTCCCAGTGCCGCGGAGTCGGAGCGAGCCGGGCGCCGGGATGAGCAAGCACAAAGGAGGGTCACGGTCGGCCCTACGGTACTCCCGGTCTACGGTAAGTCTCATTTTATAAGTTTTTTAGCTTCTTATGTCTTTGTTTTTGACATAATTTTGTTTATGCATGTGATGAATAGGCTTCTCAGAGGGGATGCTCCTTAGAGTCCACCGCCTTTGACACTTTCCAGAGTCTCCATTACAAAGGTGGAGACTTCTCCAACATGAAGGCGGCGAGACTTCATGTATGCATACAATTACAATATATAGAATATTATTCTAGAATTACGAATTTGACTAATTTCTATTTTTATATTGTAATAGGCGGAGGTGGAGCGGATTTCTTGTGAAGAAGGCCCCAACGCGGATAAAAAACGCGATTTATCTGCGGTTGGAAGGGGTTCGGGACAAGAAGCGCGGTGTACGGATTCGGCAAGGAAGGAAGCGGCTACATCAACGCCGCCCGGCCGCTCTTCTACTTCTTCACTTGGGCCATCCCAGAGCAATGCCGAGATCATGCGCCGACTGGAGGAGGAGTCGGCAGCTAGGAGGAGCCTCCAGGAGCAAGTCGCCTTCATGAATGCGAAGATGGACCAGCTTATGGAGATGATGGGTTCCTCTAGCCGACGAGAGCCTCCGGACGACAGCAATCAGTCCCCTCCTGCCACCTCTTTATGATTGACTTATATATGTGTTATGTATATATATTGAATATTTGGATTTTATGATTTATATATTTATATTTCCGTTTCGGTTTGCTTTTTGACTTGATTTGAATAGTTATATGTATGTGCTGTGTTGGTTGGTTAAAAAAATGCAGGTTGTCGAGAATTGGGTATGAGAAAATAAAAAAAATTATTAAAAAAAAAAGTACCGATGGATTACCGACGGAATGTCGTCGGTAAAGTTCGAAAATTACCGGCGGACTTTTCCGTCCGTAAACTTTACCGACGGATATATTCTGTCGGTAAAACGTCGATGATTATGCCCCGACAGAATATCCGGTGACATTCTCCCGGCGGAAATATTCCGTCGGTAAATTTTACCGACAAAGCCTGACCCGACGCCATATTTTCGTCAGTAATTTTATTATCGAAAATTACCGACGGATTATTACGGACCGATGGAAAATTCCGTCGGTATACGGTGAATTTCTTGTTGTGTATGTTACCATGTCTATGTTATCATGTTTGAATTCGGTATCGTTTATAATCTGGATAAATGCGTTTCCCCATTGAGTAGTCGTACTCATCCTTATCATTTTAACATTTTTCAGAAAATGGCTCGGCCGATGCATAGAGGTGATGGTGTTGATGGTCACACGAGGAAGGATTTATGAACTTATTATTGCATTAAACTATTTTTATCATGAACTTTGCAATTTATTTTCAAAAACTAGTAGTCGTAGTTATTTTTATTTAAGAATTCCGCTGAGTATGAAAATAAATTGAGTTTTTCAATGATTCTTTTCCATGAAAATGTTTTGAAAGAATTGACATAAGCATGTTAAGTATGAAGTAGCGTCCCTAGTTAGGTTTTAAAAATTGGGGCGTTACAATAAGGATGTCAAAATTATGTTTTATGTATTATTTTTTGAAATTAAAATTAATTTTTATAATATTATTTAATATGAATAATGATATAAATATATCTTTTCAATTTTATAAACAACAAGTATCATTACTTAGAAATATTTTAGCATGAATATAAAGATGTTTTTATAACTAAATAAATACACTTATGATTGAAATAAATAATTTTATAAAAATGTAACTATATAATTATTTTTAAAAATATTTATTTTTTTGTAAATACTTAAATAAAAGATATTGTGCTTTTTAGTAAAATATTTTTGTATTACATTTCACAAAATTAGAAAAAGACTCATATTATTATTATTTAAAATATTACAATATTCATAAAATTAAACCAAATATCATATTTGATTATTATACTCATTCACTAGTAGTAAATGTCAAACACCATTAAAGAAATTAGTCATACCCATACTCAATCACCCTACTATCATACTCATTACCAATGCCATATCCGAATTCTTACCAAACAGTCCCTTAATTTGTTTCATTACTAGACTATCGAGCTTGATATCTAAATGAGTTTGGACTCTCGTACCCTAGAGGAGATAGATGAGAAAATCCATACTTATCCCGATATGAACGCTCATAATATAGTGCCCATATGGTCAGACCCTCATACCAAAGGTGGGTAATAAGTATTGGCGTAAGGAGAGGGGGGCCGGTGGAGGCTCACTGCCCACATTGGATTTATAGAACTATCAAGTATTCTCTCCACCCTGCTTTAAGTGACTCATTTTCCTTTTCGGGCGTCCCGCTCCAAGTCACCCGTTTCCAAAAAAGGAAATAACTTCTAAAAAAATCACAAATTATCTCATACTTTATCATTTATTTCTTCTACTTTATCACTTCTTTATCATTTCTCTCCACTATTTTATCATTTCTCTCATACTTTGTCATTCATTCTCTCAATATCTCACACATCTTCTCTCTCTTACTTTATCATCTATTCATCTCTCATACTTTATCATCAACTTTCTTAATTTTCACGTCGAAAAGAAAGGGGTCACTTGGAGCGGGACTGAGGGAGTATAATTTATTTTTACAAAGTGTGAAAATGGTCCAACAGTAGAAATCTCATTTACTTTTCTAAAAGGGTGATGTGCAGAAATGCACATTTTAAAGATAGAAAATGCATATATAGACACAATTTAGTAAAATTGCAATAATAGACATTAGTTCTTTTTTACCCCTAAAAAGTAAGTCTAGATTGTAGACTATAGGTCCTAATCAAAGGTCTTCTCTCTCTACTTCTAGATTCCAATGTAAAATCAGTTTTTGAACAACTTTTGTGACCAATGACGCATGTCAGTGTCGCGTCCATCCGTCTCTCTCTTGTCACACATGTCTTTCTTTTCATCTCTTATCACATCCTGTCTCTCTTTTATCTTCTCTGCAAACAAAACTTTTTTTTTCCAGCTCATTTTTTTTGTCACATCCTCTCTCTCTCTCTTTCGTAATTTTCGATTATACATACAAACTCATCACCTTCATCTTTCCAACTAATAAAATATAAGAAGAGAGATAGATAGAGAGAGAAAATGTAACGCCCCAATTTTCAAAATTTAACAAGGGACGCTACTTCATACTTTACATGCATTTTTCAACTCCTTCAAAATATTTTCATGGAAAAGAATCATAGAAAAACTCAATTTATTTTCATACACAGCGGAAGTCTTAAATAAAAATCACATTATGACTACTAGTTCTTGAAAATAAAATGCAAAGTTCATGATAAAAACTAATTTAATGCAATAATAAGTTTTATAAATCTTTCCTCGTGTGACCATCACCACCAACACCTCTACGCATCGGCCGAACCATTTCCTGAAAAATGTTAAAATGATAGGGATGAGTACGACTACTCAGTGGGAGATGTACAGATTTACCAGAACTATAAATCACACCGATAAGACATGGAAAATTAGATCATGAAAAGAGATACTCGGTCACACAGACCATAACATTTTCATAGGCCCAATTCTGACCTATTCTCACAGAGGATCCAATTTCGATCCTACGGTCCAATTCCGACCGATTTTCATTGAGGACCCAATTCCGATCCTACGGCCCAATTCCGACCGATTTTCATTTAGGATCCAATTTCGATCCAAGGATCCAATTTCGACCCATCCTTTCATGCCTGTCATAAACACAAGAAATATCGAACATAACATATAATAAAGATAAACGGTAACATTCCCCACCTCAACCTTGACTTGAAGAAAAATTATGGATATCGAGATGTTTAAGTCCTGCGCCGATCCTATATATGGAAATTTATCTTAATGACTTGTACATGGAGTGTCATGCATGCATCAACAATTTAAATAATTCATAATTACACATAGATCATAATAATCAAACGTATACTATACATAATCTATTTATTAACATGAAATTTTAACTTTTTCCCATGGTAATAAACTTAAGTATATTAAATGTGAAAACTTTTGTTTTTCAATCTACATGCATGTTGACAAAAAAAACTGGCACATCAAGAAACAAATTAACAAATAAATAGTAAACGTATCCTAAAAATTATATATTTTTAATATGAATGACCTAACATGTATTATATCCCATTAAAATTAATCATGATCGAAAATAATGTAAATAACACATGAAAAACAATTTCCTTTCAAGATCATGAACATGCTGTCGAACCGCGGGTTACGAATAACAATTTTAAACAATTACTTAGCATGCTTGAAAATTATACACAAATAAATGAGTATACTAGACATACCTAGGAATCTTCTCCTAAAATTTCACAATGATATGATATCGGGAAGGTACGTAAATAATTCTTAAAAAAATTCGCGAGTATCTTTGGCGATTTTCGAAAAGTTTATATGATATTATATTATGAGCGACTAAGGGTATTTATAGGCCTAGAAATCATTATCTAAATATCCCTAATCCTATAAGGTATCAAATATATTTTATCCATATTTATTTTCGTCCTTATATATTTTATATAATATTTATTCTATCACTTACCATATAAGACATTCAATCCTAGATAAATTAGGATATGGATAGACACAATTAGATTTTTATCCTAAAACATGTATAACACACATAAAATATCTATTTTAATCATAATATAATATAAAATTATCTCCTAATAGCTTAATACCATAATAAATATTATATCATTTTATGAATCCTATTTGGTTTAGGAAATCCAAAATTAATATTACTCTTGCCTAATAATTCTAATATTATTTCTAAATAATTAAATATATATATATAATCATAATATGATATAAACTAACACATTCAAAATTCAAAATAAATTTACATAACAAAAATGATTTAACGAAAAATAACATAAATGCTTTAATTTTCATTTTAATTTCTAAGGCGCGACTTACAGAACTAAAACACTTGATAACATGCATGAATAGATATGCAATGCATTTTATATCAAAAATTTCGGGGCGTTACAGAAAATATTTTGTGGTAGAAAATATTTGATTTCACAAAATAAAAAATTCCGTGTATTGGAGCTCACGAAAATATTGGATCTCCACCAACTTCTTTTATCTCAAAAGCACAAAGTATGCAATATATAATGTGTATATTTATTATTTTTCCAACAATTCATTTTATACGTTTATTGTAAAGCTTCTATCCGTTTAAGTAACACTATCCGTAAGTTAGGTGGATAATCGTAATCATTAATATTTGTGGATGATAAAGTAATTTTCATGTGTTAATATGCTAAAAATAGAAATTATGAATACAAGAGGAATAAAGTAATTTTCGTATGTCAATACCATTTCTATAAACTATGAGAATGAAGTAGGAATAAAGTTTGAATAAAATAATTTTCGTGTGAATAAAATATCTTAGTTCCCCGTATTTTATTTAACGCTTAATTTTATAATAGTGAACTAAGTTTTAATTCGAAGTGAACATATAATAGTGAACATGTTTTTTTAACGCTTGATTTTATAATAGTAAACATATTTTATTTAACGCTTGATTTTATTTAACGCTTGATTTTATGATAGTGAACTAAGTTTTATGATAAATTACTTTTATTATGTAACTCTTAATTCGAAGTTTATGACATGATTTGAAATATCATAGTTCTCCGTGTTTTATTTAATGCTTTATTTTATAATAGAGAACTAAGATATTTGGGAGCACAATAGGTTATGATATATGTCATATAGCTCAGATTCACAACGCACTGTCATAGTTCTTCGTGTTCAAGTAACATTTATTATTTACTTAGGGAAAAAAGATGTTTATACGAAGAACTAAGATTGCTTGATAATTTATGTTTTCGCGAGATGGCCGAATGGATACTATTAACGGTCAAGTACGGAGGTAGCTTTGTAGGTTCAGAATACATACATGGGGATGAACAACTTGTAGCAATTCCGTACTCCGCACTATCCTTGTCAACCTTAAGAGCGATAATTGATTCGCTTACGCAAAGAAACTCAGTGTGCAACCCATATTTGTTATTTTCACTAGAGCATAATCGAGCTGGTCGGCTGGTGAAGTCATTAATGACGAACGATGATGATTTACATCGACTCATCAACTATGCGGCATACCCCATTGTTTGTGTTGTGATGACGAGTTCGAACGTGGGCACCGAAATAAGTTCGAGGCATACCACACCGTATGTTACTTCATTTGTTGATTTGGATCCAGTCGAGCAATCCACTAGGCAGTTCGATGCGCATAACTTTTTCGGCGATGATGAAGGCGAATACGAATATGATTTCAACACCCAACAAATGTACGATGGAGACAGAGGAAATTTCAAGGTAGACTTAGACAATTGGTTGTGCCAGTGTCGAAAATTCCAAGAAATCTAATTTCGTGCGAGTATGTTCCAACCGCTATTATGTAAGTATTTATCAGTTTTAACCTACTACCTCTTCAACTATTGCTATACCTACTATACTAACAAAAATTCTCCTACAGTCACAGCGGCAACGATATCTATAACTTCATATCAGCATTCTACGGTACGTCAACACATCGGGATTTATATGACCATCAGTTCCATTCGTTACCTCCACATCAGCTCTGGACTATACCACCAGAAATATCTAATGTGCCAACAATTCTTCCCCCCCTAGCGAGAAGACGTGATGGTCGGCCGAAGTCAAGGCGCTATAGATCAGGGATTGAGGCACGTGCTGAGAGCTATGATGTTTTTATGAAATGTTTAAACCTTATTGCTATATCATGACATTGGATATATTCTCCAACTCCCTTACAGAGTATTTATCACTACTTTATCGAGAACTAGTATTCATTTTACAATGATAACCTTCTTCCTTGAGCGATGTTTTTTCGAATAATGAAATTATACATAATATTTTACTATATTCCAACATCAAAGTACAATTGAGACGTAAAAATAGAAAAATATTGTATATTTCTACTTATTTCTCTGTATGTTACTACTTAGTTCTACTAATCGGAGCAATAAGATTGTTTTATGAAGAAATTCTATTTCACATAAACTGTAATTGTTCTATATAAACGTCCCGATATTCCTGTACACCGATATGCAGACAAAACATTAATTTGTAATAATATATAGTCGAAGTTGCAATTTATATTTAATTTTTCTTCTTTTTTAGTAATATTTGTCAATTTGATCTAGTATACAATGATAACCTTCTTCCTTTGAGCGATGTTTTTTCGATTAATGAAATTACACATAATATTTTACTATATTCCAACATTAAAGTACAATTGAAACGTAAAAATAGAAAAAATATTATATATTTCTACTTGTTTCTATGTATGTTACTACTTAGTTCTACTAATCCAAGAAATATGATGTGTTTACGAAGAAATTCTATTTCATATAGTTTGATATTGTTCTATATAAACGTCCCGATATTTCTGTCCACCAATATGCAGACAAAAAATTATTTTCTAAGAATATATATTAGAAGTTGCAATTTATATTTTATTTTTTCTTTTTTAGTAATACTTGTTAATTTGATCTAGTATTCATTTTCACCTTCTTCCTTGAGCGATGTTTTTTCGATTAATGAAATTATACATAATATTTTACTATATTAAAGTACAATTGAGACGTAAAAATAGAAAAGCATTATATATTTCTACTTATTTCTCTGTATGTTACTACTTAGTTCTAATCAGAGAAATATGATTTGTTTGCCAAGAAATTCTATTTCATTTCGTTAGTCATTTGTTCTATATAAACGTCCCGATATTCCTGTCCACCGATATGCACACAAAATATTATTTTGTGTGAATATATATTAGAAGTTGCAATTTATATTTAATTTTCTTCTTTTTTAGTAGTACTTGTTACTACTTGATCTAATATTCATTTTACTAGAGTGATGTTTTTTCGATTAATGAAATTACACATAATATTTTACTATATACCAACATTAAAGTACAATTGAGACGTAAAAATAGAAAAATATTATATATTTCTACTTATTTCTTTGTATGTTACAACTTAGTTAAGCACTAGGAGAAATATGATTTGTTTACGAAGAAATTGTAGTTCAACATTAGGAGAAATTACACATAATATTTTACTATATACAAAGGGAATTGTTTCCATTCATTTAGATCGTCCACTAAGACCCAAACAAAGTCATCAATTAACCTAGCGCGAGGGACACCCAATACGAGTTGGTGTAAAATTAAGATGTTGGCAATCTTGATGTAGTCGAAACCGGTAGCATCTCTTACGGAGCGTTGTCGGAACATTGCCTCCAATTGCTCTAATTTTATTCTACTATCTCCACAAAAAAAACGTCTAACCCGAATCGCTGAAACATCGTGCTGGATGTTTGGGTCAAATTCAGACGACCCAAACATCAATCCTGTGACTAGTGAAAAGTCTTTTGGACCGAAGCGGAGCATGCGATCGCTAACCTTGAACCACAAGCTACTTACGTAGGGTGGATCATGACGAATCTCGCGATACATTAATTGATGAAGGGCTTTACTAGCACTATACTTCCCCTCCCATCCCATTAACTGTCCGAAAGGGCTCGTCCTAACGAATTCATCGTAAAGCTGAAACCCGCCAATGGTCGTAAGAGTATCTTTAATCAATAAAATGATATCCCATTTAACATGCGTCATTACTTGCGGCTTTGCCGATCTAGCAGCGTATCTAACCCATGTGGAAAACAATTAATCTTATTTCTTCATTGTTACATCATAGCACTCTGTAATTATTTAAACTACAAAGAAATAAGACAACTTTCATACGTCACAGAAGACATATTATTGAGAATAACTGAACTAATAAAGCGTCACATTTTTCACATTATTCATCATCATAAATCGATCTAAGATAGAATTGAATTAATAAATCGTCACATTTTTCCTTCAATTAATAAAGCAAAAAATTATTTAAACATAATTTAATTAATAAAAAGAAAATAAATTATATTTATTTATTTATTTAATCTCTCTTTTTCTCTCTCTCTCTTACACTCTCTTCTCTCTCTCTTTCTTACATCTCTCTCTTCTTTCTCTTCTCTCTCTCTCTTTCTCTCTTCTCTCTTCTCTCTCTCTGTAACTCTTTTCTCTCTCTTCTCTCTCTCTCTCTCTCTCTTCTCTCTCTCTCTCTAACTCTGTTCTCTCTCTCAGACTCTCTGTCTCTTATCTCTTCTCTCTCTCCAGAACTCTATTCTCTCTCTCTCTCTTCTCTTTTCTCTCTCTATCTCTCTCAAACTCTCTCTCTCTCTCTCTCTCAATTTTCCGAACCACATTTTTCCTAAAAATCTAGTAATAAACCATAATTTTCGAACCACATTTTTCCTAAAAATCTAATTTATCACAACTACTAGCATTATTCATTAAGAGAAGGAACCGAGATTGAATGTGTATTAACCTCCTCTCTGCCGTCATTATGAGCCATTGAAGAAGCGATGGTGAAACGTTGAGTGAAGGAGATGGTGAAACCTTCTCAAGAGGAGATGAGAATTCAAAAAGTGTGAAAGTGTGTAACCGTGAAGATGAGTATTGAAGATGGTGAAAGTGTGTAACCGTGTAACTGCTCCATTATATTCTTGTATCTGCAAATGTAGTTTTTTATTTTTTTTTTCCCGAAATTTGATGTACATGAGAGTGGTGTAAATTCCATAAATATTCTCTATTTTTTCTTGTTGAGATAAAAAAAAATCTGCTGTTTTTTCACATCTTAGGCGAAAAATCCGCATAAATGTCTCGGGCATTTTTCTCGATTTGTTCTGTTTACTCCACATTTCCGTTGCTGATTTTAGATAAAATCGAAGTTTGAAAGTGTAATTGCTCGAATTCATCCTGCTCGAATTATTGTTGCATGATATCTTCATGTACTTGGCGCCGAGTTCCAATGCATCATTTATTCCAAATTTGGCAGGAAACTTGTGTGAAAAAGATGTGCTCTTTTTCAAAAAAAAATTTGTCTTATGCGTAGGGAATAGGGGGTAGGGAGCAGGGAAAAGGGAGTAGGGAGTAGGGAGCAGGGAGCAAGGAGCAGGGGGGCAGATGGTGTCAGCCGTTTTTTTACAAAAAATGTTGACTGAAATGTTGACAGAAAGTGGGAAAATAGGGGCAGAATTGTCTAGTGTCTAGTATTGCATTTTTCTATTTGAAAGTGTCTATTTTTGACATTTAGTTTTGGAGGTGTCTATTTTTGACATTCTGCTCTTTCTAAAACATACCGTGTTCAAGGCTGTTTACATGCCAAATTAAAGGGATAAAATTAAAAATAGTCAAAACCACAATTGAATGCAAAAATAGTCAAATTATGACATATGCGCAGATATAGTCATTTTTCCATATTTATCTTTAAATTTTATTTTATTTTATTTAATCTATCACTTCAAAGATAACCTAACTTTCAGCTGCAGCTTACAACTTATCTAATTTATTGGAATATTTTATTATTTAAAAATTTCTATAATTCTCAAAAAAATCATTAATTTTAAAATTAATATTTTTCTTAGTTACAAATTTAATTATAATTATATTTTAATATATTAGTTACTAATTTGATAAAAATTATTTCATATTTATTACTTATAAATTCTCCAAGTTTAATGAAATAATAATTATTAAAATTAGACATAAATAAATATATATTATAATTAAAATAGTGGGTTCTGAAAATTTTGAATTTTAAATTAATATTTTTTTCTATTTTCATTTAATGATAATTATTTCTTAGCTACTTAATTATTAAAATTATATAAAAACATTATTATTATGGATTTTAAGAAAATAAATAATACTTAAAATATAGTATGTTTATGTTAATATGATATATTATAAATTTATATAATACAAAAAATAATAATGTTTATTTATTTATTATAAATTATAATTATTTAATAATATTGAGGGTAAAACCGATATTTTATTTAAAAACTTAAAATAAGCTACTGATATCAGCAGTTTTCCAAACACTATTTTTCCCAGTTTCAGCACTTATTTCCAAACACCTATAAATTCTCAAATCAGCAGCTTTCAGCAGCTTTCAATACTTATCAATAAACTTCAGTTATTCCAAACACCCACTAAATCTATAGGATGGGGTAGTATATAATATAAAGTTTGATCTACATATTTTTTTTATGTGACCTATTAATTCAATTAATTTATACCATTTCATATAGCTAGATATAAGTTAAAAACTTAATATAGCTAACCTAGATTTAGGTGCAGGTTTTTGTCCAATAGGGACAAAAAGTCAAATTGCATATATTTGCATTTTTTGAGATAGCATAGCTAGTTTTATAATTACATTTTCCAAGATGACTATTTTTCCCTATTTGCCCAAATGTTTTCAATCCCCCCTCCTTCCCATTCATTTAATCTCTTCCTCTGTTTTTTTCACTCTTGCTTCCTCCTACCTTTTTTTTTTTTTTTTTAGTATTAAATTATAATTCATACTATATTTTTCTTCTATAAACCACCCGTAACGCCCGAAATTTTCAATATAAAATGCATTGCATATCTATTCATGTATGTTATCAAGTGTTTTAGTTCTGTAAGTCGCGCCCTAGAAATTTAAATGAAAATTAAAGCATATATCTTATTTGTCATTAAATCATTTTTATTATATAAATTTATTTTGAACTTTGAATGTGTTTGTTTTTATCATATTATGATTATATTTTTTTTATTAGTTAGAAATCATGTTAGAATTATGAGGCTAGAATAATTTTTATTTATTTCGGATTTCCTAAACCTACTATGATTCATTAAAGGATATAATATTTATTATTATATTAAGTTATTAGGAGATGAATTTTATATTATGTTTTATGATTAAAATAAATATTTTAATAGTGATATACATGTTTTAGGAAAAAAAATCTAGTTGTATTTGTCAATTTCCTAATCCAACTATTATTGAATCTCTTATATGGTAAGTGATAGACTAAATTATATATAAATTATATAAGTACGAAAATAATTATGGATAAAATATATTTGATACCTTATAGGATTAGGGATCTTTAGATAATGATTTCTAGGCCTATAAATCTCCCTTAGTCGCTCATAATATAGCATCCCATAAAATTTTCGAAAATCTGCCTGCATATTTGCGAACTGTTTCAAGAATTATTTATACATCTTCCCGTCGTCATATGATCGTGAAGATTTAGGATCGTCTTCCTCGGTATGTTTAGTATACTATATTATTTTTGTAGAATTTTCCAAGTAAGATAAATATTTTATAAAAATTGTTATTCGTAACCTGCCAGTTTTTGACAGCATGTCCATGAGCTTGATAGGAAAATTGTTTTTCATAGTTTCTTTAGGTTATTTTCGACCATGATAAATTTTAATGGGATATAATACATGTTAGGTCATTCATATTAAAAATATATAATTTTTAGGATACGTTTACTATTTATTTGTTAATTTGTTTCTTGATGTGTCAGAATGTTTTGTCAACATGCATGTAGATTGAAAAATAAAAGGTTTCATGTTACAATTAAATAAATTCTTAATTATGATAAGTTTTATTGTGATGGAACATGTATTATGTTGTTCATGTTAGAGGTCTATAATTTTTAGGACGAAGCTTTAAGATTTTATTAATTTATTTCATGGATTGACGAATTACTCAATCCACGAATGAATTGTCAATAGAAATAAGATTATGTTTAATATATTTAAGTTTATTTCCATATGAAACCGTTAAAATTGCATGTTAATAAGTAGGTTATGTATAATATACATTTTTGTTTGATTATTTTGATATATGAATTATTGAAATTGTTGATGCTTGCATGATATTCTATGTACGAGTCTTTAAGATTTAATTTTCATATTAGGATTGGCGCGCAGGACTTAAACATCTGATATCCATAATTTTTCATCAAGTCAAGGTTAAGGTGGGGAATGTTACTGTTTATCTTTATTATATGTTATGTTCGATATTTCATATGTTTATGACATACATGAAAAGATGGGTCGAAATTGGATCCTTGGATCGAAATTGGATCCTATATGAAAATCGGTCGGAATTGGGCCGTAGGATCGGAATTGGGTCCTCAATGAAAATCGGTCGGAATTGGGCCGTAGGATCGAAATTGGATCCTCTATGAGAATAGGTTGGAATTGGGCCTATGAAAATGTTATGGTACGTGTGACCAAAGTATCTCTTTCCATGATCTAATTTTCCATGTCTTATCGGTGTGATTTATAATTCTGGTAAATGTGTACATCTCCCACTGAGTAGTCGTACTCATCCCTATTATTTTAATATTTTTCAGGAAATGACTCGGCCGATGCGTAGAGGTGTTGGTGGTGATGGTCACGAGGAGGACTTATTGTATTTAAATTATTGCTTTTAGTTTATGAAATTTTTGTTATTTCTTTTGAAATGTTAGACTTATTAATTTTTTATTTAAGACTTCCGCTGAGTATGAAAATAAATTGAGTTTTTCAATGATTCTTTTCCATGAAAATATTTTGAAAGAATTAAGATATGCATGATAAGTATGAAGTAGCGTCCCTTGTTAAGTTATAAAAATTAGGGCGTTAAACCACCTAAACTAGATAATAGTGAAATCGTGGTACTCACTTTGGACAAAATGTCCGGCTACGCCACCGATTATAAGCACACCATAATTGTTTTTCTTTGAAAGTTAAAAGTAAATAATTTTAAGCAAAACCAATGGTTCTAGGGATTAATATAAAAAATCAAGTATTTTTGGTTATTTCAGAAATTATGGCGTTTTAAGCACCAAAAACATCTAAATAGATGTTTATAGATTTAAGCAATTTAGCTGCTTAATTTTAGAAAATCGATCGAGTATTTTTAGTAAATTCAGAAATTATGGTGTTTTAAGCACCAAAAACATCTAAATAGATGCTTATAGATTTAAGCGTTTAGGCCGCTTAATTTTAAAAAAAGCTACCGTAGTAAGCAAGGTATGCAAATACTATAAAATTGTTTATACTGCCAAAAAGGGGATAAACACTTAAAAGGGCAGTTGCAAACACACCCCAAATTGGGCAGTTTCTGAAATGCCCAATTCCCTAAAACAAGACCAAAAAATACTCAATACTTATAATTGCTGCACAAAATACCTAATTTTACTTACAAATCCTCACTTTTCAGTTGTGTTAGCCTGAAACCAATGATTAGTTCATTATTTATCATGGTTTTTGCAATAATGATTGAAGTTTACTTGAGTCCCGTTCAAATAATAGTCCTGCTCGGGTCCCGATCGAGTATCGCTCGATGCTTTAGAGTCATGCTCGCCTTTTTCAGTCTGAAGATTGGGGAAGTTTCGGTCATGAGTCCGGCTCAAGTCCAACTTGTGATTTAAACAAATCTAAAATTATTATATCACTTCAATTTCAGAAAGTCTAGTTCAAGTCCCTCTCAATCCAGCTCATAGTTGAGCGGGACATATATAGCCTGCTTTTATGCAAACCTATGGTTGACTTAGCCATGAAATTTCTTGTCTATATGCTCGAGACGTGTATTAATATTTGTGAGTTGCAAACTATTGAAAACACTACATCCTCTTTCGCCTTCAAGTACAAAACCATTCAGTAAAATTTTCATTCATCCCCTCTAAAGAATGGAAAGTTAGTATAATATTATTATCAGTTTTAACATGAAATTTAATAATTTATCCAAGTATGTAGCTTAGAATTATGTGTGTATTTATGTATTCTGAGGAGAATATACATAGTGTAGAGAGAGAGAAATGGATAACATGAAAGGCTAGAAAACAAAGGAGATGCAAGAGAAATTGAGATGGTCCGATCCTGATAACTAACTAGATGGATGAGAAAGAGGCACGAGCCACATAAAACTACTGGCACAACCCCATTCCCACTATAATTCATCCTATTTGGACGGACACCGTCTCTACAGATCAGCTCCCTCAATTCACCATCAGATACATATCACTTTATCACCTTTTTTTAAAATGTAGAATGCCGATATTCAACACAAAAACTCGTCTATACAAAAAAAGTAGATGGTACTATCGAAATAAATTAGATATCCAGATAATCCATAAACTAATATTCATATATATATATATATATATATATATAATTTTATACATGTATAATGTGCATAAACGGATATAAGGAGTGTCCGTTGGAGCCATCACAGCCTCCAACTTTTGAGAAATTATAAATTTTATTCATTTTTTTGAAAATTTTATTTGTTTTCCTCAAGTTGCATATATTTCCTCAAAATTCTAAAGCCTTATGGGATTGGTTGGTATGATATACGTAAATTTTCACTTCCAAACACAATAGGTCTGGTTCAAATTATTTTCATATATTTTATGAGTTTTGATCGTGTTTAAGATATAATAAAGTAAAATACGCATGAAATGCTACAAGAAATGAAAGTCCCGATCGACATAGATAGAAGTCTGAATCAGGTCCTTATTATAGAAAACTGTGCCCCAATTTTGGACTTTTGGTTCAATTAGTGTACAAAAATCTTACAATACTCCCAATGCCAACTGGGATTTTTGTATGAAATTGATTGAGACCTTATTGGGACTTTTACTAAATGCAATCATTGATCTTAATTATAGAATAAAAGTCTTTACCGGATTAGTCAATTTGACATTATAAACATTCTAAAGAAGGTGGTTTTTTCTTTTTATTTTTTTTTATTCTGAATTACGTATTTAACACAGTCACCCAATATTTAAAAGTCCAAAAATATGAGAACAATAAACTCTATATTATGGCACAATATTGACTTGAGTTTCAAGAAGATTCTTGCATAATTTATTAAAAGTGCAGAAAATAAAAAAATTGAAGTGTAGAAAGGTGTTTGTTTTTGGTCAGCAAGTATAGAAAGATGTTTGGAGCACAAAGACGTATGTATACTAATTAATTATGATATGGTTTCTCCTGTCACATGTGTGGATAGCATTATTTGTCATGCATATCAATGCAGCAGCCGCGACTTTTTGAGCAGCCGAAGTCGTCCTTGCTCCTACAAAATATATAGCCGACATCGTTATCTACTGATTTATTTAATTATGTTCTATTTAATGAAAAAAATTAAAAAAAAAATCGAAGTACGCACACTGTAATCTCTTCTGTATATAATAAAATAGAAAATAAACTTAATCTATATAGAGTTATTTTGAATGTCAGAAAAGTAAAACTGGAGAATATAATATTTCGTGATGAAATATGATTAAGAGGAAAATAAATACTGTGTTTGAAAAATATAAAAAAACTGTTCGGTTTTTAAATATATACTGTTCGGTTTTTTAAATCATATATTTACTTATAATAAATTATTTAGAATATATGTATATATTATGAAGATTAAAAATTGTACAAATCATACAAGTAAAAAATTTAAAGAAAAAATATAATTTGAATTTAATTAATAAAAATAACATGTCATTAAAAATAAGCCATCGGTTACAATTTAGAATTAAATTACTTTTCCGGTGTGGAATTCTTATGAACCGAACGGGCCCATAGAATTGCCGGTGGCGTTGAGTTGAGTGTAGACATTTCTTCAAGAGAAAAATCCGGTTATATGTATGTCGATTGTGCCTTCCTTATCTGCTGGTGATCCAACGGCTCATAGCGCATCTGCCTTTTGCCGATTCTCTCCTAACGTGCCACGTTGGTGTGTTTCTTTCCATTTTCTCCCCCCAAGAATAAAAATTATAAACACGGGGTTGTGTATTTGCTTCCTACATTTATTGACATTGACTCATTTTTATTCGATAAGATTATTGAAAATGGTTAAAAAATTTGTGTAAATAATTTATAATTTTTAAAATGAGACAAAATAAGTAAGAGACAAGATAAATGGACGGAGGGGAAGTAATTAATAAAATTGAAGCGTAACAACCAGCCGACCTCTTCCTAATCTAATTAGCTAGTGGAGTCTCAACATAATGTGCCATTTTCAATGTGATTAACTTTTAGGAAAATGGATGTTTTATGATATTGTCATTTTCTACTTTTTATAGTGTAAAAAATAAACAATAACGATCTCAAGCTTGTAAGAAGTTACGGGTCACGCCTTGGTTTTGTTATTAAGCTATTCTATTGAAGAGCCGAACTGCACTAGACTAATAATTAAGAGGTATTGCAAGAAATTAAGATAATATGAGTTGGAAGAATTTAAAGTAATTTATTTGAATTTATTCTAAATAAGAAATCATTTTGCATGCATTTAAGAGAATTACAAAATAACTTATAAATTCCATATGTTAGTTTTGAATTAGTTTTATAAGTCAATATTTGTAACTTATGGTAATTATTCAGCCATAATTCCAGAATTCTACAATTTTTTAAATTGATATTTTATTTTTTTATATTATACAAATTATTATTAATATGTGCAGTCACAAACAAACAACTTATTAAATTTAAGAACTTATACAAACAATAATTCGTTTCATCTAGGGGTGAAAACGGATCGAATACGGACGGATAGTGTTCTTCTTATATTTGATCCCATATTTTTTTCTCGGATTCGGAGTCGAATACGGGAAGGCCGGATACGAATACGGATTCGGAATATTCGGGATACGAATAAAGGGCGGATATATGACGGATTTGGATCGAATTCGAATAACAATAATCGGATAGTATGATTCATAAATAATCATCTATATGTGATTGCAACACATGAAAAAGTCACGTATATAATATTTAATAGAAGTTTTAATGCAAATTATAGTTAATATACTATCCATTATAAATAACATATTTTTTAAGATTAAGAAAGTACGAAAAAAATCCAAAATTCAAAATAAAATACCTAGCTAGCCAATAACCATAGATCGTTTAAAATATAAAGTAGTTTACAAAGTTTAAGAACCACATAAGGTTTGGTATGACATGATAGCAATCAACAAAAAAAATAACACAAGTGGATTTCAGTCTTCATTCACTATGTAGCTTAGTATCTCAAGCCTCGGCCACAACTCCTTAATTTTCATCACTGACCATTTCTTCTTCATCCTCTATTTTTTAATCTACAATTAGTATTTTAAGTTTGCAACTAAATTGGAAGAACATTCTAATTAAAGAAAACTACGTAAACTACTTTATAAAGAAAACTACGTAAGGGGACTATAATTTATACATACTTCATTAATCATTATAATAAAAAAATCCGAAAATATTACTCTATTTTTCTTATTTTGAATTTTGATTACTTTCATACTGTACTAGTATTTCTTCCGTTAGTCCCATTTGTCTTATTTCTTTTTGGCACGGAAATTAAAAAAAATGGGTGGTAAATAAAGGGGTGAATTAATATAGATCAAACTAACGATATTAAGCATAACACACATTTTGTTCTTAGAGATAATTGTATTTTGGTATGTAGAGGAGTGAGTGATTATGTATAGAAAGATAAATTTACAAAGAAAAAATTGGAGTTTGTGTATTTATTATTTTTTTATAATTATTATACTTAAACACAATTTGGAAAAGCACTTATAATAAAGAAATAAGAATCATTGTTTGAAGAGCCCAAAGTCAAAACTGTATAGGGAGTCCAAGATGATGTCTCCCACTGAATCCCTCACCATTTTACCAAGTTAGCCTCGGGACAGCAACATATTAACCGTAACTCACAAAGCAACGAGGGCATAGATGTAATTTCTACCACCATGACCTCAGTTTTTGTTCGTTTGTTGATGAGGGAGCAGCTTTTTAGACAGTAAAATATCCAAGAAAATAAAAAAAGAGCAATAATTTTTTGTGGACCCATCATGCCTTATCTTCAATTAAGCAAAATTAAACTACTAATAGCAAGGCCATAGCCACAAACCAGAATCGGAACAATCAAATCTTGAAGAAACTCAAATCTTGAGAAACATTAGTATACAGAAACAGAGCTTACATACAAATAACAACCTCAAGAAAAAAGAATCACTAGCAAGAAGAAGAAGAAGAAGAAAACTTAAAATTGTGTGAGAGCTGAGCGGTGGCGCGGCGAGAGCTGTGGCGCGGCGAGAGCGGTGAGCCGTGAGCGAGAGCTGAGCGGCGCGGCGGGGGAGAGGTGGTAGTAGCGTCGGCATGTCGCGGCGGCGAGAGGTGGGACGCCGGCGAGAGGTGGGACGGCGGTTTGAGGGAGTTGATGTCCGAGGGGGAGAATTGGGGCTGGGGTCGGGGAGAGAAGCCAAGTTTTGAACTTTTGACTTTAATTTTTTAATATTAATTTATTATATTATAAAATTAATTATTAAATATTTCGAATATCCGATTTTATAATTCGGGAAATATCCGATTAAATACGGGAAAAATCGGATACGGGCGGATAATGTAAAATCTGAATTCGAATCCGTATCCGATTCAAGATATCCGGATTCGAATCCGTATCCGATCGGATACTAAAATTGCTCCCCGAATTAGTATCCGATCGGATACGGCTCCGGATCGGACGGATATTATCCGATCCGGTTTCACCCCTAGTTTCATCATAATATATTAACATTTCACAAATATATGTATATTTTTTCAATAGTTAGGTGATAGAATAAGATTTATATTTATTTGTAGGCAAAGATGAGAATAGAAGAGCAACGCCACATGATTACGTATGTTCTGAAGTCATTTGGATATACGCAATATGATTACGTATTTTACCAAGTCTGTGTTGGTGGCTCATTGACTTATCATTATCATCTACAGCTAATGAATATTTCTAGTTTTAAATTTGTAACCATTTCGCGCATTTCATTTCAAATTCATAATGCAAAAAAGGAGTTATAAATCATATTCGTTATTCCAAAATATTCATTTAGTAAGTTTGACTCATGTCATTAATTATGTATACATTTTGGATTTACAAGTTGAAATTACAATTTTAGGTGACTTGAATACACAATTTCAAATAGATAAAATAGCAGTTTTTCAGAAGCATATGTAAAATTAAGAATTTCTTAGAATCTGTCCGTGCGTGATAGTGTGAAAAACCACATGCTAAGAAATAAACCGGTTTTGTTTTTAGGAAATTAAAAATACAGATTTAAGTATTTACAAAATGCATTTACTTAAACAATTTTGTTTTTATTTTCAAACAATGCAGATACATAGAATATTTATGTTAATAACTTTGATGATACATAAGTCAAACTTAATATGTGATGAGAGATCAATATTCAGTGAATATTGACAAGTTAATTGTAGTAGTAATAAGGATAGTATCGTTGTATATTTCTTCTTCTTCTTCTTCTTATTAGAATAACTGAAGTTTGAGATTTTTTAATACACTTTGATTGAAAAAGATCAAGATGAATCAAAAGGAGTAAGGGGTTTAAATATTTGGTAAGCATTCGTGGAGGCGGACGAAAAGAAAAAAACATTGTTCACGATGAGAGAGAGAGTAGGCAAATTTCACGAAGCAAATTGGACACACACATATATATAATGTCTATATATATATATTCCTTGTCTATGATCCGCATTGTCTTAACCTTATAAATCCACGTCTTCCTTCATCCCAATTTCATTTCTTTATTTGATTTTCATCTTTCTCCCTTTTCATCACCTCCTAATTTTTCATTTCTCCCCAGTTTCAATTTTCTCGCACCTCCAATTTCTATATCAGAAAAAAAAAAAAAAAACAAATTCATTCTTCCTGTTGTTTTGCTGATTGATTATCCACAGAAACACAGTTTACGGTTGATATGGCGGAATCGGTGGAGCTGCCCGGCCGGCTTGCAATTCTTCCATTCCGGAACAAAGTTTTGCTGCCAGGTGCGATTATTCGGATTCGGTGTACTTCATCTAGCAGGTACTTCAATTTTCGTGCTATTTTATTGTCGATGTCTGTTTATGATGCTGGATGAAATATCTTTTCGGTTCTGGTGCTAGTGTGAAGTTGGTGGAACAAGAGTTGTGGCAGAGGGAGGAGAAAGGACTGATCGGAATCCTGCCGGTTCGTGATGCTGCGGCCGAGGCTTCATCAGCCGGCTCACTGTCGTCTCCAGGTGATTAATCGCGCTGATGTGTTTGTGTGATATCTACCACCTTCTGTTTGACAGAGAGAGTGATTCTGATATCTGGTCGTTAGTGATAGAGTGGGTTCCGAGTTTTGAAACTTGGTGAAGACTTGCTAAGAAGTTATCTTAGCGGCATTACTAGTAGTATTGTGATATATCGATATCGATGATATCATATTATGAGTTGTTGTGGAACTGTTTTTGCAGGCATAGGAACTAATTTAGGAGAACGAAGCTCAATAACTCAAGATGACACATCTGAATCTCTCAAGCATGGTGCGAAGAATCAACAAGATGCTGTCCACTGGCATAATAGGTATGTTGATATTGCAGAAGCTGAAGTGTGCAACCTTTTGCAATTGCTAAATTCTGTTCGTTAGTGGTATTGCTTTCTTTAATCCCCAGGGGAGTTGCTGCTCGAGCTTTACATCTGTCAAGAGGAGTAGAGAAACCAAGTGGAAGGGTCACCTACATTGTTGTTCTTGAAGGGTTGTGCAGATTCAATGTTCAGGAGCTGAGCACAAGAGGGACATATTACACTGCCAGGATCACTTCCCTAGATATGACCAAACTCGGTAAGAATAACCCAAAATACATCTTCTTGAGGTACAAGTAATTAGAGACAGGAATTCCAATATTTAGCTTTATAAATGATGAGTGTGGCCTGCACAAGCTAAAACTAACCTGAAACCATTTAACATTATCGCACTCTCCTCAATTTTGTGACGTAATGCACAGGAAACAGGACCTTGGTAGTTTCTTGTTGAAATGGAGTTAGATGAGCCAAGTTATATGAATTACTATAGCTGCTGTTTTATGCGTCTTATGTTAATTTTCCAAAAATGGAGGGCCTTGTGTGCTTTGCGACACAAAACTATATAGGTTTCAACAATGTATCTATTCTGTTGCCCTTTACCTGTAGAATTGTGACACTTAACTTCTCTATTAACGACTGTAGGCCGAGAGGGGGAGAAAATGTGGATTCTCATCTGGTTAATTACACTGCACTAGGCATTGGTTTCAGATTGTGTTGAGTAATTAACAAGATCATCATTCAAACTTACCTTGGTTGTTTTTCTTACATTTACCAGAAACTCATAATCTGGGTGCACCCTGTTGGATATTGAACTAGTTTAGAAACACTGGACACATGTTTTATGATCAGTCCATAGGGTCTGAAGCAAAGGCCTGAGTATCACATAACTGGATCAGTTGTTTAGGAGAGGGAATCAAGAAAATTATCCCGCGAACACTAGAAAGCTGATAATGATTCATGTACGGAGGATTAATGAAGAAAATAGTCTAAATGTTAAGCACGTGGTGAATGATTCAATGTAAAGCAAGTGGTGCATGAACCCAATAATATGATGTTCATGTTGGGAAGCTGTAACATTCAATTAAAAAATGTATGTGGTTCCAAAAAGCTAATGTATGTGGTTCCAAAAATGCATGAACCCAATAATACGTGACCTTGCACCAAAAAGCTATTATCTCATAAACTACATATTTCATCTTAGAAACGCCAACTTACATTTCTATTGGTTCCATCTGGCTCTAATAGACATCACGAGTATAGATCTATCTTTATAAAGATGCTCATTCAAAATCTTATCATATTACTAGAGATGGATCAAGTGGAACAAGATCCAGATTTTATAGCATTATCCAGACAATTCAAGGCCACTGCTATGGAGCTTATTTCTGTGCTGGAGCAGGTATTATTTGAATTTGATTTTACAGTTTTGGTTGTTTGATTCTAAAGTCTCGAGCTACTTGAAGCTAGAAGACATTTCAATGACTCTCCTAGTTGCAATAAACTAACAGTGATCTCTCTTGATTATTTCTACATCTAGAAACAAAAAACAGGTGGGAGGGCTAAAGTTCTCCTGGAAACAGTTCCTGTGCACAAATTGGCTGATATATTTGTCGCAAGTTTTGAAATTAGCTTTCAAGAGCAGCTATGCATGTTAGATTCTGTTGATGTGAAAGTGAGGCTTTCCAAAGCAACAGAATTGGTGGATAGGCATTTACAGGTATCTAGTTTCAGCCACTGGGGTTTGTATAATTGAGGACCTTGTAGAATAGGAGTCATTCCATTTTTGCTTGCCATATGCAGTCAATTCGTGTGGCAGAGAAAATTACACAAAAGGTTGAGGGACAATTGTCAAAATCACAGAAAGAGTTTCTGCTCCGCCAGCAGGTTTGCCATTTCATTTATTGTAATACTTGCCATTTCATTGATCTGTGTGAAACCGATCCTTCAGCAAGCTCCTGTGCTGTTTTTTTTTTATTATTATTTTTTTATTGTTTTAACTTTATTTCCTATAGCTGATTATGGCATGCATCTTTAGCTGCATGTACATTGTGCTTCACATCAATTCTGGAGCTGCATTTTTTTTTTTTTAAAAATTGTTTTAACTTTATTTCCTATAGCTGATTATGGCATGTACCTTTAGCTGCATGTACATTGTGCTTCACATCAATTCTGGAGCTGCTTACATTCAATGCAGTGCTTTGGACGGATGAACTTAAAAAATCTTGGACCTCTCTAAATTTTGAGTACACAACCTAGGTTACTTATTATTTTGTGTTCCGCCTGGATAATATTTATCTAGTGCTCTTTTAATTCTTTTTGCAACTCATCCACATATCTTTATGTGCTTAACTTCTGGTATATAATGAAGAACTTGTGAGCTTCCTCCAACCCCATCCACACCCCAAATAATGAAGGTTGGATATGTCTAATACCAATTTGTTTTTATGAGGAATTAATTAGGAAAAAATGACACAAGCATCATCTCTACAGCTGTGTCATTCTTATAATTTCTTTTATTAAATAAGAAAAACAATTATATTATATGGTATGTTGTTATTTTGCAACTTGGGTTAGAGTTAAAGGGCCATCAGACTGGTACGAGGCTATGAGTAAGCAGTACATATATACATCCTTTTATATCAGGACCTACAGGCCAACGGACAGTCTCAGGTAGACAGTTTCTAAGGTTAGGTCTGTTGGCCAATAGAAGATGTATTTCTTGGAAAAAAAAATCATTTGCTGCCTCTAACTAAAATGGGCTCATGCTGATATTGCTCCAATTGTTACCTAAACTCGAGATGGGATCATTGCCTTCTATGCCAACTGGTTCTCATATTTTATTTCTCGATCTTAAGGGGAGTCACCGTTAATTTCAGTGGCTCATATGGCAATTTGTAGATTCTGATGGTGTATATATTTATTTATGCCTTTTGCAACATGAATCAGATGAGGGCTATAAAGGAAGAACTTGGTGATAATGATGACGAGGAGGATGATGTGGCTGCTCTGGAGAGGAAGATGCAAGATGCTGGGATGCCAGCAAATATCTGGAAACATGCTCATAGAGAACTAAGGTATAAATTTTGGACAAAGACTTATTATTACATGCTTGCTACTATACCTACTTCTGTATGAGTTTGTTTTCTTCCTAATTCAGCCTTTGATCTGCTTTGCTTAAATGTATTACTTAACCGTATAAGAGCCTCATGACGGTCACTATAAATCTGAGTGTTTTGATTTTTCACATGATTCCAATGTTCTAAGCTTTAGAAAGAGTTCCATTTAATCTCCATATCATATATTCCTATCTCAGGAGACTGAAAAAAATGCAGCCTCAGCAACCTGGTTATAACAGCTCTCGTTTATACCTGGAACTTCTTGCGGACATGCCATGGCAGAAAGTCAGTGAAGAACGGGAATTGGACTTAAAAGCTGCGAAGGAGTGTCTTGACATTGAACACTATGGCTTAGTGAAGGTGAAACAGCGGATAATTGAATATTTAGCTGTTCGCAAGGTTGGCCCCATTAGTACCATTTATATGATATTTCCTTATTTACTTTTTTTTTTCCAAAATGATCACGCCACAAATGTCATGCAGCTTAAACCAGATGCAAGAGGGCCGGTGTTGTGTTTTGTTGGTCCACCAGGTGTTGGGAAGACATCTTTAGCGTCATCGATCGCGGCTGCTTTGGGCAGAAAATTTGTTCGCATATCCCTAGGCGGTGTTAAAGATGAAGCTGACATTAGAGGGCACAGGCGTACATATATTGGGAGCATGCCTGGGCGTCTTATTGATGGAATAAAGGTGTGTGGTGATCTCTTGGAGTATTCTCTTGGTTGTGATTAATTTGCATATTGTGTGTTGGAAAATAGCTCCTCTGTCCATACCTGTTTGACTCTATTATGTGACTGCAGCTTTTTAATAATTTTAGTTGATTTGTCTGCCCTACTCTTTACACCCACAACTAACAATGAAGAATATAAACATAATTAAGTGGTAGTATAAGTAAAAGATATTATGATATTTTTTTACGAGGGGGTGACTGCCCTCCCTCCCCTACTATCCATTGTTAAGTGAAACGAGTGGAACCTCAATATAGTGAAATGACTTTTTCTCCTTAAAACTGTGTGTGCACTAGACAACTAGAATTTCAGTGACACCTTTCTTTGTTCCATATAGTTCCTGGTATAATAAATCTACAGTTGTTGGTATGGATGGATCATTAGTTTAGTTGCTGGAATATTTAGTTTAAATGATTTGTAATATGATTTTCCTTAACTATTATAAATATATGAATTTCTTTGCTTGCTTCAGAGTTGAGAATCTTTTTCCCCCATTATATATTAAAGCTTCTGGTTCTGGACATTAATGAACAAAATATGGATATTATTTATTTCAATATTTTTCCTAGAGGTGAATTTAAGTGTTCTTTTTGAATTTTCTAGAGGGTAGGTGTCTGCAATCCAGTTATGTTGCTGGATGAGATTGACAAAACAGGTTCTGATGCTCGGGGTGATCCAGCTTCAGCATTGCTTGAGGTGCTCGATCCAGAACAAAACAAAACTTTTAATGATCAGTATCCTGCCACTTGTGAACTTTTTGTAAAATATGTGATAACGTAGAGGCCAATAAGCACCTGCATTTTTCCCCCATAAATACGATTTAGGAAACGTGATCTTGTTTATATCATTGCATGGTAGAATGCATTGTCTAGGTTTCTTACTTTGTATGTTTGTTTATGTTTATATTTATATTTATATTTATTATCATTACCTTTTTGGCATTGGTAGGGTTCATAATAGTTAAAAATATTTAGTGAAGTAAAAAGACTGCCTATTGGGTTGAATTTTAGCCACAGTATTTTTCTGGCCACAAAGAGACGAAACGATGCCATCTCGACGATTCACTCTTGAACATGCATGAATAGATGCTTAAAAGAATATGCTTATGCTTATTTTTTGAGATTTTAATGTGGAACCTAGTACCATAGTTATCCTTGATTGAAGTTTTTAGCTATTTGAGTGTACCATTTGACCTGTCAAAGGTAGTGTTTGTGGCTACTGCAAATAAAATACAGCCTATTCCTCCGCCACTTCTAGACAGGATGGAAGTCATTGAGCTGCCAGGTTACACAGCTGAAGAGAAGCTTAGAATTGCAATGCAGCATTTGATTCCACGAGTACTCGATCAGCACGGCTTAAATTTTGATTTCCTTCAAGTACCTGAGGTATGGAAGTATTAATTCTTTTCATTAGATTATGTTACTGTAACTAGATTCAGGAGCAGTATTATGTTTTAGATTGTATGTTTAATACATTATTAGTTTATTAGACTTACTTGAGTTGGAATTCTAATGATCATAAATGCTTTCTTGGTAAAGTGTTGGTCTCCTTTTCTAGTTCTACTGGGTTACAGCTGTTAATTTTAATTTCTTAGCCATTTCTAATCATTAGTTTATTAAATGTCTCATAGAAAGTCATGGATCCTAAACTATATTGCCTTTCTTCATTTTATGGTAGGCTATGGTAAAACTTGTCATTCAAAGGTACACAAGAGAAGCAGGCGTGCGTGATTTAGAGAGAAACTTGGCTGCTTTAGCTCGTGCTGCAGCTGTCAGAGTCACTGAACATGATCATGCCATGCCACTTGGCAAGGATGTCCAGCAACTACCCGTGCCACTTGGCAAAGATGTCCAGCAACTAGCTTCACCATCACTTGATGGTAGACTTGCTGGTGAGGCTGAAGTGGAAATGGAAATGATTCCAATGGGTGTAAACAAGCATGAAATATCAAATACATTCAGGGTGACATCACCCTTCATTGTGGATGAAGCTATGCTGGAGAAAGTGCTTGGAGTAAGTACTAACATATTTTCAGAATCATTGGTGTGAGTTTATTAAGATGGAAGTTAATTGTTGTTTCGTTGATTTCATTACCTATTATTGTGTTCATGGTCTTGTAATTTATTATCACTAAAGAAGTGATGTTTTCTGGATATGCTGAAGCCCCCAAGATATGATGATAGAGAAATGGCTGAACGAGTTTC
Organism: Lavandula angustifolia; assembly: GCA_028984105.1. NCBI lineage: Eukaryota > Viridiplantae > Streptophyta > Magnoliopsida > Lamiales > Lamiaceae > Lavandula > Lavandula angustifolia. Next base: position 24,756,981 of record CM054802.1, on the reverse strand, counting down.
AACTCCTGGGGTATCTGTTGGACTAGTATGGACAGCCTTCGGAGGGGAAGTTCAGTTTGTTGAGGCTACTGCAATGGCTGGAAAAGGCGATTTGCATCTCACAGGCCAACTTGGGGATGTTATTAAGGAATCAGCACAAATTGCACTGACTTGGGTAATCGTTTTGTTCATTGCACGCACAATATCATGCACATGTGAAAGTATCTCATCTTCCTTGAGAATATATTTGTTGAAAAGAGGAATGATTTTCTGGGTACTTGAATTTTATAACTTCCAATCATAAATTCCAATCTCAACCATGCATATTCAGTGCAGAGTTCTCCAAAGGCCACCTTCAGGAGTTTCCTAGATAGTCAAGCTTTTATATACTATTATGGAAGCCCATTCCAGTAATCTAAAAATATAGTTCTGGTGGAAGTAGAGATGTTAGAATAAACAAACACTTGCCTACTAACTAATTATAGTTGTAGAAAATATTATTTTGTAAAATGAAGATGAGGTACCATGTGATATGATTATTTGTTGGGTTTAACAAACTGTCATGCGTAGTTGATGCATTATGCATTTCTATTTCCATTTCCATTTCTCGTGTTAAAAAAAAAAAAAAGTTGTACTCTTCTAGGTGAAGTCCTTATTTGGCAACAAATTGATCTTCTCTCTTAATATATAGGTTAGAGCAAGAGCGACAGAGCTTAAATTGGTTATTTCCGAAGAAAGCAATATCCTTGAAGGCAGAGATATCCATATACACTTTCCTGCTGGGGCTATCCCAAAAGATGGGCCCTCAGCCGGTGTAACTCTTGTTACATCACTGGTTTCACTCTTTAGTCGGAGAAGAGTTAGGGCAGATACAGCAATGACTGGAGAGATGACTTTGAGAGGTTTAGTTTTACCTGTCGGTGGCATCAAGGATAAGGTATGTCTGCTGCTTCCCTAGCAAGAGTAGTTCCTACTTCTGCTTGTGAAACTGTTCTGCATAAATGTTATCAAGTGAAGCAATTGTCAGACTGAGTTATAGTCACAATGCCAATGAATGACCACTTTCAAAGTTTTCGTAATCTGTACGTGGGAGAGGTAAAGATTAGTCAAAGTATACACATCGGGCCCAGATACAAGCAGCTATAATGAGCCCGCTTATGTATATCCGGGTCTATTGTGAATATTATAAATCTTGAATCTTCCTTTTTGAGCTGAAAAGGTTTTTGTCCTCTTGGAGTAGAATTTTTATTATTTATAGCAAGAATACAATCTGATATTTAGCCCTAAAAACTTAAAAAGGCTAGAGAGCTAGCATATTCTTGTTTCTTTATGCGATGTATGCCTTATTCAGTGGCGTAAACAATGTAATTTTTGTCGGCAACACCACTACTTTCTTCTGTACATCGCTTTATATTTAGTTTTCGTCATTGGTGCCATGCAGGTTCTAGCTGCCCATCGGCACGGAATTAAGAGAGTTATTATTCCACAGAGGAACTTGAAAGACTTGGTGGAGGTGCCATCAGCTGTGCTGTCGAGCCTGGAGGTAAATTTGACCATTATAATGTTTATATGTTCCACATTCATTTACAACTTGTCACGGCTCAAATACACTCTCTCTATTAGCATTATGAGTTCAAAGTTAAGAGTGAGATCTACTTGGTATCTATTTGACCAATGTTCTTACGACTGCTAGATTGAGATATTTTAGGCATGTGTTTGATTCGTTTCTTTAAAACACATTACTGTATTAGATATTACATGCAAAGCGGATGGAGGATGTGCTGGAGCATGCTTTTGAAGGTGGTTTTCCGTGTATACAATATTCAAAACTATGATAGCGCAACACTGCAAACATTGCGGTGAACTGTGATGCGCCGCCGCCTTGTATCCAAAACTGAGGTGGGGTGGCAGAATATCTTCTCAAGTTGTAGCAGCTTTTGGAAGAGAGGGAAACTACATACAGTAAGTTGATGTAATTGATTATGCTAACATTTAGCAATCTGTGTTTGTAAGAATGTTAAACGATTTCTTTTCCTCTATGCAACTCAATTCCATACTTGTCTTCTAATCATGAGTAGATTCTTGCAGTAATTTTCTAGTCTATGTTTATTATAATGCATCATGCTTACCGGTCGATTTGGGAGCATCGGCTGGAACTTGAGACATTGAGATTAGCTCGAGTTAAGTCTTGAAGGTAGACAAGTTTACTTGCCAATAAAATAGACCACAATTGCAAACCACATATGACCTTTAAATCTAGTAATTAAGCATCATATCAATCTCCAGAAGTTCATGCACAAGTAATTGCAATAACATAGTAGAAATAACTCGTCCTTGTCTTAAAGAAGCAGCCGCCGCACGCGGGTGGAGAAGGCAAACTGGCAAACTGCTTACTCATTGATGCAAAATTGCAAACGTCGCCGCATATGCTTCAGATTTTCGAATCATTTCATGTTTGGTAACTTTAGCTATTCTCACTTATGTGCTGGGCGTGGCAGATCAATTAGATTAGGATTTTTTTCCCCTTCTTAAATTGAGGTTACAACCGGGTCACTGACTAACCGATTCCCAGTGGACTCGGATGGCTCAGTCGGGTCACACCTGAGTCATTGACAAAAATGAGTTTTTCTCCAGCCCGACCTAGATTCGAGACCGAGTCACGGTCGAACCGGCCGGTCCGGGCCGGTTTTGCAAACACAGATCAACACCGATCTTAATATTCAAAAATGATGGCTAGGAAAGCAAGGAGAGCAGCTAGGAGAGAAGAATGGTGGAAACAATGTAGAACATTCTCGCTCACAATGAGAAAGTAAAAGCCAGGATATGAGAACTTTAGAATCCGAAGCCCACTCCTAATAGAAATTGAGGACCCAGACCTCGAGCCGCCCCTGTACCAGTGAAGCGTCAGCTTCCATGGACTGGCAAATGGGTTCCTAAAGAGTTGTCTGACAACTGGGAGATGCTAAAATTTTCCTTAATCTGCATGTATTACTTCTGCAATAGGTTTGGCAACGCACCTGCTGATGATACTTTGAGAAGAGGTCAATCCCTTCTTCAAGAAGTTCCTTATCCATGCTACCCGAGCACAGGCTCTGATCAAAGCCCCCTGAAAAGAGGTTTCTTCAACCACCGAGGAACTTAGATGAAAGAAGAGGTTTATGATGCTACTGATGAGCTTGGTCTAGTTGGGCGTGATGAGTTTGATGAGCAGCTTTAAATACTAAGAGATATCATCCATTCTTAGTATTGCCTTCAGCCCTCTGGATCATCCAGAGCTTCATTCTCAGAGACGCTCATGAAAGTCAAGCAAGAACAAGATCCCTGATGTTATCTACTGTAATAGCTTATTAGGATCTGTTGTAATCATTTTCTGATATCATATATAAGATCCTCTTTCCTGATCATCCTGATGACAATAACTCTTTGTCCAGGCTTTGAATTGTGTTTGTGTTTTTAAGTGTTCATTTTATAAATCATAGACAAACGTTGACCTCTCTATATTCTTATTGATTCCTATTCACATCAGTTGTAAGTGATCTATGTTTTTTAGAGTGTCTTAGTTAGTGTTTTGACATCATCAAATAGGAAAAATTGTTGGAATAATATAATTTTAACGATAAGATTTTTATTAAGATCACAAAACTTCGACTGATGATAAACCAATGTCAGTGTCTAGCTTTATGGTTTTGGGCGACTATGTTGTTGGAAAACTTCGACTGATGATAAACCAATGTCAGTGTCTAGCTTTATGGTTTTGGGCGACTATGTTGTTGGGATGCCATATAGTTTAGTTGTCGTTTGATCCTGACCGCAACGCCGTCTAATGAGTTTTTTTTGGTTCCTGACCAGAACCGGGGAGAAGGTTGAGTGGACCACAATGTAACTGGCACTATATCAGGATCTGTGTTGCAACAATCTTGACATGCTTATTTCTTTGGTCGCTGGCAAGCATCAGTCAAAAGCTTTTACTGACTAATCTATCAGTTGGTTCAAGTGTTCAAAGCTCTTACCCAAAGCTTCAACTGTTCAAAGCTCTTACACTCTCTTCTCAAGAAACCTTAGTTTTAGTTGTGTTTCTTTTTTGAAGCGTTGAAATTCCCCTCTGCATCTAAGCCAATAGTCATATCTTAGCTTAGATCAAGAAGGTCCTACCTCTTTGTGTTGGGTGATGATTTGGAATGTAAAATTTGTATGATCATAAGATCCTAGATGATGATGAACCATTCAGTTTTAATAGTTAATTCAGTTTAGTTGAGCTTGTCTGTTAGGAAACTCAGTAGAGTTGCATGTTCTCAATAGAAGACTTGCTCAACAAAATCGGAAGATGGCTATCTAAAGACTCAGTAAAGTTTCTCAATATTGAACCTGTATTAAACAAAGTGAAGTGAAGAGTCAGAAGCAACGGTCTTTTTGTATGAAGGCAAGGAATGTTAGAGCTATCAACTGAATAAAGCGTAGGAGCTTCGTCTGAGGAAGTCAACTCAGTGTCAATTTTAGAGTTTGAACAAGCATCACTTACCATATCAACCTCGACCAATAGGAAGTTGTCCACGTTATACCCGACCTGACAAAAAACTGCAGTAAAGCTGTGATAATTTCTAAAAAGTGAGGAATCTCTACAGTGAAATTCAAACCTTACAGGTGACCGTTTGCTAGTCTTCTAGCTACAGTGCTTAAGCCATCCTCCAGCAAATCTATTCACCAACTAAGGTTATAAATAGAGGAGTTCTTCATTGAGTTGAAGACACCGGAACACAAGCAATCAAAGCATACAAGCTCTAGCAATATTCAGAGCATGCTTAGCAAAGAACTTGACTGATAGAATCATATTTAGTTTTTCTCTCTAGAGTGATATTGTTCCCACTCTGTTTCCGTTAGCTAAATGAGAAATATTATAAGCTTGGATCGAATGAGTCCATATCTTGAACTGTTCTTATTGTAAGAACTCTTTCTTGTTGGAAAAACCCTTGCCAAACCTAGCATGTTTTCTATAGTAAAGTCACTTACGACTATAACTAAGACGAGGTCTATCCAGTGCATAGGTTGTTGGAATTTTGTATACTGGAAGTAACTTTTTTGCTTGTATACAATGTGTTTTTCTTTCACTATTCATTCTCCTGTCTGATTTAATATATTTGCACATGTAGTCCTTTATCTTGTAAAAAAGTTAGATTGTGTAGTGTGTCGGGTATCACAGAAGACTACACAATTGGTTAAACTGACAAGATATAAATAGTTGTCACAACTGAGACAACTAAAGAACAAGTTATTAGTTTAAGCTGCAGTTTAGATAAGAAGTAGTTTGTCTTGGCTGCTTGTCTATACTGGTACACTTAAGGTGGTGTATTGAAGGATCACAGTGAGATGTGTTCTCCTGACCTTAGTGGAGAACCTATATCTCGGTGATTTAGCTGATCTTAAGCTTGATAAGATTTCAGCTGAGTGCATTTAGCTATCCATCACTTTGACTTACTATGGTGAATGTCATTGCGACTGGATCTACGTATCTTGGGTGTTAGTAGTTATTTGTAGCTCAGGTTGATTATCTATATCTTGCATCCGTATCCCTGTTAATTGGGTTGATAATATCCCCTGGGGAACTCGTAAGGACTAGCACACTAAACGCGACCGATTGATTAAGTTCAGGTGTGTTAATAAGGTCGAGTGGTACTACTCAGGAATATAAAAAGATGTTAATTAATTTAAGCTGTTAGTGAGTTTAATTAATTAATGAATATTTAATTATTAAATACGAAGATCAATTAAGTCTAAAATACAAGCCCAGGCTCAAGTTGGGATAAAGGGGTAAGTTAACACGGATTCTCTAGTGGAATGAATATGTATTTATTAACTAATTTTGCTTTGGGCTGAGCATAAATAATTAATTAATTTAATGCCCGACTTTATTTCTTGTATTAAATCCCTGGTCTGGCCCAATTAGCTGCCCTATATGTATTCTGCTCTCTCGGGAATTGTTATTAATAGATTAATGTATTTATATTTTATTTAATAATATAAAAAATATTTATCTGGAATTGGCTAGGCCAATTAATTGACAAATATGTGGTCTAATTATTATTAATTATATTATGGGCTGATATTAATTTATTGGAAGCCCATTAGCAATATAATTACTAATGAGCCATAATTATAATATAACATTTTTATTTTTAAATAGATATACACGTTTATGATTTTATATTCATTTACGTCATTATTCACGTTCAGAACGTGTCTTACACAAGAGAGAACAAAAATCTTTTTCTCTCAGTTTTTTGTCCACACGGAAGAGAGAAAGGCACGGGACATATATCAGAAGGTCTAAAAGAGACAACGACAACATACGCAGAGGAAAGGTACAATTTCTTCCTCGTATTCCATCAATTGGTATCAGAGCCAAGGTTTTGGCTCTGATTATTTCTTTCGTAGGAGCATGATTACGGTTTTTTCGTCGTTATCGGGTTAATTTTCGTGTTTGGGGTGGCCTACGAGCCACTGTTTTAACCCCGATGTAACGTTTTTCTCATGAGAAAATCCACGAGTAGAAAATAGGGCCAATATGTTTCAATTTTATTGAAATTGTACTGTTATTTGGTCTGCAAAGCATAAAAATTGAGGCGGAGAAGAAAGATCTAAAACCTACAGAAAACCCTAGTTTTCTAGGGTTTCGCCGCATCTTGCGGTAGCGATTCCCGGCGCGTCCGGTATCGGATCGGCAAACGGCGTGAACTGTTGGAATTATCTCGTCACGAGCTTCGCGTCGATAGATCGGATGCGACTGGAATCGATGACAAAATTTAGCTGCTCAATTTTGAATTTTTTCGGCGATTCGTTTGAAATTCGGGAAACTGACGAACTAATCTCGACCGAAATTCATTATACGGTGGTCGTGAGTGTTCGAATTATGCTTTCCCTCTTTCAATTGATCGAATCGCGACTCGAAAGAGGCGAATTTGGGCGGTGGAGCTGGCGACGATGTGCAGCGCATTTCTTGTTCGTTTGCAGGAACGGCGACGGCCGTTCTTCACGATAGACGTCTGGTTGACGTCGAAATTTCCTTGTAGGAGCGAGGGGAAGGCCGGAGGCAAACGGATTGGTCGGGAAACGGTGCAGCGGTGCGCGGGTTGCCTTGTGCAGTCGCGGCCGTGCGCTGGGCTATCTCTAGCGCCGAACGGCGGCGCAAGCGAGGGCGGGGGGCAGCGGTTCAGCTTCTCCATGGGCAGGCAGCCGTGATGACGTCGACGGCCGGCCATGGGCCGGCGTGGAGGGGCGGCTGCTGCTGCTGCGTGAAGGAGGTGCTGACGTCAGCCCTAGGTCTGCTGACGTTATCCCTATGTCTGCTGGCGTCATCCCTAGGCCTGCTGGCGTCATCCCTAGATGTTGATTTGACATTATAGTGACTGCCACGTGTCACTCAGTTCACATGGCGGTGATGCAATTTTCGATGCGATCTTTGCATTTCGAGAGATACGAAGAGCTTTATTTTTATCGGGCTTTGTAATAGATACTATAATTTTAATTTTTATCTGTGTTTTTAAGCCCGATAACGACGTTTTATTTCCTGTTTTCGAATTTATTATTATGCTTTAGCATGCAATTATGTGTTTAATTGCGCTTAGTAAAGCATGAAAATAAGATTTAATTCGATTATAAAGCATGTTTAATTTTTCGCGAGCTTGTTTTATTTTGTGCGCTTAAAAATTACATGCTTTAGGATTTATGTATTTTAAGCATGAATAAAAAATGAACCTTTTGAAGAAAAAGACTAAGCAAAATAATTAATGTTAATTAAACTTTAATTGAATTGAATATTAAGCATTAATTCGAGTCTCCATTAATTGGACCCTACACAAAAGTAGAACAATATAAGTAAACGTCCACCTGAGTGACTTGCTTATATTTTTGATTTACGAGTTTTGTGAGATGAGTTTTCTAATAAAATATTTAATTATTATTGAGTAGTGGGAGCGAAGCTGTAAACGTCCACTTGAGTAGCTTACGTATCTAGTAAACACAAGTACTCTAGCAGATAATAATTAAATAAGATGACTAATTAAATCAAATTGAATGCGGTATGGTTCCCGTAAATATGCCAATTTCGAGAATTTGATGTTAATTTGGTCAAATTAATGGTCAAAGTTTAGATGTCACCGCGGGTACAACTTCTTGAGAAGCCCCTTCCCCCGTTTTAATATTAATAGTGACATGGTCCAGAAATATCGAACTATTAATTTCATTCGTCTTAAGAACCTAGGTGTTGATTGAAATTAAAGAGCTAGGTAAATAGTTTGGTTTATGGTTACGCAAGTAAACGTCCACCTGAGTAGCTTAGAGTGTAATTTCTATGGTTGTTCGAGGTTTTTAATGTTACTGGTATATCAAAAGGTTACAATAACATTAATTACGAATTATGTGCAAATAAATATTTCTTGCATTATTTTTTAAATTTTATTTTATATATGTCTGTTCAAGTTGTTATTATCGGTCTTATGAGCCGACTCTAATGGGTCCAAACAACTATAAAGATGGGAAAGAAACCTTACAAGTGTTATTTAGTATTTTATTACATTCTGACCATCTGCGTCAAAATATATTTCAAAATCATACAAGTGTTGGATTTCAGAAAACCTAAAATACACACAAGCATATATGAACGATTCCAGTAATCAATGTTTTCAAACGATGCTATAAAATCGGGTATACACTATTCTGCACTTATTTATACTGAACTATTGCAGACTGACTTAAGTTAGTAAGTTACTCATTAGACGACAACACCGTGCCACGTGATCAAGAAGTTTATTTGACGAATTGAATCTTAGATTTAGTAAGTATATCCAGTACCATACTAATTTCTGCGTTTAAGTCGAAAACTTTCACTCAGGTGTATTCAATCCCTCCCCCCGCACCACATTTGAAGTCTCGTCTTTGGACCAACACTTTGTAAGGACCTCTCTTAGTGTTTTAGTGCGTTTGTATTGTAAGAAAACAAAGTCAAGGTCGATATAGTAGAAGAAGACGTGTAATGAAACCTGTGATGTTTTGTTTAGGGATTCCCTAACACACTCAGGAAGAGTGGTTCTCGTCGAACCATTATAAATCTTGTGCCTCTTTACTTGCTTTATTACTGCTCTATTGCCTGCTTATTCTTATCACAAATTATTTTACCAAAAAAGCAACTGCATAAACATATTCACATTTTCTATTTTTTACGAAAAAAGTTTTCAAAATGAGGAATACTCGGTTTTTCCTTTAAGGAAATCTTGTTTCCTTGAGTGCCAAGAAACAACCCACAGTTGCTCGCTCTAGTTGTGAGTCGGAGCATCGCTTTGGCCAATGCTGCATCTGAAATCATTTGGTTAATGAATCATCTCCTTGAGCCCAAATCTGCTCCTTCATCTCGTCCTGCTTTGTTGTGTGACAACAAAAGTGCCCATCTTCTAGATTCAAAATCCTGTTGCTCACAAGCGTGCAAAACACATTGGCATTGATTCTCATTTTATGGCAAGCTTTCTACTGAGTTTGTACCCACACATCTTCAATTCGCGGATATATTCACCAAGAATCTTTTGTACCCTGCTTTCGAGTTTTTGCGCTCTAAGCTTTGTGTTGGTCTTCATCCCAAGCAACGCTTGAGGGGTAATATGGATAATAATTAATTAAGATTGACTAATCATCCTTAAATCTTGCAAATTAGTTAGATATTTTTGATTTGTAACGGGGATCATAATCTCTCACACTCACACCCCAAATAGGCCAACTCAATTTAGGTGTGTTTGAAAGACCACCACTATGTTCTTCTTACATTTTCCTATCGGTTAAAAGACGGTTAAAAGAGTCATTATCACTTTTTGTATATATGTAGTTAAACTAGGTTATCATTAAAAATCATACAAAACTTGAATTTAAAAAAATAAATTAAAAACAAAATCAAAAGTACCGAAGATCGAGAAAACAAACTAACCTCTGTCATTATGCTCGATTTTTCATAGTGTGCTGATCGAATTTGTCGGGATTCAGAGACGTGTTGGTCGAGTTCGTCGTGATTCAGAGAATGAGAGAAAGACAGCAACAACCACGTCAGGAGAAAGATAGAGCATGACATCCTTAGTTACCTCAAAACTCAAAAGAAAGTTCGGATCCACAAGTTCAGATTTAGAAGGGCATTAATTGCAATTCCGGTGGAACCGGTCAGCATTTCTGGGGGAACGGACAGTTATTCCCTGTCAAACATGCTCTAATTTCTGCTGGAATTCCGCTGGCTATTAATATTAACAGTGAAGTGGTGGATTATATTCTAACTTGGGCTCATACAAAACCAGGCCTAAGCTGACATATTTGGAGTAAAATAAAGGCATTAAAGTGATCGAAATTATTCTGGAATTCACAAACACGTTCAAATAATGGCAAGTCACCTAAGCTTTCAAACGGCAATGTTATAAGAAAGTTTCAAGAGATTAGCACAAAGAGCACTGTGTAAAATTGTCCAACCAACGACCAGAAGACTTAAGAGTTTTGTAGAAATTTCAAGATCCTGTACATTATTCCCAACCAACCACGCCAGCAATTCAATAATCTGAAATCTTGCAATTTCATAGTTTAGAAGCAAAAATATCTAACAATACTGCCAAACATTGGACCAATCTGAGAAGTAAAAAGAGCTTCATCTTGATCCTCTCTACCACATATGCTCACTAACCGGACAGCAGTTCAGACTTAGGCTAATAAATCATCGTCAACATATATGTATCTCTTAGCTAATTACATGTCGGAGATATTAAGGTAAGCTACCAGGCCATGCTGCGTAAAATCATAAGCAGTAGCTGCTTTAGTGCGACAGAAGCCACTACTTGGAAGTCCTTGATTCTACTTCCTCAACCATTAGCCAGCAGCTATGTCGATTAGGTCAGTGGGGGGTTACCTTTCCTCTAAGCTCTGTTTGAATAGCACAGCCCAGTGGTTGCCTCTCAGTGGGTATCAATCATAAATAAATCGGATTCAGTCGTTTCAGAACCATCCTCCAAGGAGTGTGTCATCAATCTACCTGACATCTAAAAGCTTCTTTAGGGCGAATACTATAGCCACACGACACCACAAACTACACATCTTAATGTAAAAAACAAAATACTTGGACATCCAACCAGCCATCAACCGTTATAGTGGAGCTTATGATTCTGGGATCCTTGACCCTGCTGGGACGACGGCTGCTGCTGAGAGTTTGGTATATTTAGTGGCTGTGTGTTGTAGTGTGCAAATGGTTGTGAATAAAGGGGATTCAGCTGCAAACAAACAAGCAAGAGTAACTCCACGTGAACAGGAAGGGGCAGCATGGAAAAGAGGTACAACTAAATCTTGAGATACAAAGAATTTAAGCCCAGATAATCTTCAAGAAACTACCCAGTTCAACAAATAAATCCAAAAAATGAAAAAGGAAAAAACCTGTGACTGGAGTGGATTGGCATTAGCTACACCAAAGTGGTTCTGAGATGCATCATCTTGGGATTGATCATTGAATGGTGCCTGTGTAAATAATCCTTGTAAACCATGGGCCATATACTCCTGAACAAATCAAGTTCTTCTATGTCAAATGAAAGTAAAAACAAGATAGAAAATCGAGTTATTTGATAGAAAAGCAAGTAGTCAAGAGAGAACTATATTATCTATCAGGTGGATGATTGGCCAAAGGCTTTGGGCTAATCCAAAAGGTCAAATCTTTCATATGGAGTACACAGGAAAAAGAGCATGAAGCAGTACAATATTATGCCTAAGGGAAAAACGAATCTTTATTCAGACCTGAGACATATAATCATTCCCTGGGGCAAAACGAGCATATCCAGCTTGGGAGTTCTGGTTTAAGAAGCTCCCAGGAAATCCACCTTGGCCCCCCTGTGTAACATAGTCAACAGCATACCCACTCTGGGAAGCCTGCAAAGTTGAATAAATTGAGTGAAACATCAATTACTAAAGGATTCTTAAGCAAATCCACCTTATGACAATATCAACACAAATTTTGACAAAACATTATACTGGTCAAGATAAAACATTACAGAAATTCAAGTACCTGAGTGGAGAACTCGGCAACATTGTAAGGGACATGTGATCCCTGACTCTTAAAATCATCGCTCAAAAAGTCCTGCAGAATACACAAATAATAAGCACAAAGAAACCATACGAACATATAGTGATAAATTGATTTTGATGCCAAAAAAGTAACCTGAGACATGCCACCCATGGAGAATCCATCCCTGTATGTCTGGTTTGGTCCTAGACCTGCTACCTGTATTTCACAAATAGAATGTCAAACTCTAGTTAAACAATAGCAGAGATTATAAATAAAAAGCAAGAGAAAAAAAAATCACTGAACTTAATAACACATACGTTGGAAACATAACCAGGTTGGGACAATGGTCCAGCCACAGATGGCTGGCTACTAGCATTATCCATAGGTGGGAAATTGAAGTTAGATGCAAGGCTTCCGATTGGAGGTTGTCCACCTTGTTGGTGTTGAAGATGACTACCAATGGGAGCAGTGGGACTCCCACGGCCAACACCAAATCCTCGGTTGCCAGGTTGTGGAATTTGAGGAGCAGCTCCAGCAGTTCCATGTACAGCACTACGAGTTGGGATGGCATATGGCTGTGATGGAGGTCCTCCATGGTATGAGGGCATGGGTACCCGAGGCATTGCATAGCCAGAAGTGTGGACACCAGATTTATGGGCATCACTGGGTGGGCCAGGATGCATGTACGGACCTGCTTAAAGAAAACATCATTAACGTCGCTTGATTTGGACAACTAATTCCACTGAGTTGTGATTGTAAATGTCATAAGCCAAAACATTGCCTTTTAACTTTTGCATGAAAGGTTAAGGGCTTTTTTGGGTTAAAATCAACCTCTTTTAAAAAAAATAGAAATCATCCATAAAAATGCTTCGTGTAACACTGTAACTTATCGCATAATGCCCCATGCAATAAAAATAAAATAAAGTATTTAACATGTTTTCAGAATACATAATCAACATAGCAAACTGTTCAAAAAATACTGAATTCTGTTACTTTTTTAGAAAGACATTTTATTTTGGTAATACTAATGTCAATTTAAGTTTTTCAACAAGCCAATTGGATTCTTACTCTTTTGAATTCAATGCATTTTCCAGTTTCTTGATGTATCATATTGTCAAACCACAAGTTTAAATCATGCCAAAACTCAATGCATAGCTGTTTCATTAAATATAAGATAGGGGTCTTATTTTTTAAAATGTGAAGCTTTTACAGGCTTTTGCTTGAAAGTTAGAGGTCAACTTGTTATGACAATTATAAATCCTCACAAAAAAACACGATAGCTAGGTAACATTTTTCAGCTACAAGTATCTCCAATGAGCTTCATGATTAGAAGTAAGATAATAGAGATGCTTGAAATTAGGAAGTATAACATACCCCTAGAGCGAGGACCCCTCCTATCAGTATTTGGGCCAGAGGCAACAGATCCGAAATTATCATTGGGAGCAACACCGGCTGCACCACCATAGAAAAGTCTCCGTTCATTGTATATCTGTGCCACATTGACCACATAATCCATTGTCAAAGTGCCTCAAAAGAACAAAGAAATCCACACAAAATTGGGAAAAGAATTACATATATGAAATAACATCCATCACATCTAGTACTTACCTTTTTTGGCTTCTGAAATTGAACCATACTCTGCTTCAAATTATTCAAAGGTCCTTCAACCAAGCATTCATGTTCCTGGTCAAACAAAATTTTAGAGAATAGCGAATTGAAAAAAAAAAAAAAAAAAAAAAAAAAAAAAACCAATTTCAAAGACAAGATTTTAAAGAAACTCGACAGAACTGACTAAACAAAAGACAGCACAAAGTGTTGTATTATAGGCATGCCAATCCACGACTTCATTATACTAGAACATGTTTCTATTTGATGGCAAGGGGTAAATTCAAGTAAATACCTTATAGTGTGTTAACAAGCCATTCCACAGGGGTTGCTTGCTTAGAACTTTAGGATTTCCCAGTATAACAATACCATAACGCGCACGTGTAAGGGCAACATTAAGCCGACGCGGATCATTGAGAAAACCAATGCCCTGAACATGCATTGATTGAGATTAGCCCAGCTGATATATACACAGAAACAATCTTAAAGCTATCCACAGACCCACCACACACTAAGATCTAAACCAATCTAATTAAACAACTCAATCCAAATGGATCATGGAATAACCTTCATTAATAATAAAAAACCAATCAAAAAATAAAATATAATCAATCTAAAGGAGTAATTTAGCAGAGTAAAATAAATACAAGAAAAACGCTTCAAAACCCACCTGATGTTCATTACTCCTCACGCAAGACAGAATAATGTAGTCTTTTTCCCTACCCTGGAATGAGTCTACGCTTGCCACCTGAAAAAAAAATCAGCTCAGCTTCTACATTTGGAAAATTTCAGTGTATTCATTTTACATCGGACATTACCTCTATTTCTTTGTATAGTTGCTGACGTAGAGCACCATTTCGAGACATGTAATTCACAATGTATGCTCGCTGGCCCTCGTAGGGCGTTATAACACCAATCTGTCATATACCAGTGTAGAACAATCATTTTACAAACTGAAGAAAGAAGTCCAAGCAGAAAAAACCAAGATATAGAGAAAGCTTCAGCTAACCTGACTAGGAACAACACCACTCTTCAAAAATGTGGTTACAATTTTCTCAACATTTGCAGCCTCAGTCCTATTCAGATATGATGTTCCACTAGCACTGATCTCCTCTTGTCCCATCTATACAAGTAGACAAAAAAGGTTTTTGTCAGAAATTATGTACAAGTGAGGAGTGGCAAACAGAGATGCATAGTATCAAAACAACCCAGAAGGAGATGATATACTAAGGGGCTCTCTGATTCAAATCAATTTATAAAACAGAAGGTAATGGCATAACATTCACAGAGATCTTTCCGAAACTAATGCAGGTGAAATTTACTCCTTTTTGTTCCAGTCTTAACAGTATTACAGTCCAACATTCACAATGGCAATCTTCCAACAAATGCATTAAACATTAATGCTTTACAAGTGAGAAAAAAAAACACATAACATAAACTGATTTGCTTTACCTGGACATAAAAGAACATGGGACGGTTTGGCACTGGCCATGGAAAATCAATGCCAGGTGATTGCCTTTCATTTATTGTAACTCCATTTTGAAGAGTACCTTCATAAAAGCTGTTAGATGGAAACTCTGAAAGGGCAGGGTGCATCCTATATTGAACCTGGAGAGGAAAATCAAAAGTTATCTAGCACATAGATGTAAGAGTAATATGAAAATACAAATACTAAAAAACAGTAATCAGACCATTATAACTTAACGAGTAATGTTTCATCTGATGCGAACATCTTAAGCCTCCTTTATAAGAAAGCTACTAAACATGCTTTCTTTGATGAAGTTGCACAAGCAAATGAGGATCATAAAAAATCACCTGCAATCTAATTGGTTTTACACCAAGCAATACTAGCCGTTCAAACAGAGATTGGGCCAAACCAGCACGCGCAGCTTTCTTTGCACATAATTACAGGACCAAGCTGGCAGTGGTCTCCCACAAGAATAACCTACAAAATTCGTGTTGTTAAAATAAAGCTACATAAATAGTAAAGCTAACTCATATTCAAATACCTGTTTTACTCCAAGAACCAATGGAATGAGACATTCAGGTTCTGTTGCTTGAGTGGATTCATCAATAAGAACCTAAAAATTGAATTTTCAAAATTGATATAGCAAAACTCTAAGGTTAATATAATAAACAGAAACAGCACCCCACCCCCACCCCCCAACAATGCACACGCACAAAAAAACTATGCCAAAAGAAGAACTTTCAAATTTTACCTGGCGGAATCTAAAATTTGCTAACCGAGGATCCCCAGCCCCCACACATGTGCAACAGATAACATCAGCACTTTGAGATATCTCCCTCTCAGTTGCTCGTTTGAGGGCTTTATATTTTTTCTCATCGCTGCTGGATAATTCTCCTGTGAAATTTACAATTTAAAGGATTAATCTTACAAAAACAAAAATAAAAAATAAAAACCCAGTGTTGAATTGTTAGAATTTCAAAACAAGCATATTGTGCTTAGTATGCTAACTAAAATCACAGTGAAAAATGATCCACTTTCCCATACACATGTAGGCAAGTGCCTGATTACTGATATGTGTACCAGCAAAATGGAGAAGGGCATTTTGAACAGAGTGCCCTACTTGGCTTGCAGTCACTTTGTCATGCTCCTAAAAAGCTAAACCTCATTTTTCTTTAACAAAGACAAATATAAGAAACATGCGAATAAGGAAATTTTCTGAACCAAGCACAATGCTGCAAACCAAGCGCAACAATCTCTTCATAAAAACTAATAACCTCGTGGGGTATTAATCAAAACTAAAATATTGCTCCTGATGGTTCCATACAGGACTGATGACCAGTACAGTGCCATATTCTCCCTTCCCCCGCAGCCTTATCCATATTTAGTTACCACTTCCAGTCAAGACTTGAAAAGTTGACTAGGTTAACATCAGACTAACTAAGACAACATTAACAAGGGACATATTAAGCATCATATTCAACGCATCAGCCATTATGAAAATTCAGAATACCTGTGCATCTTCCTCACTGTTCAAAAATATGCAAATTATAACAAGAAAAATTGCACATCAATTAGCTTTAAGAAGCTTTTGAAATATAATAACTTAACATGCACATACATGAGCCAACCAACACCTATTGATCATGGAAGGAGCATGCACTGGAACATTTTGGTTCCAAACCTTGCAATATGAAACCTCATTACGTGCATCAGTACACCACACTTAATATAATTGATCTAAAACCTATCCAGACCCTATTCAACATATATGCTTCATATGAAATGCAATCACAAAATCTAATGCAATACAAAATCCAATTTCAGTGAATCAAATGCCCTCAAAACAAAGGAAATGGAAGAGGGGCAAAGAAGAACATAAATAACACACCTTGTTCATCTTTCAGTTGCTGTAATTTGTGCAGTTCACTTTTTTCAGATGTGTCTAGATGTCTAACCTGTGTACAACAGCAATGCATAAACCAGAAAGGCACCTTGATATACACAGGACATGGTATTTGCAAAAACATAATAATAACTTCACGAAAACAGCTCAAATATAACATAAAACATAAAATCAGCCAACCTGATAGTGCAAGGTTAAATGCTCGACAGGGGAACTAACAGCTTCCCTTGATTTTGCACAAAGTCTGACAACCTAATCATTAAGAGAAAAAATACAGATGAATAAATAGATCTGCCAAGAAAAATAAATAAATAACAAAATGGCTTAGTAAAGGAAGCCATTTGGTCTATTTTAGCTGCAACCAATCACGGGAATATTTTCTAACAAGGGTTAGGTTAATATTGATTCTATATTCTATTCGTAATAATGGAAGAATTCTGTTCTTTCAAACATGAGTTTTAGACAAGGCATCAAACCTATGAATCTATTTTATTTGTGATTTTGTTTTGAGTCTAGAAAGAATACAGAAATAGACTAAGACTCTACTTCAAATTCGACTGAAGAAATAATACATGGAGAGTTCGATCCTGGCTCAGGATGAACGCTGGAAAAAAAATGATTTGCTGAGAACCCCCCCCCCCCCCCCCAAAAAAAAAAAACCCACCCCCCCAAAAAAAAAAACACAAACACACACACAGCATGCTGAGGATCATGTGGAGGCCAGGGGGAACACTCACAAGGATTTCATCAGCCAAGCAAGTTGCTGGCCAGTGAACAGGAACGACAAGAGGTACTCAGAACCGTGCATAAATCAATTTCACCAAACCTCCACATTAAGTTTGTTCGGGATCACAATTTGAGGAGAAAAATAGTCATTTAAGGTAATGCATCATACCAACACTGCTACACTATATTGAAATAACTATAAGTAGCAATATACAAACCTTTAAACCAGTTGCGCTTATCTTTTCAGCTAGCTGGTCAACCGCAACATTACTTGGAGCGCATACCAAAACCTAAAGAGAAAACAAATATGAGCAAAACAGAAACAGGAGCTATACAGCAAGTAAATGAGAAACTTCTCAAAAAAAGCACAAGGTACAAAGTAACAGGACCTGTCCCTGGCCTTGTTTGGCCATGTGATACACAATTGCAGCAGACGTCACAGTTTTACCCGTTCCAGGTGGACCCTGGATGAGACTTATAGGCTTTTGTAGGACGCTTTTGACAGCAAAAACCTATAATTATTGGAAAGTCAAGATGCTGTAAAATGTTGAAAAGAAAAATGAAAAGGAGCAGTTCAATATGTACCAATCAAAACATTATCTTAATTATGCCATCACATGAAGCACAGTCGCAATCAACTTTCCTATTCCACATAACTCTAACATTGCTTATCAGAGATTGCTAAAAAATCTACAGTAAAAATACTATTTACCTAACATTGCTCGCCCGAAAATATTTTAATCTATTTCTCAAGTACTTACCCATGCTAACTCAAAAAAAAAAAAAAAAAGAAGTTGAGACCTCCTGAGATCAGTCGATCACTTATCCTCCCAAACCAAAGCAGCAATAGGAAAAATGTCCAAAAGAAGAGAAAATCCAACTAAACGAAACTGTCCATTAAAATTGACATGGAAGTGTAAGGGATCATACTTGAGATGCATTAAGTTCTGGAAGGCCAGATGCACCAAATCTTCGAGGCAACGTATTACGAACCATCTGCATTTCAACTTCATGGCCGAGCAGATGGTGATAGATATACCTGCGTGCATGCAGAATTTTAATTTTTGGCAAAAACTAACAAAATCAACTAAGGATCAGGAAAGTACATCCACGTTGAAGACCAAATAGATTAAACTAAGAATATTTGTTTTGACATTGTTCCATAATTATCATTGTAATTTGTAAATGCATGTATTCCATATTAGATTCTCGTGAATACAGTCTTAGTAGGCATATTTGATAAAAGGAACACCCAAAAGTTTTTTTCTTGTTTAAAAACCAAGGAGAGGAGCTGATGGGGCATGAACCCCCAGGTTATGCAGACCATTCATACCACTTGGTGAACCCTACCAAATTCAGGTATTTGTTATTTATAATAACCGCAGAAGCCTAGTATCTGTAGAAAGACTGCTATAGCATACTTCAAGAGAATCTTTTACGTAGATCCCAGATTTTTCGGAGTGATTTTGGTCTTACGACACCAGACGACAACTTCGTCACTGCCGTAGCGAAAAGACTGGAATACAAAATAGTAAATCTGACATCCAAGAATTTACAGACGATACAATGAGGACAGATACATGAGAGCTATCTTGGTACCCATCTTACTAGTCCAATTTGGAAATCAGAAGGCATGGAATCTAGGGGACACTACAATTTATTTCACCAAGTCATAAAAGAAGGGGGATAAGGTGAAGCTAGAGGCCTATTAGTTTTGATTCCTTATAGACTCTATCTTTTTTCATGAGAGGAGCTTTATAATACACTCTTTCCTCTCCAAGAAGAGAGGGCCGATGTCCAAACACTTAACTTTTTTCCCTTTGGCATAACAATAACACCTTTCCCTGAACTAGTGATTGTAGTTTCCTCTCAACTGAACTACAATCGCAAGAGTAAACTTACCCACTGACGCTGGTTTCATCAACAGCAAAAGTTTTCATAGCCCCCTGCATTCGATCAAAACTCGTGCTTTTCCAGACAAAATCGACGCTAAAACCATGGTTAACATCAACAGGGACACCCTGCTAGAATCTGGGGAATTAGGTTTCGTGTATTGATGACTATATAATTCGAAAAAGCAATCAAGATATTTGCATACCTGACTAGCACCAAGCTCAAGGGCGACCTCCTCTTGTGCGTTCAATTTTATCTGATGACAAAAAACTTTCAACTTCAGTTCAAAGGATAGGTAGATCTTTTATTTAATTGTAAACAAACACAAATCAAAACGAAAACAGTGATCCTCATGAGGTTATACATATCTAGAAGTCCACCAGTGACCTAAAAACTAAATATCGTTGCAAGATGGGAAAAATGAAGTAGTTCGGAACAGGATGCCATACCACGTGACCCACAGATTGCCATGACGGGTGAGCGGCATCACCTGAATAACGGAGTCGAAGTTCATCACCAGGTACAAGGCGTATTTCATTATCTTCCTACAGAAAAGTACATTCTTCATCTCAGAGAATATCGAGAAAATTATACACAATAAACTGTATGAGAGCTACCTTAGGAAACACGAAATAAGCAATGCGCTTCTTATTAAGACCAATATCCCAACGAATTGTGATATTATCTTTGCTTTGAGACTCCTTCATCATCTGCCAAACATTAATGATTAAGATGGTTAGAACTCTTCCGGAACATGTAATGGTCCAGCTGATCTTGGATTTCAATTAGGCCAAACCAAAGTAGAAAATTTCCCTCTATTATGTTTAAAGAGCTTGCTTTAACCCTTTAGTTAAAAAAACTCATAGTTTCATGTATTCTGTTTCTATTCTTGGATTTCAATTAGGCAAAACCAAGTAGAAAGTTCTCCTTTATTTCGTTTAAAGAGCTTGCTCGAATCCTGGTTCAGAACTCCCAGTTCCAAGTATTCTGTTGCTAATTTTTCATGAAAGGCTAAAATCCTGTGGGCTTTATCAAAAGCAAGCCTGCACATTGCTTAGCTGTGCATGCCTTCATCAAGGTCGAGGTCCAGATAAAGTGAAAATAAACTACTAAGCTATGCCTGATTTACATCTCCAACATATAAACTATCTTTTTTATGTGAACAACGAATCATTTAAAAAACCTGCCAAAATAAACTTTCTTATGCGAAAAATAAGAAATTAGCTATATCTAGCAAAAAAAATCAGAAAACTATTGCCTATACATAATAAGGATTTTTTTACAATTTACTTTTTCAGCTCACATTTACATGCCCATATTTCCTTTATGGAAAATCCATAAACAAAATTGCAATTACTATAATGATAATCAAACTCAACCTCCCTCGAAGTGATGGTGCTGTGTAAATAGTAATTCTGCATCACATAAGAAATCTAAACTAACCAACAATTCAACTGAACATGAAGTTACTACAATGAATCGTCCCCGTATAAGGAAAAGATTACAAGTACTGGTTGGAGAGCAACTATTTTCGTTGGGTTTTTAGCACACAGAAAAGCATATAACTGGAGTGTACTCATACCTTGTCGTAGTCTGCTTCAAGCTTGATTAGTGGTGCAAAAACATTTTGATACTGGAGAAAAAATACAACAGAAATATAATTAAATAAGGTTACAGAACACAAATGCCGCTTAACTGACACTGTGAATGACTAAATTAACTTCAGCAATAAATAAGACCATGCAGAATGTCACAACAAGCACCTGATAAGCATCTTCATACTTCAGAACCACAGGTTGAGGCTCATCATCTACACCAGGTTTCTCAAGATCTTCCAAGGTGGCATCAGAATTTGTCTTCCAAAGCTCTTCAATTTTATTTATCTGCTGGGCACTAATTTGTCGTGCTCTCAATTGTTCTTGTTCAGATGGTACCTGTTTTGCAGCAAATCGAAGGATCCGGTCACAGGAAAGTAAACTCTGTGATACAACAAGAAATATAAGGACACCAAACCTTTAGTAACCATTGCAGGAAACATCTATCATCAATAAGTGGGCACCATTGACTCAGGTCCCAATTCATGTCCTTCAATGCATTAACACTAAGACATGGTTCTCTACAAAGTAGGACGACAACACTTTCTGTTGTTGCAGATATGAAACCAAGAAGAAACACATTTCGACAACCGCAATTATAACATTCGAGGATAGTTTCTCCGAGCGGACTGTCTTTGTGAAGACACACTTCTTTGTGCTTTGCTCTCACCTAAAACGCATCAAAGACTAGGAGTTAGTTTAGTCAAGTTCAGTTCTGGAACAAAAAAAAGTCTTTTCTTTTCAGTCCATTTAGCAATTTAACACAAGTTAACAGCACTTCCTACTCGATACCTCAAGTGGGAAGAAAAGACTAAGGAAATCATCATTTTTTTACTTAAATGCAGAATCCCCACACAAACAGCTTATCTACATAGTGCTAATTGGGTTTCAAACAACTCACCAGATGACTGACAATGTGCGAACCAGAAGTATTCCCTCGCGAATTACAAAACCATTTCCTACAGGATGGCACATTGCAGCGCACGACACAGGCCGGATTGGTGACTCCGCAATACCTGCAAGCATGCTCGGTAAAGTCTCCCTTTCCGAACTCAAACACCTCGTCGTCACCACCAGTGTCTTCGAAGTTTAGGCCGCTCATCCCCGCAGCCAACGCCTCCACCACCCCGGTCTCCTTGTTACTGTTGTTACTGCTATTACTATTATTGGCCACGCTGGTACTTGCAGCACGGGTCTTGGCGTTGGTATGGGACGCTTCAGAAGCGGAGGGAAGCTCCGCAGCGGAAATAGAATCGGACGGCGTGGGCCAGACGCCGGTAGACGATCGAATTGGCTGCGATAACTCTTGGAATTCGGGGTAATCAAAGTCCTCCTCGCCCTGGGTGTTGAACTCGAGAAATGTGTAGGCGTCGTCGCCTGTGTCCGGCTGCGACGCTGTGTCGTACAGATTGTTGGGCTGCGAATCCATGCCTCTAGCCCGAACAATCGACGAAATCACGAAATTATGGTAGATTGTGCGGAAATCTGGTTGGGAATTAGGGTTAGGGTTTGGTGATGGGGAGGAAGAAAGGGGTTAAAGATTAAGCGCGGTGATAATGGCGTGAATTTGACGATGCTCTTCTGCAAATAGATTTTAGTAAAATATTCAAAGCAAAAGGGGTGTTTAGATTACCCACTTCAAAATTTACTTTTACACGTCATCACAATAAATTTTTTAATTTTTTTCTTTACTAAAGGCATATTTATCCTTCTCAAAAACAACGGGTGCACCTGAATTCTTTTTGGCCCAATTGTAATCCAATTATATATCTCTTACTCAGATCCTCGTCCGCTCACATCATATCGTTAATCAAAATTTTTTTATTTTTTTATTTTTTCGATTATTATAAGGATGGGCGTGTCATTTATTTCGAACAAAAGTATTATTTATTTTTAAGAAAAATTTCATATATTTAGGAAAAAGTGTTATTTGTTGTGAACAAATAACACTAAGGTAAAGTGTCAATCATAATTAAGAAACGTGTCACTTCAATCCAATAATCACACGAGACCACTGTTCAACGATTTAGTCAACAAAATATGATCAACATGACCAACATAAATGTAACTGAAAGTGTCAATTGTCTCGGAGGAGAGTGTCACATTCTCATAAAGGTAATGAATAATTGTGTCGATTGCAACGACAAAAGTGTTATTTATCTCAAAATGTCAATCACACTGAAGTAAAGTGTCAATTATATTTTTCTTCCAGAGTGATGAGAGTACAACGATTTTATGGAAACAGTTTCACAACACTACGAGCAGATTATGTTTCTCATTTCCAAAAATCCTCAAATTTTGAATATATATTAAGGTACTAGACATAGAAATCAAAAGGCATACAATTAATCATTAGTTCTGCAAACAAAAGACGTAAAATTATACAAACAAACAACTGCTATATAATCTCCTAAAATTACAATGCTTATAATTAGAATCCGAACTAAATAAAGTCAGCTGTAATCCCAAATTCGATTTTAGAACATAAGAACGGATATGAAACCATTACCATCAATATCATCCACGCTAATAAGAACTTTAATATTGTTGTATTACTTTAATAAGAAAAATATAAGTGAGCCGAAGCGGAAAATTAGAGAGCAGAGGCAAAGAGAATGGAGAGGTGAGAGAGGGAGAGACAGAAAATAACAGAGCGGATGCGGGGAGATGAGAGAGCAGAGAATGAGAGAAGGGTAGGGTTTTGTTATTTTATTTTATTTTAAATATAAGTCAACGGGTTAGACAACCCGAATCCAGTCAAAATTAGGCCTATTCGACCCAGTTGCATGTGCAACTTGGTGCACAATAGTCCAACTCTTTACCCTTTCATAAAAACTTGTGTACAACAGGTGTACATACAACAAGATTTAGATAAAGCACCAAACTCAGCCCATTTACCCGACCGCCTTGGATCCGTGTGATGATGTCATGCTGATATTAGCATTTCGACATGCTGATGTCTTTATTTTTTTCAATTTTTTTTTCAATTTGGAAAAAATATAATTTGTTTAGAAAAATTATCATTTGTTTAGGAAAGAAGTGTCAATTGTTATGAACAAAAATATCATTTATTGGATATCAGTTGTTTTTTATAAATGCATATTAGTGATGGTAGAAAGTATTCAAACGAAAAAATGACAGTTTTATTTTAAAATAAATAATATTCCACAAATGATACTTTTGTTCAAAGTAAATGACATTGTTGTTCGTAATAAATGACATTCTCATCTTTAAGGAAAAAAATAAAAAAATAATAAAATTTAAAAAACTTATAAATAAAAAAATAAAAAATGGTACAAAAAAAGTTTAAAAAAAAGGGAGCGAGACAACCCCCCTTCCGCATGCAGCGGCTGCACATAAGACTACCCCTTAACCTTTTACTTTAAAGTAGCGTAATTTGAGAGAACGAGAGAAGGTAGGGTTTTGTTATTTTATTTTATTTTAAATATAAATTAATGGTTCAAAAAATTCGAATTTAGTCAAAATTGGGTTTATGCAATCTAGTTGTAGGTGTCAACTTGGTGTACACTAGTCCAGCTCTTTACCTTTTCACAAAAACTTGTGATGATGTCATGTTGATATTAGCATTTCGACATGCTGATATCATTATTTTTATCAATTTTTTTTAATTTTTTCAATTTGGAAAAAGGTGATCCATTTAGAAAAATAATTATTTGTTTAAGAAAAAAGTGTCAATTGTTTTGAATAAAAATATCAAACGTGTCATTTATTTTTAACAAAAATATCATTTATTGGGTATCAATTGTTTTTTATACATGCATATTACTGATGGTAGAAGGCATTCAAACGAAAAAAAAATACTAATTGTTTTATTTCGAAAGAAATAATATTCAACAAATGACACTTTTGTTCAAAACAAATGACATTGTTGTTCAATAAATGACATTCTCATCCTTATGGAAAAAAATTAAACAATGATTAAAAAATCTTACATAATTTAAAAACTTGTAAGTTGAAAATGGTACAAAAAAGTTAAAAAAATAAGAGGCCCCCCCCGGCGGTTGCTCGGAAGACAATTGGTGCATCATGATTCATGATCCTACTCCGTATCGATATATAAAACATAAAAAAAATGAATCAAATGAATCAGATATTTTCTAAAAGAGAAGCAAATAATTTAATTTTGGATTTGTGATAATATATTACTTCCTCCGTCCCAAAATTCTTGTCCGCTATTCCATTTTGGGTTGTCCCAAAATTCTTGTCCACTTTCCTTTTTTAGTAAATTATTACACACAACTTTTTTGTGGACCCACAACTTTATACCAATCTACACACAACTAACAACTCTCCTTAAAAACCGTGCAAAAAACAAATTGAACAAGAATTTTGGGACTGAGGGAGTACTATTTTAAAGATATCTTCATTAAAAAAAGCTCACGCAAATAATAAGAAAACTAATGCATCGAATATGTGAATACTATAAATACTTTAAAATGAATGGAAATATTGGAATCACAACTAGAGTATATATAATATTCAATGATACTTAATTTGATTTGTTTACAATCCCAATTCAATATATTATATATTTTGTACCAAAATAAGTTTATTACCTTTAGATTACATATTAGATTAGATGGACGACCGCGGGTTCACTACATGAGTTTTACTCTCGTTTTTCGAGTGTGTTTGGAACAGCTTAAAAAAGCTGCTTATGGGCTTTTTTATCGCATAAGCACTTTTTTAAGTGTTTGAATATCCTGCTTCTGCTTTTTTTCGGCTTAAAATAAGCTGAAATAAGCAGAATCCCAGAAGCAGGTACTGGGGTGCTTTTAGAAGCAGTGGCATTTTTGCAATTTTGAAGAAGCTAATTTTTTTCCTAAAATACCCCTTTTCATTACTTATGCGTTAGCTTCATCAAGAATTCATTCCGTCTTGCAAATCTCTCGCAAACCCTAGGATATTCCTCAATCAAAGCGGTGGCAGAAGTGTGAAGGTAAATTTCCAATCTTAATTTTTCCATGGATCCTTTCTTCTTAAAACGCTAGGATTTGTTTCTGATTTGAGTGCTTTAATTTTTCATGGATCCTTTCTTCTTAAAACGTGCGTGGTTCAATTGGTATGTAATTAAATGATTTCGTGTTGATAGCTTGATTTCTATATTTCCAAGTGTGAATCGCCTTTTATGAGATGGAGTATTGTGATAAAACTATTAATTGGATTATAATCAGTATGGAATGCAAATTTATATTAACTGTTTGTGCTTAAAGTGTGCAATCAGTATGGATTGCAAATTTATATTAATTGTTTGTGCTTAAAGTGTGCAATCAGTATGGATTATGCCTTTATGAAATCTACCTGCTGCTCTCTCTTTCCGTTCTACATGCTCTAACTTTGTTATGATTTTCTATTATTGAAATATGAACTTTTACATATAACTATTGCTACAACATTTTGATGTAGTTATGGACTCTCAATTTAGCAACTATAATACTTCTCAATCTTCTCAAATTCCCATGGCATCAAATGAGAATAGTTCAACTAGAAATAATGATTTTAGAGGAGAGAGGATAAGGGACCAATCTGAGAAAGCAAGTTGGGATACACGAACCACTGAGATATTTATCTCATTATGTGTGCAAGAGGTGAATTCTGGAAATCGACCCAGTAGTCACTTCAATAAAAATGGATGGGATAATCTAGTAAACAAGTTTGCTATCGCAACAAGTCGCAAATATACGCGAAAACAATTAAAGAACAAATGGGACACAATGAAAAAAGAATGGGGTCAATGGAGATCAATGCTTCGCGGTGAAACAAGTCTTGGTTGGAATCATGAGAAAGGCACAATTGACGCAAGTCCAGAATGGTGGCAGCAAAAGATACAGGTATTATATCAATTATACTAATTCAATTCTAGTTTTTTTCAGATTTTCTGGAATGTAAAGAAAGCTTGATTTAAACTTTCTATAATGGGTTTTTTGAGAGATTTTGAACACCAAAAATGATATTTTATATGTCTAGTTGTTATGATAAAAACATCAGAGTGTATGACTAGTTTAAGTATACTAAAATGGATAAGAAAATAGTTGTGTCAATGAAATGTACCCTGTTCTGGACAACTTATATTTGCAATTGTGTTGGGAGCATGTGCAGCGATACCCTGATCAATGAAATGATAAAAACTTAGCCATTTATTTTTGGGCAGATGCACCATTACATGATGCCATAAACTTCTTAATCCTAATTTATTTTGATTATCTGTAGGCAAATCCTGAAGCAGCCAAATTCCGAGATAAAGGTCCTATGATGATATCAGAACAAGAATTTTTATTCTCTGATGTGATGGCTAGTGGGGCAAATATATGGTCTCCTTCTGTTGGAGTGTTGCCCCCGAACATGCAAGATACTCAGGAAGATAATTCCTCTTCAGAACACCTAGATGATCTCCCTCAGTCAGAGCCTCAAGTAACATCACGTGTTGACGTAGATACTGAAACAAGCCAAGGGAAAAAAAGAAAAAGCATAGTGGTCTCCAGTTTTTTTTTGGACGGATGTGCTCTTTATTTGATGTATTGACATTGGTGCTATTACTTCTAGTGGTTGGTTTTTGTTTTATCTATATGATGTTAAGTGCGTATTATTTAGAGGGATGATTTACAATTATTAATTTTGTCACAGAATAGCAGATATGGATGATGACTCGGATGTGGATTCCTTTTCCAGTTCCTCGTTTAGCACACTAGATGACTTGAGCGATGTTGAAGATGATAAGACAACCACTTCACATGATGACGAAATAGAAGACCAGGTTATTCAATCTTGTTGTGTAGCTGCAGTTACATACTTTCAGACTTATTTAAACAAAACACCATGTCATGATAGAGAATTTACTGGTTGGGATGCACTAAAGTCTTTGTTAAATGGCAATCCACGAAGATGTCGGGAAAATCTTAGGATGAGAATAGATACATTTTTTCAGTTATGCAAAATCTTGGCAGAAGATGGAGTTGTGAGTTTTGTTTTTCATTATTGTTCAGGACTGTATTGGGGCCATTGATGGCACCCATGTAAAAGCTTCATTGCCTAAGGACTTGCAGGTGCCTTTTATTGGTAGGAAAGGGACTCCTACACAAAATATAATGGCTGCTTGTGATTTTAACATGTGTTTTACCTTTGTATTATCTAGATGGGAATGGAGTGCACATGACACTCGCATATTCTATGACACTATTAGAGATCCGGAGAAACGATTCCCTATGCCTCCTCCAGGTGAAATTATTCATTCAGAATTATTGTTTAAAGGTCTATCATTATCATATTCATCTCTTTCATTCCAAATTTTAGGAAAATACTATTTGGTGGATGCTGGATACCCGAATATACCTGGATTTCTTGCTCCATACAAAGGTCAAAGGTATCATCTTCCGGATTTTCGTCGTGCATCTACATATAACAACCATTACGAAATGTTCAACCATGTGCATTCATCAATAAGAACAACCATTGAAAGATCATTCGGTTGTTGGAAGAATAGATTTTACATGATCAAAGATATTCCCATTAATTTGCCATGGGAGGATCAAGTGGTGCTTATTCCAGCTACAATGGCAATCCATAACTTTATACGTAAAGTAGATGCATTAGACGAAGAGTTTAAGCCGTATGAAAATGATCCCGATTATGTTCCTCCAATGAAGACGAGCAAGAAATTGGTATGGGAACTTATAGACAAGATGGTGGTGGTGTCGAAGTAGGTACCAATAATGCTGAAATGAACAAAGTGCGAGACGACATATGCGCATCCATTTCGTTTGCTAGAATTGGGGTTCCAATAATTTGATGTTAGTTTTAAAAAAATACTTCGTCTTTTTCTTTTTCGAGAATGGTTGGAGACTTTTGTTGCTTAAACTTATGTGTTGCAAATTTTACAATAAACTAATGTTATTAATTTAGAAGTCTACGTGTCATCATTATATGTATAGGAAAAAAAATTAAGAAGAAAATATATTGTTAATGAATGTTAAAAAAGTAAAGGGCAATTATGGAATTTACTATTAAAATAAAACTAAAAAGCTGCTTATGAAAGTATGTTGCAAACACTAACATAATAGCTTTTTCTAAAATTAAGCTGCTTTTTAATGGACAATCCAAACACTGACAGCTTTTGCTTAATAGAAACTTTAAGCAGCTTTAAGCACAAGAAGTTAAAAGCTGCTTAAATAAGCTGTTCCAAACACTGCCTTCATCCAGCCAAATGTTTATTTAAACAGAAAGTATTTGACAGAGATGCAAACTTTCAACTACGACCTGATAAGTATGAAATCACATAGCGACACGTACACATGTCCTAGTTCGAATAGAATGACAATATGACACCTCTTATAAAGCTTCAAGTGTAACACTCTAAAATTTTCAATATAGAATGCTTATCATTTCATTCATGATGTCTTATGTTTAAGTTTTATAGATTGCGCCGTAAAATTTAATAAATGTTAAATCAGGTCTTGATATTTCTAAATTTATGCATTTTGTTTCTTTTAATTAATTGAAGGGGTTATTAATATGTTTAATTTCATGTGCATTTATGTGAGTACGGTTATGCAATAATAATAATACCAGATCTAATATATTGTACCGTATAAGTGTCATTTTACTTATATTTTTAGATTAGTATTAGTACTAATATATTAATATTAACTTTGAACTAACTTAAGTAGGATTATATATAAAACTACATCCATCCCAATAAATATGTCATGTATTCATTTTCGATTGTCCCGCTCTTGTTGGCGGGTTTCCTTCAAAGGAAAAATTAGCATTATCATAAGGGTTTTTAATTGTGTCATTAGCTAATCTAATTACAAGGGTTGGTGATGGGAAATTATATCAATCTCTATTATCGACAGAAACCCTAGCGCCTCTCTCTCTCGAAACTCACTCTATCTCTCGCTACCAAGTTCCTTCTGTCGATCTACTCCTTCAATCTGTATATCTTTAGACGCGACGCATTGCCATGATGAGGAGCGAGCTTCTCGCCGCATAATTAGCCGACGAACAAGCCAATCTCGAAGACTCCACCAATCTGAGCGACGGGTTGTTGCTCTCGGATCTGGAAGATACGGACTCCGCCGGTCTGAGAGACCGGCCGGCTATTCCTCCGTCTTCTGAAATAGACGACTCCTGGAAGCCTCTGCCTTTCTCCATCTCGGAGGAGGCGAGCACCGAGGACGTGTTTAGAATGATTTATGAAGATGAGAAGGCCGCGAAGAACGAGGAAGGGCTGCATGTGAAGCGAGTGAGATCTTTCCTGATGCCTTTTCTTCTTCTCTATAATGTCCGGTAATTTGATGAATGGAATGGGTTATGAGATGATGATATTGAGCTTACATTTCTTCGATCGATTCAACTCCTCGATGATGATTTCTATAAAAATCTGAGAGTTTCTAGAACTTCTGAACTAGGCAATTGTTCTGGAAATATTAGAAACTTGTTATTTCCCTTGCTTGCTTACTTTTGAAATTAAGATATGAAAATGTGTGTTCTAAACATATTGCTATTAAATTAGGCATTAATATCTGCCTTGTAATCACGAAATTGTTGCTTATAAGCTTTTAAGCTTATAAGTTTGTTATCTCACTACGTGACATGCTGCTGATTATGTCGTTACCGAAATATTCTTCCTCTGATCTATTATGGTGTAGCATGTCTTGAGCAGAGCTCTCTGCTTATCTTTACATATTGTCTAAAATACCATGCTATATTGAAGACTTAAAAATACTTTGTTTAATGTTTGAGGGGATATATCTGTTGGGATTTTGTCTACTGGAAGCAACTTTTTTGCTTGTATATAATGTATTTTTCATTTTCATTGTTTTTATTCTTCTATCTGATTAATTATATTGGACATGTTGGTCATTTATCTTGTATAAGAGTTACATTGTGTAGTTTGTTGTAGATCATAGAAAACTGCTCAATTGGTTGAACTAACATAATATAAACCGTTATCATAGATGAGACAACTTAAAGACAAATTGTCGATTTAAGCTGCAGTTTAGATAAGAAGCGGCTTGTCATGGCTGCTTGTGTACACTGAAGGTGGTGTATTGATGGATCATAGTGAGATGTGTTCTCCTAGCTGACCTTAGTGGAGAATAAAGATCTCAGACACTTAATTTGGTCTAAGCTTGATAAGATTTCAGCTGAGTGCATTTAACTATCTATCACTTTGACTTACTATGGTAAATGCAATCGCGATTGGATCTACGTATTTTGGGTGATAGTAGTTATTTATAGCTCAGGCTGGTTATATGTATCTTGGATCCGTATCCCTATTAATTGGGTTGATAATATCCTTGAGGAACTCGTAAGGATTAGCGCACTAAACCCGACCGGTTGATTAAGTTCAGGTGTGCTAGTAAAGTCGAGTGGTAATATTGAGGAATATAATAAGATGTTAATTAATTTAAGCTGTCAGTGAGCTTAATTAATTAATGGAAATTTGTTTCTTAAATATGAAGATCAATTAAGTCTTAAATACAAGTCCATGCTCAAGTAGGGATAAATGAGTAAGTCAGTACATATTCTCTAGTGGAATGAATCTGTATTTATTAATTAATTTTGCTTTGGGCTAAGCATAGATAATTAATTAATTTGAGGTCCGGCTTTACTTCTTATATTGGATCCCTGGTCTAGCCCAGTTAGATGCCCAATATTTATTCTACTATCTCGGGAATTATTATTAATAGATTAGTATATTTATACATTATTTAATGATATAAAAATTATTTATATGGAATTAATTGGCTGGACCAATTAATTGATAAATAAGTGGCTTAGTTATTATTAATTATATTATGGGCTGAATATTAATTTATTAGAAGTCATTAGCAATATAATTACTAACGGACTACAATTATAATATAATGATTATTCAATATATTATATAGGTGTTCAGAAAACATTACGTTGGGATTTATTCACCCCACTTCAGAATGTGAGAAAGTGAAACAAGAAAGTGAAAGAGCAGAATTATTTTCCTCTCAGATCTCTGTCCACACTCGGGACACAGTCCAAAAGCTCCATACACGAGCAAGAATCAGAGGCTTCCAAGGACGCAGGTATAATTCGTCCTCCCATTCCTTCAATATCTTCATAGGAACTTATATTTGCATTCACGAGTTCATCAACAATATAGCATGCACTTTCAATTTGAATACTATGTATGACTCTGAACTACCCTAAGTCATTGACATTAGTGTTAGGTGAGCTAGAGGGTTGATAAACTAGTCTAATGTCATACCCATTAGTGCAAGCAACTTGTCTGAAATCTGTATCTGGATCTTTGTAATGCGGCTTTGCATTGTCCTGCTGTATAAAAATGTGTTTGCTTGCAAATGGAGGCCACTTGGCCCTTATAGCTGGTAAGATTTGCATGTGTTTACATAGGAGAATTCTGATTATTTTCCTACTCTAAATACTAACTGAATATAATCTGACTACATGCTATAAACTAAATACTACAACATGTTATAAATTGAATACTACTAGATGCTATAAACTGAACCCAAGGGCGGATCTACTGGTTAGCTGCACTAGGTTCCAGCCCAGTGCAGATTTCAATATATACATTAGTATTTAGAATGAAGAATTAGACCATTAGCCGAGTGGTCGAAGTGTGCATTCTTTTTCCATGCGACCCGAGTTCAATTCCCTTCCTCAGCATTTTTGTTCCTTTGCTATTATAATTTATTTCTATTTCTACTATTATTTTCCTTTTATTTCTTTGTAGTTTCTTTTCTATACTCTTTTATTTATTTCTTTTGTTCCCTTATTTATTCCTACTTTCTTTCTTTTTTCTAACCGTATTTAGATTTTTTTCTCCTTAATTCTTATCTTATTTCTTTTCTATTTTGTATTTCTTTTTTTTCAAATTTCTCCATTTCTTTTTTTAATTCCTTTTGCAGTTGCGCATATTCTTTTCTAACTTCTTTCTCTCTCTCTCTTTTTCTTTTTAAACAAGTTCATTTCAATTTTTTTTCTTCTTCATTTGTATTCCCACACTTCCTTTTCGAATTTATATTGAGTTTTGGTCATTCGAAAAATAGTAACATGTAAATATAAAATATATATATGTACCTTTATTTTACTAGGGAGGTTCTGTGAACATATTTTTATTGTGTGAACGTGTGAACACTGCACTTTAAAGACAAATGTACTACACTTTATAGAGGATAATATTGCACTTTAAGTACTGAACTTTCAAAATGATCAGACTACACTTAAGAGGCATTTTTTAAAATCTAACAAATAAAGTGCATTATATTGGCCTTGAAAGTACAGTGTTGGTACGTTTACACAATAAGATTGTTCACAGAGAAACCACTCTCTATTATATATATATATATATATATATATATATATATATATATAATGAAGTCTTTTTCCAGCCCACCCCACCGTAAATTCTGGCTCCGCCACTGGCTGAACTCTACTACATGCTATAAACTTAACCCTACTGCATGTTATAAACTGAATACTATACTACATGCTATAAACTGTAGTCTTTGCTTTATGCTATAAAAAAGTATGATTAAGTCACTGAAGTAATTACATTGTTTACCATGTTGATAAGGCAAGCCTTTACTACTTCCTTATTTATGGTTTGTGTGGACTTTGTCTCCAAAGTACCTACTGGTCTATTGGTCTATTCTTGCTTGATCTAACTACTACAAACTTCTCTAAGAATGGGAAGATCCATATCTTCCCTTCAAACTAAACACTACCATCTGCACCAAATAGTGGTCTGCAGACTCCACACGTAAACATAACTTTTGTTATGAATCTCTTGTTCTGGCATATTTAGTGTGGCTCTGCTTCCCCGGGGGTTAACTAGAACTTGTGTTCACTCCTTGTGAGGTAGAAACATTTTTCATCAATGTGGATAGTGTTATATATGATCTTGAACTTCATAATGTTTAGAATTCGATCAAACTCTAACTGCTCTAGAGAAAACCTTAACCTTAGAAGCTTGTTAGAGACTGTTTGATCTGGCTTGATTGCATTTGCATGACCCTGATCATACCCAGTTTTACCTATCTCCAGACAATAGATTTGCTGCATTTGATTCCATGTGCTGACTTACATATGGTGGCTCGCTTGTTGAGCTCTAGACCCTGCACTAATTTCATATCTACAAACACTCTTTTACCTCTTGCAGCATTAGGCTTGGTTGAAGCTAAATGTATAACTTGTTGCTACTCTTTATGCTTTCTTGCTGCATCCAGAGCCGGCTAACTGTCCGATTACTTGTGCCACACTTCAGTGCTGCTTCAGTGATTTTACCCTTTCTTGGCCTGTTTTTGCTGTAAGGTTTTATAAAAAGAAACTGCACAATTACATTTCTTATATTGGTGGAAAGATCCTTATTGGCCATGAGGGGACGAATAAAGATTAAGAGGGTGTAGGTCTGCTTGTAAATGGAAATGATGTTACTAGAAACTGATCCATATTTATTGAATTTTAGCCTAAGATTTTTCACCTCTATGTTTTGGCTCCACAATTCCCACCAATATTTTGGAGCACTAGATTTGGTAATTTGGTTGATGTGATTTGGTAGGATTTAGATAAATATCAAAACTGTGATTTGATATTTTGATGTAATTTTTTTGATGTATATTACGGTCACATTGCTATTTTCTGTCGAAATATATAACTATGAAAAATATGGACACAATATAAACAATGAATAACTTTATATTTACATTGGGAGGAGAGAGAAAGATTAATAAAGGATTAGTAGAGGTGGGCTACACTGTAATAACCGTGCCCAAAATCAATCTTTATTGGGATGGAGCGAGTATATCTTTGGAAAGAAAATAGTAAGTCTTAGAAAGATATTGTTTTATGTATTAGTAAAATAATAATATATTATAATTTGTAGGTTCAATTGATATTTTAGTAGGTGGACATGGAGGTTCCATATCATACATGCAACACCTATTAATTTGGGAAGATAAGTATTTTATTTGGATTAGAACAACACCCGTGCTACACATTAAAAAAATATTATAACTTTGTACAAAGTGACATTTTCTTAAGTAATATATATATCATGTAGTATATTACATCTCACAATACTAAATTAATATATAAAAATAATTCAATTTGATTGTTCGTTAACTTTGAGAATCATGCTCATATGATTATTCAAAAATTAAGTAGAATATATACACATGAATATATATTACCGTATATTTGTTTTTTGCTACTTCGAGAGATTTGGTAGTCAAACTCTATAATTTTTGTCAATACTCATTGGGTAAAAACATTAGTAGTTGGAAGAGTGTAATGCGTAAAGATAATAATGCGGATTTATGTAACCCTAACATATGAAAAATCTACTCATAGCTTCCAACTTTCCAATGTGATTTTAGTACCAACATTAGATAAACTTATGATGACCCATGTGACACCTCTTTAACCTTTTTTATCCATATACACAAGTCATCTGTAGCTTTTCACTCAATACACAAACACAATCTGGAAAAAGAAATAAAATGAAATCCCAAGATTACAGAATATGCTCATAGACCATATGAAAAAAAATTGTCTCACTAAATCATTGACAGTTTTTTTTTAATTATTTAAAAGAACAATCTAAGAACAATTTCTACCATGATTTACAAAGAAAGACAACATCTTAGCCAAGAGGCTCAATACATGTTTTAGATATAAAAATACACAAAATTGGCAAATACCTTTTAAAAAAATATTTCAATGATATAAAATGTTACTTAATAACGAAGTTATAAACTTATAATATTTTCTCAATAATATATATATATAGCTCAAACATAAAAAACGTGAGAAATGTAATTAGTTTAATGTGATTTGTGGCATTAATAATGTTTTGATTCTAAAGTAAATTATTATTTTGCAAAAATATTTTTTCTAAAGTTGAAATTTAGTATATGAATAAATGCATATAATCGTGATTTTGTGGTATTGATAAAGTTTTGATTCTATTTTGATTATGTTAGTTTCTAAAAATTTATTTTCAAGATGAATTACAGTATATATAATGATTTGAAATCAGATTAGGATATTGATTATATGATTAATTTGAGTTGAAGTATATTATGAGCAATATTATTTAGATCTCATAAATAAATAAAAGGAGATTGATTTTAGGTGTGCTTTCATTTTATGTATTATGCATTATTTTGTGCTGTCAAATAAAAATAAGGTTTTTGAGAATATTTTTTATTTTCGATACTTTTAAGTAAAAGTAAGAATTTTTAATAAATAAAATAAAAATAGATATATTCCTACTATCAAAAATTGAGCTTAAAAAATTTCATAACCAATTTAAATACTTTAAACTAAAAATAATCAATAGATATAATTTTTTTTGATTAAATTAAATTAAATTAAAATTGTTTAGTTGAAATATTGGATTAGATAAAATATATTTGATTTAAAATTGGATGAAAGATGATCTGAAATTGAATTGAATTGAAATTGAAAAAGGCCAAAAGGGTAAATGAAGGCTTAAAATCAATTGGAATAAGATTGATTGCAATTAAAAGAAAATGAAAAAAGAGTAAATAAATGTTTTAAATCAATTGGAATAAGATCAATTACAATTGCAGATATTGGATTTTTAATTTAGAAAAATAATTTGCAACTGAGGATTAAATTAGATTAGAATAAATCCAATTAAATTGAGATTTTTTTTAATAATAGATCTATATGTATAGATAAAATAAAAATAAAAATCATACATTTACCCTAAATTTAATGAAAATCTCAATTGATTATAACTAAATTTAAATTTAAAATGATTTGTGAAATTGGATTCACAAATAATTGAAAATGACGGTATTGTTTGGATGGCAAAAAGGAAAATCTCAATTGGTGATATTTTTTAGATGTCAAAAACAAAATTAAATTATAAAGCACTTTGAGAAATTAATCAATAAATTAAATTAGATTGTAACTAACAAATTCAATTTACCCTTCAATATAATAAAAATCTCTATTTGATCCAATTGAATTGATTTGAAATTGGAATAATTGAATTTAAATTAAAAAAGCGAATTAGTAAATAAAGTTTTACAATCAATTGCAATTGAATTGTTGCAATTAAAACATCATTGGGTTTTATTAAATATAATAGATATCATTAATTTAAATAAAATGCTAATAAATAAAATGTATGCATTAGTGATAGAGACAGAAGGGTAAGACGAGGTCCCCTTGGGATGTTATAGCGGTTAAGGTGGGTAGCCTGTGGCCGGAAGGTCATGGGTTTAAAATCCACCAAGACCGTTATGTGTGAGTCTGTCATTTATTGTTAGCCTAGGGTGGTTCAACCCTCGTATGTTGTTTGCAGGCTAGAGCACATGAGCGGAGTTTACCCAATGCGAACTTCGATAGCGACTGCGGGTTACCATCGTCATTAAAAAAAGGTAGGACTAGTATGACAAGATGATAAGGTGTAATTTGTTTAAGTGATTATTATATTAATTTCATAGGAATTAATGGCTTATTATTTAGTTTAGATTTAGAGAAGAGAAGAAATAGCGGCTAATTACATTAAGATTAACATTTTTATTTAAGACCCAATTTAGTATCATATAATATTATTATATATATGCTTAATATATTCTAACCGATTTAATTTTATGATTATCACACGCCTAATCCAATTAGGATTGATTTCAACTATATACTACCCAAGCTGCTAACGAAAAAGAAAGGAAAAAGTTATACAAACGCTATTTTTACTCAATATCGATGCAAGATTTTCTTCTGATTTTAATTTAGGATGAGGCACAAATAAGACGTATATTGTTCACTTTGCCCACGTTGTTTTTCATCTCAAGTCTGGTGTGTGAATTCTGGTTTCAAGTTTAATTTAATGATATGGTTGGTTTACTTGTATGATATTGCAATGTATTTAAGTTGGTTTGAGACTTAATACTTGGTATACTTCTCAAGAGTTCTTAAATAATTTTTCAGGAATTTGAGCTTTCGAGTCGCCGCATTCACATAAATTACTTTTTGTTGTTTCGCATTAAGATTTTCAAATTGTTTAGTAACGTTTTTCCCCTTTGAGTTAAAGAAAAATTAGTAACATTTTTATTATTGTTGGGGCGTTACATCAATGTCCTAAAAAAGAGAATTAAATACAAGAGTTTCAATCAAAACTCGTAACAGAAACCAAATGACACCAAATGCGGGAAAGGGGAATGTTAAGTTAAAAATAAAACAAGCAACTAATTATGAATGTTGGCTGGAAAAGAACACGTAAAGTTTAAACTAATTATAAGTCAACTTTATTACCACTTTCCGTACACTTATTTATAATAAATGAGGTAAAGAATATCTAAGATTCTGAAGATAGAGAATTTATTTAAAATGAAGGTTCATATTTACCGGCCTAAACTTGTCTAGATTCAACAGCGAAGCCCCAAGCATACCTGAATGCATCTCCTTACTCTAGGAAAAGAAAATGAAAAACATCCAACAAATATAAGTCCATTTTTAATCTATAATCACACAGTATCAAGAAAAGTAGGATAGTTAGGAGAAACATTTTTTCATTTTGGGGAAACTTATACAGTACGCAACTTGTCACTCTAAAAAACAATCATGAAATTATACATTTGACACTTCAAACATAAGGAAACAATCTCTATTTACTAGTAATCCCTTATTATTAAAGAAAACCCATCACAAGGTACAACTACAATATCTAATTTCATATGATCACAAAGTGGTTTAAGCTCGTCATAAGACCAAAAAATGAAACTTAATACTACCCTAGCCATGTTTTAAACATTCCTCTTGATCCTATGAGATTCTTTATTCTTTCAAGCTAGTAAGATCAACATAAAGATGGAACAATAATAAAGAATAAAGTTATTGTTGGTAATAATAATGTTTTGAATGATCCAAAACCCCTTAATGATAGATGAATCAAATTGTGTATTTAGCTGTTTAGAAATCAGTCTGAATCTGTATCGGATAGTTTACTTTTTACACTAGGTTTGTTTAGGTTGGGTTGTGTTGGGTTCCGAACCGGTGGTTCAATTTTTTTAAATTTTAATAATATTGTTTAAAATAATAATAACAATAATAATAATTAATTGTTGAAGCGCCGGTTCAATAAAGTAGCCATTACAGTTTGAAAATCTAGCCGTTGGAAATCAACGGCCAAGATCTGTTGACCGTTTGAGATCCAACGGCCAGGATGAATGCGAACTGTCTTTGAACCGTGGAACCGACAGTTCCAACGACTATTTTTTATTTTTCATTTTCCTATATCTATAAATACCCCCATTTTATCCTCATTTCATTAGAGTTAAACCTCTCTAAATTAATATTATCGTGACCGTGAGATTTTATTATTTTAGAGAGATATTAATTTATCTATAAATAATATTTATTAATTTAGAAAGTGTTTTCGAACTTCAGCAGAATCGAATTTTAATTAGATGAACATAAGAAGCTATAAGTTTATCTATATATCATATTTAACGTCATTTTACTATTTACTATCTTGAAACAATGAATTATACTCCATTCGTATCGTCATTCTTGTCTTAGTTTCTTTTTTCCGCCATCTCGCTATTATTGTCTTTATCCCAAAAAGGAAAATAACTTGTGGCTCACAATCAATTAAAAATGGACCATACTACTTTAACATACCCCCACTCACTTTTTTAAACTCCATGCTGAATACCACTAAGATAAGAATAGCGGGACGGGGGGAGTATTACTTTGTTAAAAAATAAATTTATTCATTTAAAAAACAAGTACAATTGTATAGGTAACATTTATTGACAATCAACACTAAAAATAGTAAAGATCATATGATTCCTTTGGAACCAGTTACGCGCAAAAAGCACTTATTGCGTCTAGGATTCTTTGCAATTTTATGGTGCAGTTCGAGAAAATAAAACTGGAGTTTTTTTTATACAATTAGAAAATGTTAGAGATTGGATTCAATTATATTAAGTTTTTTTAAAAAAAAGGAAACACTAGAATCATATTTCTCAAAATTGTCTTAGTGTTATTGGTAATTTTAAAAGATTATTAATTTATGATATTGACAGGATCATATATTTACACTGGAGCTTTCTAAAAATTATTATCTTATTATATTATCGAATTTGATGATTTTTTACACTGACCGGAGTTGAGACCGAAGAAAAATCTTATCTTTGAGAGGTTATTAATTTACTGAGTATTAAATTATGGAGGTTCTACTGTACCAACAATTCCTACTCTCTCTCTCTCTTGAATACTTTGAAAGCAAACATACTCTTCAACTTCAATATTTCCGATTTCCATCCTACTATCTCTCTCTCTAATTCATCTTCTCTCTTGCTACTACAAATAAAGTATTCTTCGAACTCCGGCCGTAACGATGATAGTTGGGGAAAGGCACAAGTCCCCAATTTAGTTCCACCCCACCACTTCGAAGGCGTCCATCCGACTCCATTGACTAGGACGACTATGTCGTTTGAAATATCTTCTCCAATAGTCAAATTTTTTCGCCCTACAACGACTTCTAGCATACTCCTTACCGGACCTCCAAGTCCAAAGGGCCCATGAACAAGTAGACAAGATGTGCACGGTTGGGGAATCTCAACCCCATCTTTCGAAGGGTGTCGAAGAGCACCAATGGAGCAACTACCACCCGAAGTCGAGGCCGAGGAAGAAGAGGAGGACGAAGAAGGCCCTACCCCAAGTCTTCGGACCTCCGACATTTTTTAATCCTCATGAAAAAAGTGGAATTGAGAAAGATCAATGGCGTTATGCACTATTGAGTCTATTGCACCTATTCCAACAAGAATTATCCATTCAAGGCGGGGAATGGATTTGACACTTTGAGGAGACACATCAGTTCAAAGCATGCGGCTGAGCTTGGGCAAGCACACGGTCAAACTTAACTCAACTTTCGTGGGAGTGCACCGGTTCTAATCCAGAAGGTTTGAATCCTCAACAACTTTTTATATATAAT
Source organism: Lavandula angustifolia (assembly GCA_028984105.1). Lineage (NCBI taxonomy): Eukaryota > Viridiplantae > Streptophyta > Magnoliopsida > Lamiales > Lamiaceae > Lavandula > Lavandula angustifolia. The sequence continues at coordinate 24,715,752 of CM054802.1, read as the reverse complement.
GAAAAACTTATGAGGTGTGAGATATCAAAGACGACGGTGCAAGAAGATTTGGCACTAGGATGGGTAGATTCTAAAGGTTGGGAAAATAGAATGAGAGGCAGTATAAATTCGGATACTAATAGGTAATATTATAACAACTAATACAAGGGAAGTATTATATCAAGCGAATGAATATAAAGTAACTTTGCGAACTATGTTTAGAAATTTAGATACTAGAGTTAGTATTTGTTTGGATATTTGGACGGATAAATACAAAATAAATAGTTATATGGGTACAGTGGCGTAGCTAGGAAATTGAGCTAGTGGGGGCAAAATTTATCGGGTTTGAGTTTTCTTTGTATGGGGGTTCGGGGGCCGAGCCCCCGGAAAAAAAAAAATTTAGCACATTTTTCTACTTATATCTAATTATACTTACTCTTTATTGCTTATTTAAGTATTATATTCTTCTTTCATGAATAACTCATATATTTTTTATATTTATTCGAAAAATATAGTACACAATCCTATTTTGACATCACTCTAAATTTAGTTAAGAGGAAATTATGAAGAATAATAATATCTACTGTATGAAGCCACGAAAAGTATTATGATTTATGAATCACAAGATTACTGCTTCCTGTCGTTTATTGAACCCTCGAGGCGTCCAGCCGTCCAGGTCAGCTAGCTCTGTACAGTTTGGTAGGGGGTGTTCACAGTTTGGTAGCTCTGTCCAGCCGTCGAGGCCTCATGCATATAGATAGGAAACATTTTATTATGTGATGTTGGTCTGTTGTTATTCATAATGGGTGCAGTTGGGCCACCCAAAAGATTTTAAATTGAAAAACATATTTAGAATATTAAATATATTAATAAATTTTATAATTAATTGGAAATTACGAAATTACCCCTAACAAATTCTCGAATTCTAGTAGGGGCATTGGCCCCCACTGCCCCCTTGTGCCTACGCCACTGTATGGGTGTCACCGTACATTGGGTAGATGCAACTTGGAGTTTGAACAAACGTTTATTAGCTTTGAAACTCATGGATGATTCACATAGTGTCGTTAACATTGCTAGTAAGTTAATCTCAACTTTTCAATGGTTTAAGCTTACGGAGAGAGTACTTATCATCGGTTTTGATAATTGTAGTGCTAATACTACTTCCGTTCCGGCTCTCATTCAAGCATCTACCCTATCCTAGGTGGTAAATTATTTCATGCTAGATATATATGTCATATTATTAATTCATGTGTACAAGAAGGATTTAAGTGTATGACGAACAATATTAAGTCAATTAGAGAAGTCGTTAAGTTCTTAAATGACCATCCTAGGTATCTTAAAAATGGAGATGATATTTAAAAAGTGTAAGCCGAAAACCTAGAAGATTTCAAACCGACGTGCCACATAGATGGAACTTTACTTATGAAATGCTAGAAATACATATAAATATATATAAAGAAGAATTATTTCAAATTTTCAATTGTGAAATAGTCGCAGGTGTAACTATGTATTCGTGTTATTATGATGATGCTAGAGATTTGCATGAGTTTCTACAAGTTTTTGAAAAGGCGACTAAAGAATTATCAGGTGTTTATTATCCTACTTCTAACCTAGTTTTGACGCATTGTTGTTACATAGCATGTACATTTAATAACTGTAGTAAGAATCCAATGTTTGTAAACGCGACTCAGGATATGCTTGAAAAATGGTTTAAATATTTTAGAATTATTCTGGATATCTTTCTATTTGCTTCTATTTTAACACCTAGTTTGAAACTTGAAGGTGTTTATGGTTTAATAAATTATTATCATTATTTTTTGTTAACTTCACCACATGGAGTGAACTTAGACCTTCCCTCTCCCGATGACGTAAAATCAAAACTAAAACAATTTTTTGAGCGCTTTTTTCAAGACTACAACTCTAGGATAAAATGCGGTGTAGATTCACGAACATCTAAAACTAGTGCCTCTAGTAGTAGTGATCCTTGCATGCAACAACTACATAATTTTCTACAAAGTAGGGGTGGGACTAAATGGACAATTAGTAACTTAGATAGATACTATAGCGATATGTGCCGGAACCTGATCCTGCAGGTGTAGAGACTGATCTATTGAGATGGTGGGCGAGACAAGCAGAGACGTATCCGGTACTTTCCGTAGCGGCTAGGGAGATCTTTGTCGTTTCGACCTCAATGGTCGCATGCGAGCAAGCATTTATTGAATCTGACAACGTCTTGAAGGTAAAAAAACATGTCTTGATGCTTTGAATCTTGAAGCGATAATGATCGATGTTAAAAGATGTGGTCAAGACCGAAGACCGTCTGCTAGAAAATGAAGGATTACATGGACGAATTCCATACCTGCGTCCTTGCTATTCTGATTATTGCTTGTGTTTGGAACTTTGTGACTGTGTCAAAGCCCTTCTTCTCCTCCGTGTGGATAGAGATCTAAGAAGAATGATAACTGCTCTCTAACTCACGTTCTCACTTATTGTATGTGCGTTTGTATTGCGTGAAAGAATTATGAACGTGTGTACGAGAATATATATATATATATATATATATATATATATATAATATAATGTTTTAATAAATATTAATATTATAATCATGGTCCATTATTAAATATATTGTTAATGGACTTTTAATAAATTAATGTACAATCTATAAGATAACTAATAATAACTAGGTCACCTATTTATAAATAATTTCTACATTATTAAATAATAAATAAATGCATTAATATATTAATAATTATCTGAGGTACAGAAAAACTACTTGGTGTCTATTCAGACCAGAGTAGGGATTCAATACAAGAAATAAATATGGATATCAAATTAATTAATTATCTATGCTCATCCCATGGAAAAATTAATTAATGAATACATATTCTTCCCAATATAGAATCTATGTTGACTTACTCATTTATCCTAACTTGAGCATGGTCTTGTATTTGAGACTTTAACACACCTGAACTTAATCAACCGGCCGGATTTAGTGTGCTAATCCTTTCAAGTTCCTCAGGGGATATTATCAACCCAATTAATAAGGATAAGGTTGCAAGATACAGATAACCAATCCGAGTCACAAATAACTACTATCATCCAAGATACGTAGATCCAGTCGTGATGATATTTACCATAGTAAGTCAAAGTGATAGATATCTATAATCACTATGATTTGTTATCATGCTTAAGATCAACTAAGTTACCGAGATCTTTAGTTCTCCACTAAAGTTAATTAGGAGAACACATCTCACTGTGATCAATCAATACACCACCTTCATTGTACCAGTATAGACAAATAGTCAAGACAATGTACTTCTTATCTAAACTGCAGCTTAAACCGACTACTTATCCTAAAGTTATATCAGCTGTGATAACTGTTTATGATTTATTAGTTCAACCAATTGTATAATCATTTGTGATCTACAACACACTACAATCTAACTATTATATAAGATAAATGATTAAACATGTGCAAATATATTAAATCAGATAGGAGAATAAAATAGTGAAAATGAAAACACAGTATATGCAAACATAAAAATAAATTCCAACAGAAAATCATTGGTGGGGTCTTTTGGATGACTACGAAGAGAGATGCAATCACAACCACTTCAACAACGACCGAAAATAGCGATGCCGAAGGCGCCGACAATCTCTACTATAATTATAGAAATTTAATTATTAAACTTATGTTTTCAGTTTTTAGTTACCCATGTTTAAAAAATAGAAATATTAGAAGTATTAGAACTACATCAGCGCTTTGACTCCTTTCGAGAATACATAGGCAATTTAATCTTTAGATTAAATGCAAGCTTGAATTGTCGATTTCCTTTATTTAGTAAAGTTCGAATAAAATTTTAATTATCTCAACACATTCGATTTCAGTACTCGTTAAATTTACAAAATGGGTTTTTTTTTCATAAACTTCTCTATTTTTTTTTTTGATTTTTCATGTTAAAAAAATTAAATTAAGAACGAACCGGGTTCGAACCAAAACCAAAACTTGGAATCGTCCATCGGCGGGCCGATTTCAGTTCCAAAATTTTGAACCACTACGTCTAATGCAGATGCATGAATCATCGATGGTACTTAGGGATGGCAGTTTTGCAGGTCGGGGCCGGGTATCATTGGACCCGGACCTGTCCCGAGCCTTAAAAAATGGACCCGGATCTGTCCCGAGCCTTAAAAAATGGACCCGGATCCGCCCCGTGGACTCGTACGGGTCCAGAATTTAGGACCCGCACCCGGACCCGTGCGGACCCGCAAATATTTTAAGTATTAATAAATTTAAAATTATATATGTTTGCACAAGGATTCAAACCCAGGTCATCCGAGAATTTACAAACACTCTTGACCACTAGACCAATAACTTATTTGTTAAATTTAGATAAACATAAAATATATATAATTTTAAAGTGTTATTTTATTAATTTTAATTTAAACATAAATAAAAATGCATTAACTTTAATCAAATGTAATACTTGTAGTAAGCATAACTGATATTTCATGTGAAAAATAAAAATAAAACACAAAAACAAAATCATCTTTCAAATATATTTTGTAGCTTTTATTCATCATATTTCTTTAATTTTTTCAAATACACTTTCATATGTTATGAGTCTTGTTAAAGTATGAATTTCTTATGTATATGTTATGATTCTTATGAATTTATGAATGAAGTTCATGAATAATAAGAGTGTAGTTTTTCATTTGTCATAAAAAAAATTCAAATGTAAATTTGCAATTTTTCATTAGTCATAAAGAATTTTAAATTGTGAATTTATAATTTTTCATTAGTTCATGAATACTTATTTTTAATATAGATAATGTTAATCTCATTGACGAAATACATTTTCATGATAAGAAATTAGAAATTTGAATATAATATATTGAAATCTAGAAAGTTAATATTTATTGTATTTTCTTTAGATGTATTTTCACTTGTTATAAAAAGTTTTCAATTGTAATTGTTCATTCATCATAATTGTATTTATACATATAATCCATTTCAATTAAAGAATAGAAAATAGAAATAAAAAATAGTTTTAAATTTAAATTTGGGAAATAAAAATATTAATTTTATTTTCGATTACATGCCCGTAATTACAATTTGAATATAGTATATTGAAATCTAGAAAATTAATTTATATATATATATATATATATATTATAAGCTAATTTTTTGTGAGATGTATTAATTTTTGTATTTTAGTATGTCATATTCTTATATATAATTATACATGTAGAATATTAACAAGTGTGAATATTAGCTCAAACGGTTTAAATCTCACAAATAATATTTTTACACTACTAAATTCTAATTTGTGGCGGGTCGGGTCCATACGGGGCGGGTCCGGGTCGGGTCCTACACGACCCAACAGGTCTATTCGGGGCGGGGCTACGACAGGAACTGGACCCGGATCGGACCCGGTACGGGGCGGGTCCGGAACTGCCCCGCACTCATACGGGGCGGGTATTATCCGCCCCATTGCGTGCGGGTCCAGGTTCGAATCTCACAAATAACATTTTTACACTACTAAATTCTAATTTGTGGCAGGGCGGGTCCATACGGGGTGGATATTACCCGCCCCATTGCGTACGGATCCAGGGTCGAATCTCACAAATAATATTTTTATACAACTAAATTCTAATTTGTGGCGGGGCGGGTCCATATAGGGCGGGTCCGGGGCAGGTCCTACACGACCCAGCGGGTCTATACGGGGCGGGGCAGAGCTACGGCAGGAACTGGACCCGAACCGGACCCGGTACGAGACGGAACCGCCTCGCACTCATACGAAGCGGGTATTACCCGCCCCATTGCGTGCGGGTCCAAGTTGGGTCCAATGGGTCCGGATCCTTTTATCATTCCTAATTAAGGGTGTAAGTGGTTCTGCTCCGAACCGCAAAACCGATCGGACCGAAACGAACCAAACCGAAAAATGTGGTTTGGTTCGGTTTCGTGGTTTGGTTCGGTTTATTTTTTTAAGAACCGTTTACATTCGGTTCGGTTCGCGGTTTCAAGAATTTTTGAACGGTTCGAACCGAACCGAACCAATGTCCTATTTTTAATTTTTTTATTTAATATTTGTCTTTCTTATATGAGAATATCGTTGAATTTAGATAATAGATATACGTTAAGATCAATTCTAATCTATACAAAGGAAGAGAAAGTAGTAACAACTATATACTTATGAGTTCGGAATGAGTGACATCCTATAAACTATTATTTTTGCATTATTTAGGATTTAAAAAATAAAAAAATAAATAAAAAGATGAACCGATGAACCGAACCGAACCAAGCCATTTATAAGCGGTTCGGTTTGGTTCGGTTTCTATATTTTGAAACACATCTAACCGAATCGAACCGAACCATTTCTATGTGTTCGGTTCGGTTCCTAAAATATATAAAAAACCGAACCAAACCGAACCGTTACACTCCTATTCATAATGGTACTTAACAAGCCCACAACTCGAGAAAATATCTCATAAAAGATAAGGGAAAACATACAACTTGGTGCACCACTTATCAAAAGTATAAGTGAATCATAAAACAATTCAACACATCCCTTGTATTGTTTAGTCGTGAGGTATAAGATCCCTTTAATTTATTGATAAGAAGATCCCTGATTTCTATGTTCATTCACTAACTTCTCATTTGGGTAACTAATCTCAAATTGAGGGTCATTCCCATTTTCTCCCGTTCAAATACCCAAACATAAATTGACTCAACGATCAACTCCATTAGAAGAATTCATGATTCCATGAAAATGTGGATCCATTCTAGATTTGTCTACCAACAAAATCAAGATAATGTATGCATCTATATCTAACAACCCAAAAGTCAAACTATCTTAGCTAATAACTAATCCAGACCCCCGAATTACTCATATGTGCAATAAATCAACACAATATACACAAGTCCAATTTTTTTTCGTAGAAGCAATAAAAAATGGATCTTTAGGGGAATTTCAATTGGAGCTGGAAAAAAGAAAGCAGGTGGTTTGAATTCATTAGCAATGATACGGAACTTAGTTCACATTAACCCACGGGCAATTCAAAGAATTTTGGAGCAAGAAACTATCCTCGATTAAACGGGAACTTGAGAATATATTAGCAGATGCAGATGGCGAAAGCGAATGAGATATCGTTGTCGGAAATCACCTAAGGATGGAAAGACAGCGAGAATTGGGATAAAACCAAGGTTTGTAATCATCCTGGATTCCTTAAAATTGATACGAGATAATGTGAACCCTCCACTCGTTATGAGTCTCCACCCTCCAAGTTGTGCAAATACCGATTTTTAAAATAATTACTTATTTTCAATCATTCACTTCCTTCGAGAAAATCATTATACTTATATATTGTTGCTCCAAAAGTAGCACAATACATTAATATCCTGAAGAATATTATAAGCAGTTGAAGAGCAATTCCAAAATATATTTTCAACTTGATTAGTTGCTCCAAGAATAGCACAATCAATATTCCTGAAGAATATTACATGCTCTTGAAGAGCATTTACTCTACGCTTTTCTTTATTTATTTATTTGTTTGTTTATTTATTTAATGTTAAATCACAATTGTTACTCCTGAAGTAGCACAACCCATATTTCTAAAGAATATCACATGCTCTTAAAGAGCAAATCAAACTTAATTATTGAAATAATTTAATTGTTGCTCCAGAGCAGCACAATTTAATATTCATGTAGAATATTACACTCTCTTGAAGAGTTATTTATTTTATTTATGTATTTATTATGTACCCCAGTTTTTTTTTCTGCATATTGTATAATATGTATATACATATATATATATATATATATAAATATATATTTACATATAATCTTAATTTGTTGCTCCCGAGATAGCAACAATTAATATTCCTGAAGAATATTATCTATTTTTCTTATTAACAATTATATATTATGTCTTATTGATGGACGTATCTTGGTTCTTGAATTATTATTGTTGTTGCTCCCGAAGTAGCACAATTGATATTCCCAAAGAATACGACACGTTCTTGACGAACAATTGAGTTTCTACAAAATATTAACCTTTCGCCTAAACTATTTTAATATAGACTAAAATTGTTGCTCCTGAAGTAGCACGATTGGTATTCCAGAAGAATACTACATGTTCTTGTGTTGGGAGATGATTCAGTCTTCTCAAAATCAGTTAAGACATAACTCAGTAGCCCTGTGCTCTGAATATTTAATGAAGATTTGAAGATCCCAAAACCCTAAAAGTCAATACGAGGAAGAGAGAAGTCAGCTTCAGATCTCCTTAAAGTCTGTTCTGTCTCACCTAATTTCCTGAACCTCGACCAATGATAAGCAGCCAGCTGTCCCTATTCTGATTAAAGCTGCAAGTCAACAACTTTCCAGAAACGGAGGGAAAGAACACTGCAATCATACTTTGAAAGAGTCGTTAGTTACCCAAAAGAGAGAGACACAAGGATCGTCGTCTCTAACGGATCTATCCTTATCTCTGCTCTATAAATAGAGGGATAAAATCAAATTGAAGCTCACCTAGAAATCGAAGAACACACGAGCATTCACGAGCAACTCTAAAACGTCTTAAGTCTTCCGCAAGTAGTTCGAAGAAGTAATCTCCGGCGAAAGACGACATACCTGCTCATAAGGAACCAAGCTGAACCAGAATTATATAGCCTCTAGTATCCAAGCGACTGAACACGAACCCAAGTCTATACTTAGCCGTTCGTCGCTCTAGAAGCCACTTTCTCGTTCCCTATCCCTCTAACCTAAGCTCACCTGTTCATATCTATAGCTTAGACGAAGGAGTTCATAATCGAACTGATCCTTATTGTAAAGGACTCCTTCATAGTTGGAGAGTTTTTCAAACACTTAGTTTGATACCTTGTAAACTGAGACTTGCTCAGTATAAATCTCAAGACTAGTGTTTGTCCAGTGTACAAACCGACTGAGACTATCTCAGTATAATACATAGCTTCCTGATCTTTCGGGACAGTGGACGTAGGATTATTGGATCTGAACCACTTTAAAAATCTCTTGTGTTCTGTGTTCGTTATTTTACTATTGCATTGATTACTGTGCATACTGAAAATATCATTAAAATCATTCAACTGAGTTTCAGCAAGTTTAATCGACTGCACTAACATACTGAAACTATTTTGCTAAAAACGTTTTCTTAACTCAACTGAATTTGGGCCTACACATTTTTGCACTACTGAACTTTATTTGATCGGTACTGAATTCTGACTCTAGTCAGCTAGCAGGCCTCAGTAAAGTCAGTCACTATGCCACGCGATTCAGAACAGCTTATTTGGTCTGCTGAATTAGTTCAGTACGGCACACTCCTGAAAAGGATTGTTCGCGTTTAAAGTTGAGAAATCGGTTTTTAGGTGTATGCACCTCCCCTACACTTGAACGTTACTCTCGGGACTAACAATTGGTATCAGAGCAGGAGTTCTCTGAGACTCTTGTTATTCTAAAACTGGTCTACGTGAACGGATCCGGAAAACGTTTTCACTGCATATCATTCTTCATTCATATCATTATACACTATGTCTGATATGTCAGGAATCAGAATGGTACCCATGTTGTCAGTAGAGAACTATGGAGTATGGCGGGTCAGAATGGAAGCACATCTGACCTCCCTCCACGACAGCATGACAGAGGTTCTAGAGGACGGACCTATCATTCCAATGGTGGATAGCGTCGTAGCTCAGGACCCAGCACAAGAAGGAGGAATGGTGACTGGGAAGAAGATTCCCAAAGACAGAAGTCTCTTCACCCCTGAGGAGAAGAAGCTTCACAACTTAGACCGTGTCGCCAGAAACGCCATACTGACCACTCTGAGCGATTCTTATCTCGGAAGAGTTCGAGGTCGCAAGTCGGCGAAAGAACTGCGGGATGCTCTAGCTACTCGAGTCGGGGGACTCAGAAGATCAAAGCGAACAAACTCGCGCTGGAACTTCAGAAGCTGGAGAGACTGTCTCTCATGCCTCGTGACTCCATTGAAGATCTCAAAGTCAGATTCATGGATCTGATGAACTCTATCAACGGGCTGGGAAAGACATTCTCCAACCGAGAGATGAATCTCAAGATTTTGAGGGCATTGTCAGACGGTCACTAGACTCCCTTTGCTACTTTATTGCGACATTCTGATTTAGATATTGTTACTCCTGACCATATCTTTTCAGAGCTTAAAGCTGAGGAGTTCGAGTTTGGCCTACCTCAAAAGAAGCAGCGAGCTGAAGCTGACACCCAAGTCGACCATGCTTTTTAAAGCGAAGATCGGCCAAGACAGACTCCGGCGTCTAGCAAGGCCGAACCTTCACTCAATGACATACAAGAAGGAAATCTGGCCAAGAAGTACGCGCTGCTTGTCGTGAAGTATCAGAAAGAGAAGGAGAGGCGCAGGAAGCTCTCAAGAATCGTCAGAGACTCCAAGGGTAAGACTGAATACACATCTAAGCACACTCCTGACTCACATACTTCTGAATGCAGAAAACAGGAGGACTCAGCTCAGTCGAAAGACAGTGAAAGCAAAGAAGAAAGAGTCACAACGTGTTATAACTGCAAAAAGCCAGGACACTATTAGTATGACTGTCCTGAGCTCAGCACTGCTGAAAGAGCAGCATGCAAAGCTCGAAGGGAGAAGTTCACCAAGAAGCGACAAGCATATATTGCCTGTGAACTTTCAGACGACTCAGATGAAGTCGACTCCTTCATGGATTCATCAGATGATGAAGCGACATTCATGGCCGTAGAGCTTGAAGCTGAAGAAGACGCTGAAAAGTGTCTCATGGCAGGAGAAGAGGATGAGGTAAACTCTCATGCTCCATTTAACTCCTTCACACTGCACACGCGATACTATTTCAGGAGCAGATGAGAATCTGGACGTCGCGATTGCATATGAAGAACTACTCGACGAGCAGATTCAAATGAGTTTGCAGCTCAGTAAGACTCTTCAGGAGTTGGATACCCTGAAAGTGGAGAAACAAAGACTTTCTCAGGAGAATCAGGTTGCTACTGAGTCAGAAGGACTTGTGTTGAGACTCAGGGAGGAGATAAACTCTCTGATGGCCAAGTCTCAGCATCAAGAAGGTCAGATCTCAGTACTGACCAATGACTTGACTCAGAAAGATACTGAACTGAGTCTACTGAAGCAAGAGCTGTCAGAACTTCAGACCGAGCATGAATTGCTAAAGAAGAGCGATGATGTCTAGAGGAACTTGATGACAGAGCGGTACATGGGCACTGAAAAGAAGCTTGAGGCGATGCTAGCAAGCAACAAGCCGAAGCACTGTAAGGAGGGACTCGGATTCAGCCATGGAGCCTCCTCATCTGCCCCCGTACGCTCAGAAAACCGGCTAGCTGATAGGTTTGTTCAAGGGGAGACCATCAATGCAGAGATACTGAACCCCCTAGCCAAGAACAAACAAAAGATGAAGGCACCTCATCCCAGTTATCAGCATTCTTACAAGAAGATCAACACCAAATCACCCCAGTTCAGTCAAGGGGGAACCAGCAAAGCAAAATGGGCTGATCAGTATGGACCTCCGCAGCTGACACATCCAACTCAGTATGGGTCGTATTACTATGATCCTATAGTCAGGAGAGGACCTAAGAGTCAGAAGAAGAAAAAGAAAGTCGTACAGAAGGCAAAGGTCAGCAGTCCACCTACTCAGAAGATCATGACTCCTGAACCTGTAAAGCCTCAGAATTCAGCATTGACCAGTCCAGTGGTCAAATATGTTGATCAAAGTGGAAATAAATTATCTGAGACTACCAGGGTCGTAAGACAGATTTGGGTTTCCAAAACTAACATCTAAGGACCCAAAATAAAAAATAAAGGGTACCTAAATATAATTCTGTTTTGCAGGTGCACAAGGACCCTTGGAATGTGGACAGCGGATGCTCAAGACATATGACATACCAAAAGAACCTACTGAAGAATTATACTACTGAAGAAGGACCCAGAATCGAGTTTGGAGATAACACAAAAGGTTATACCAGAGGCTATGGAACACTCAGCATTGGAACCACAACAGTTCCGATAGTATCATATGTTGAAGGACTTCAGCATAATCTTCTCTCTGTTAGTCAATTTTGTGATAACTAGAATAGAGTGATTTTTGACGCTGGTTTTTGTGATGTCATTGATAAATCTATAGGAAAAACAGTGTTGTCAGGTTCGCGCAAAAAGAATATCTATGTAGCTGACTGGAACTCAGTTGAACCTGAAGCTTGTTTGTTGGCGAAGAATGACAACAGAACGGGATGGCTCTGGCACAGAAGACTCAGCCATCTCAATTTCAAGACGCTCAACAAATTAGCTAGAAACACTCTAGCAAGAGGACTGCCGAATGAAGTATTCAACAAAGATACTCATTGTGAAGCATGTCTGAAGGGAAAGCAAACAAGGAATCAAAATCCTCCTGTTCCATCTCCTTCCACTGATGGAATCCTTCAGCTGCTACAAATGGATTTGTTCGGTCCAGTCTCTCCGGTGATGATCAGAGGCAAGAAGTATGCTTTAGTGGTCATTGATGACTACTCGCACTACACATGGGTCATATTTATTGCCAACAAGTCTGACGTCAAAATAGAGTTACCAACGCTTCTGAAAAAGCTCAGTGTCGAGAAGAACACCAACATCATCAAGATACGTACAGACAGAGGAACCGAGTTCCTGAATTCTATGGTGGAGGAGTTCTGCAAAGCTGAAGGCATAGAGCATGAGACGTCTGCCACACGAACGCCTCAACAAAATGAGGTTGGTGAAAGCAAGAATAGAACACTCAAAGAAGCAGCAAGAACCCTACTCGCAAACTCAGGACTCCCAACCAAATTCTGGGCAGAATATACTGACACTGCATGTTATACTCAGAATAGATCTCTACTGACAAAGCATCATAAGAAGACACCATATGAATTATGGAACGGCAGGAAGCCTTCTTTATCTTATTTGCATATTTTTGGGTGTTCGTGCTTTTTCCACAATAATGGGAAAGATCAGTTGAAGACTTTTGATAGCAAGTCAGACCAGGGAGTCTTCTTAGGATACTCCCGGGTCAGCAAAACCTTCAGAGTCTTTAACTATCGGACCCTTTGCGTGGAGGAAAGCCCTCATGTTGTCTTTAATGAGTTTGCTACTGAAGACAGGAGCAGGAACTCTAAACCTGAATCTGAGGACATCAGTAAACAGCTACAAGATATGAGCTTAAAAGATAAAGTCGAAAAGATCCAACTGTGTTGGGATGATGATTCAGATGAAGAAACTGAAGACAAGTCTATCGAATCTCGCCAGCCAGCGAAGTAGGCTGAACGGATTGACTCTACCGAACGCAGTCAATCCCGTGTAACTCGAGTCGATGAAGAAACCCAAGTGGTAACTAAGACCTCTACTGAGGATAATAATTCAGGGGGAACAAATGATGTTCCTGAGCTAAATGCCCCTGAACCTGGTAACTCAGTAGACCCTACTCTTGTAACTGAATTGCTTCAATCTCATAATAGTACAACTGAAATGCCTAATTCACCTACTATCTGTGTTGAACAAATTTCAGATTGAAGAGTTGAAACATCGTAGATCGTGGCTGGACGCTCATACTTCTGATTTGATTATTGGAGATCCTTCAACACGCGTAAAGACAAGATCCAGATTTTGTCAGGGAGAAAGCGCCTTATATTCCTGCTTCTTGTCTACTGAAGAACCTCAGTCAGTTGAGGATGCACTTAAGGACGCTGATTGGATCATAGCCATGCAGGAGGAGCTGAATCAGTTCACGAGAAACGAAGTTTGGGAGCTTGTTGACAGACCCCTGCATCAACATGTGATTGGAACTAAATGGGTCTTCAAGAACAAGCGAGATGAAAACAACGTTATAGTAAGGAACAAAGGAAGACTCGTGGCAAAAGGCTACTGTCAAGCTGAAGGAATAGATTTCGACAAAATGTTCGCTCCAGTTGCAAGATTGGAGGCAATCAGACTATTCCTAGCCTACGCAACACATCAGAGATTCAAAGTCTATCAAATGGATGTGAAGTCTGCATTCCTAAACGGCGTACTAAAAGAAGAAGTCTATGTAGAACAGCCTCCCGGCTTTCAGCAGGGACATCAGGTCTACAGACTCAGAAATGCTCTATACGGGTTAAAACAAGCACCTAGGGCTTGGTACGATACCCTATCTGAGTTTCTTCTTTAGAAAGGTTTTCAGAAAGGCACAGTAGACCACACATGTAACGCCCCGAAATTTTTGATATAAAGTGCATTGCATATCTATTCATGCATGTTATCAAGTGTTTCAGTTCTGTAAGTCGTGCCTTAGAAATTAAAATGAAAATTAAAGCATTTATGTTATTTTTTTGTTAAATCATTTTTTTATGTAAATTTATTTTTAATTTTGAATGTGTTTGTTTATATCATATTATGATTTTTTTTTAATTATTTAGAAATCATGCTAGAATTTTTTGGCAAGAATAATATTTAATTATTTTGGATTTCCTAAACCAACTAGGATTCATAAAAGAATATAACATTTATTATTGTATTAAGTTATTAGGAGAAAATTTTATATTAAGTTTTATGATTAAATTAGATATTTTATGTGTGATATTCATGTTTTAGGATTTATTTTAATTGTGTCAATATCCTAATCCAACTATGATTGAATCTCTTATATGGTAAGTGATAGATTAAATTCTATATAAATTATATAAGCACGAAAATAAATATGGGTAAAATATATTTGATACCTTGTAGGATTAGGGATATTTATATAATAATTTCTAGGCCTATACATACCCCTTAGTCACTCATAGTATAGCATCCCATAAAATTTTCGAAAATCTGCCAGCATATCTGCAAACTGTTTCAAGAATTATTTACACAACTTTCAGTCATCATCTCTTCGTGAAAATTTAGGATCGTCTTTATAGGTATGTCTAGAATACGATATTAGTTTTGTAGAATTTTTCAAGCATGATAAGTATTTGTTAAAAATTTTCCTTCGTAACCTGCCAGTTTCTGACAGCATGTTCATAAGCTTGATAGGAAAATTGTTTTTCATGTTTTCTTTGAGTTGTTTTCGACCATGCTGAATATTAATACGATATAATACATGTTAGGTTATTCATGTTAAAAATATAGAATTTTTAGGAAACGTTTATTATTTATTTGTTAATTTATTTCATGAGTTACCAAATTATTCAATGCATGAATGAATTTTCAATAGAAATAAGATTGTGTTTAATATACTTAAGATTTTTGCTATGTGAAATCGTTAAAATTGCATGTTAATAAGTAGATTATGTATGGTATACATTTGTTTGATTATTTTGAACTATTTGAATTATTGATGCATGCATGACATTCTATGTAGAGTCATTAAGATAAATTTCAATGTATAGGATCGGCGTGCAGGACTTAAACATTGATATCCATTATTTTTCATCAAGTCAAGGTTAAGGTGGGGAATGTTACCGTTTATCTTTATTATACATTGTGCTCGATATTTCATGTGATTATGACAGACATGAAAGGAAGGGTCGAAATCGGGCCCTAGGATCGAAATCGGATCCTGAAAGGAAAGGCAAGGGTTGAAATCGGGCCATAGGTTCGAATTCGGATCCTCTATGAAAAATCGGTCAAAATCCGACCGTCAGTCGAAATCGGACTGTTTAAAAAGTTCATGTGGTCTGTGTGGCCGAGTATCTCTTTGCATGATCTAATTTTCCATGTCTTATCGGTGTGATTTATAATTCTGGTAAATGTGTACATCTCCCACTGAGTAGTTGTACTCAACCCACTATTTTATGTTCATATTAACTCTAATTGTTCATATTAACTCTAATTGTTGCTCTTGAAGTAGCACAATTAACTCGGCATGTTCTTAAAGAAAAACTCAATTGTTATTTGCTTAATTGTTGACGAAGTATAACCTCATTATAATGATGCATCATCGTTGTTTACTGACTATGGTTTATTTATTTTTAATACCCATTTTATGTGAGCGTCATTCATTATTTTAATTATTGATTAATGACTATAGTAATTGATGGTATATTAAGTTAATATAAGTATTGGAAAGAGTTCCAATAAAAGTTTGATATATTTATGCAATTGAAATTAACATCTATTTCATGTTCCTGAAGAACAGTGCCCATTTTTAAAAAAAAATAAAAATAATGTGAACTCTAGTAGATCTTATAATTCGTAATTTATTGATTATATTTATCTTGAATAAATATATTAAATTATTGCTCTAGAGTAGCACAATTAAATTCATGCGGAATAAATATATTGCGATAATGACATTATTACCACATGTTTGTGGAAATGCCTCAATGAAAGAAATGTATTATCTTATTTACTTTTCATTGCTCCTAAAGTAGCATAATTTATATTCCTGAAGAATATTACATGCTCTTAAGGAGCAACTCGTATCTTGAGTGATATATTTTTATTCTTAAATAAAAAGAATAATTTATGTCTTATTGACATAAATTTGTATAAGTTTAACTTGTGTAGAGTTGCATGATGATAGATATCATCAAAATTGAGTTCGTTGCACTTGTTATACTTTGGTTATTAAATTAATATTCCTGAAGAATACTCATGGTATTAATTACAAAATGATTAAAGCCTTATGTTTTAGGTATTTGAAAGAAAGACATCCCACAAGGATTGACGCAAAATGATTAATTTTTCTTAGTCATCATCTTCGTGATGATTTGAGATATTTTTATCTTTGAGTTACATTAGCTAAATGTAACATTATATCTAGAGCATCAAACATCATTGAATGCTCCCGAAGAGCATGTATCATTCTATCAAATGATACAAAATCAACTATCGAGTTTGCCCTTTTACTCTAGTAAGTCTAGAAGGAACTTACTAAGTTTTAATGTATACCATATTGAAATAATATATAAAGGTAGTGATTCTTTTGTATTTAACCAGAAGCTAACAAAAGAAAAGTTATCACACTACCATTTTAAATGTAATACACATTTATGAAAACAAGTGAGACAAACCATGTCATGAACCGGAAGTTTAAAGGGCTTTATGATTTGACATGATAGGCTTTGACATTTACGAGTAACTATCATGCGCAAAATAATTGAAAATTTATATAAGCGCAACATAGGATCCTGAAGAATCTTTGAATGAATTTTCATGAATGCTCTATTTCTTGAAGAAATTAAGCAATTGATAGAACTAATACTTCAAATATTAAAGAACTTAATTCCCTTAAGAAGATTTGTCTTGATAAAGCGAGTGAGTTTATTAAACTCCAAGTTCCTCCTGAAGATGATTTAATATTATATTGATTTAGGATTGAGATTCAACACCTAGTTGCTCATGTCCATAATCAAAATGGTTTTGTACGTATAAAAACGAGTCTCACATTGAAATTGTTATTATGATGAAATAACGTTCCCAACATTAGGTGGCACATATGTCACAATCGGATTCCTGAAGTAATCAATGTGAAATCTACATCCAAAGAAAAAAAAACAAGGAAAAACTAGTCACATTTGGATTCCCGGAGTAATCAGTGTGAACACGAAGTCCAAAGATTCGCAAAAGATTGCTAACCAATTTCTTGATGGTCTTGATTATATATATATAAAGAAGTGACAATATCATACATTTGTTGTAAATACCCCCAATAAAAATTCATGTCCCTAAAGGACAAGCATAAATGAAAGCAAATGCATTTAAAATTCGTCAAAAATGTGGTCGACCAATTGGTTCTAAAAGATATTATGTGCCTAAGATAAAGGGGTATAAGGTATGAACCAAACAATGACGAAAATGATTAATCAATTAAATGAAGTTTCTGAAGAACTACAAGCGTATGAAATAACGAGATCTCAATATATTGGAGAGATAAAATATTGTTGTGGACGCATGACGATATATTCGCCTTTAATATGACTCTTGAAATGATAAAAGAGGATCATCGACGACGATCTATTAGAGATTGTCAAGATAGAAATAATTGGCCAAAGAGGAACAAAGTCATACAAGGTGAACTAAAATTCCCTAGAAAGCCGGAAATATTTGGACCTGTAGTTCCAAATCCGGAAAGTATATCCCCGATGGATAAAAATGTGTCTTTGTTACAAAGAGAAATGGAAAAACTACGAGATATAGGGCAACACTCGTAACATAATATTTCTCTCAAAGATCGGGAATTAATTATGTACTCTCCCATAATAGACGTTATTATGTTTTAAAGTTTGATTAATCTACTTATGTCACAAAGGCTTGATATGCGCCTTATGCATGTAGTAAATATCTATCTATATGATTCACTAGATAATGCCATATATATAAAATCTCTAAAGGATATAACTTTCTCAAAGAATGTAAGTCAAAAGATGTTTTCAAAAGTCGTTGTACGGGCTGAAATAGTCTAGCCGTATGTGATATAGTAAGAAAATCGAGTATTCCTTGAAAGAAGGATATAAGAATGAAGAAAACTAATATGACGAATTGAATTTGATTGAGACTCTGAAGAGCATAATACTTATTTGTATGCTCCGTCAAATTGACTTACATAGAGCAAATCATTATGGATTATTGTATTCATTGATATGTTGATTTTATAATCCAACTCACATCATTTTTGACATTAGGGGATATGCTATATAAATGATAGAATGTCGCAAATATCTCGTTGAATTAATTAGTTAGATTCACGCACTATGAACTAGAACTTCGTCAAATTATTAAGTGCAAAAGGAGTGTCTAAAATCTCATATATCTGTTGTATATGCACTATAAAAAGAATTGAAGTTCTTCATAGTCAAAATAACTCAATTGATGCTAATTAGCGCCAGAAGCGTGAGAGATTTATTGGTGCTAAAGATAAAAATTCCGCGGAAAAGAAATTTAGAACACATCACTCCAAATTCCTTCTGAAGAGGCTATGTGAATCATTACATGAAATACAAAAGTACTTGAGGAAATATCCTCATGCTTAAAGACGGAGTTTGAATTGAAAGACTTAGGTAAAACTAAGCATTGTCTCGACCCGTAGATCGAGCATCTCCTTGATGGAGTTAACCTTTAAATATATTTTATTGTATCGCATCTATTTAGTTACATAATGGTTGCTTCAATCATTTGATGTGGATGGAGGCTCATTTAGACCTATAGAAGATAACAAAGATGTTTTAGGACCAGAAGTTCCTTAATTATGTGTAATTGGAGAATTTGAAATGGTATTGACCATCATTTGTTATCTTCGAGACAAACATGATATTGGTCTATTTATGACAGTAATGATATATTGACGTATTCAATGTTATTATCTATGATGATAATTAAACTTGTGTTGCACATATTAGTGTAGACCTTGAAGATAACCTTGAACATTGTTATCTTGAGGGGGAGTAATAAATTGTGAATAATACTGAAGATTAGAATGACTCCTAAAGGTCAAATGACCCTGAAGGTCAAATGATTGTACTCTTTTTTTCCTTTCTACGTTTTTTCCCAAGGGATTTTCTTAGTTAAGGTTTTTAACGAGGCATCCAATGCAACACACGAGTAAATGAGTCATTGAGATTGATTCATTAAAAAGCCAATGCAATACATGATCTCCAAAAGAGTGGCGACATCAACATCCAGCAAATTCGCTCAATTGACAATCTAGCAAATTCTTTTACAAAAGCATTACTAACGTCAACATTCAAGAAATTGGTACACAAGATCGATATGCGCCGACTCAAGGATAAAAAATGACTATATTGAGGTGGAGCAGCTGTACTCTTTTTCCTTCGACCAGTTTTTATCCCAATGAGTTTTTCTAGCAAGGTTTTAATGAGGCAGCAATTTCTTTTAGGGATGGTCAATCAAGGGGGAGTGTTGTAAATATATTATATATATACTTACCATATATTGTGATGCCCATGTAAACCCTAAAAGCCCATGAGCCCATCTTGTACTCTATAAATTGAGGTCTCCACCCTCATAATAAGACATATCTCATTCCCGCTCTCTCTATTTATTCTCTACATTCTCTCTAATTTATAACAATATTTGTTTTTTGAGTTATTTCATTTCTCGTCTATTTTCTAAATAAGGAAATAGATTTCACACTTTTACCAACTCAAATTAATTTTAAACAATTAAATATTTATATGGATCCCACACTTTTACTACACAAATCAATTCTAAATAATTATTTATTTAATTATATGGGTCCCACACTTTTATTATATAAAATCAACTCGTATAAATAACCGTGTAAAAAAAAAACACAAATTGGCTAGGACGAAAGGAGTTTTATTTTGACTTTCAAAATTGCATATTACTAAATTATGGATTGGCCACTCGTTATGAGCTCGAATTTGAACTACATGAAGGCATTTCCCGAGGTTTTCATTTGTTTTTTTGCAATACAATATGAAGACGAGGTGGTTTAGCCCCCGTTGTACATCCAACCGGCGGCCGACCCCTCTCCCTTTCTATTATTTTTTTTTATTATGTTGGGGCTCTCTCGCCCCCCTCCTCGCCCTTTTTTTTGTTTTAATTTTTTAAATTATTAATTTATCATTTTTTAATTTATTTCTTAAGAATGAGAGTGTCCGTGTCATGGATCACAGATCACCTCGGGAAGCGTGCCACGCACCTCGGCATACGGACCACGACTACCTCGGGAAACGTGTCACGAATCACCTCGTGATGCGGGTCACGACTAACCTCGGAAAGCGTGTTGTGAACAACAATTTCATTTGTTGAGTATTATTTCTTTTGAAACAAACTTGTCATTCTTTCGTTTTGAACGTCTTCTATCATACTAATACTCAATGAATTTGTTCAAAATAAATGACACATTTGTTCACAACAAATGACATTTTTTTGTCAACAATAAGTGACACTTCTTTCCTAAACAAATGACATTTTTTCAAAATAAATCACATTTTTTTTTCAAAATAATTGATACTTAATAAATGAGACTTTATTTAAAACAAATGATAATTTTGATTGAACCAAATGATACTCTACAAATGATCATTTTGTTCAAAAGTAATGACACTTTTGTTGTAGCAAATGAGACTATTACAAATATGGTCCAAGGCCAAAATGGACACAACGTGAGAACGAAAGATATTGTATCTATTATTGTGTATATGTTATTGTCTTGGTTTACACGAAAGCTGACTTATTCAAGACATCGCGTTCACTGAGCAGCAAGTAAATCCGATAACATTATACTAAGGAAGGTTCAAAGCAAAAAACTACCTATTCTGATGCAATAATAGGTAATTGGGACTTTGGTTTGCATAACATTTTGCATTTGCATTTCTAATGTGGGGGATTGTTAGATTTTAATAATAATTAAGATTAGATTATTAAATTAATTAAATTTATAACATGGCATGGAAACATGCATTGCGTGGCATGATATTAAATAACGTTGCATCGGTTGGGAATTGAAGATTCATGGCTTCATGCATGTTGAATGGATTCATGCATACAAATGAAGAGACACGAATTCATGCATACAAATGAAGAGACACGATTGTTTGACTCATGCACGTTGCATGAGAAATTCAATAGTTGTGTCCTTTTATGAAGGGATTTCTCATGTCTATAAATAAACAATTCCCATACGAGAACAAAACACATTATTTCATCTTCCAATTTCTTTATGTCCCTTTTCACTACATACATATAAATTAGTTTTCATTTCCTTAGTCCCAAAATATCAAGTAGTTTGCCGGAATTACGAGAAGTAGTGCAACTACTCGTAATTTAAAAGTCGTTGTATCTTGGAGACGAGTGCTATAGACCGCTTGCACCGAGTAGCGGAGCATTATCGTCTTGCGGAGAAAGAGTCCAACTCTTGCCTCGGCTATCGTAATAATCGTTATTTTGATACACCCCAATAACAATCGCAAGACGATAATCGTGTTGAAGAAATGACGACAAATAGCAGTGATGTACCCGATCCCATTGTCCAAGTAATGACAAGCAGTAGTAACATACCGCCGAACTTTACAACAGCAATGAACAACCAAATTCCAAGCGCCCCTGTTCATGCGGAAAGGCTGGAAAAGTTCTCAGGTTCTGAATTTAACCGTTGGCAATCTAAAATGCTGTTTTATTTAACTACTTTAAATTTATCTCGATTCTTGAAAGAGTCACCTCCAATTGTGGGGGAAAATGAAACTGATGAGCAAAAACGCATAGCGTCTGATGCATGGTATCATAGCGACTACATATGTCGCAACTATGTCCTAAATGGACTTGACGACACTCTCTACAGTGTCTACTCGACTGCAAAGACGTCGAAATAATTATGGGATTCTTTGGAGATAAAATACAAGACCGAAGATGCCGGTCTAAAGAAGTTCGTTGTTGGACAATTCTTAGACTATAAGATGGTGGATACCAAAACTGTAGTCGAACAAGTGCAAGAGATTCAATTGATCATACATGATATCCTTGTCGAGGGGATGGTCCTTTCTGAATCCTTTCAAGTTGCAATTGTGATCGAGAAACTACCACCGATGTGGAAGGATTTCAAGAACTATCTCAAGCACAAACGCAAAGAGATGAGTCTCGAAGATCTGATAGTCCGTCTCAGAATTGAAGAGGACAATCGCAAGGCAGATCGAAAGACTAACAAGCCGTCTATAGAGGCAAGGGTTAATCTAGCCTAGTGCAGCACTAGCACTAACCCAAAGAAACACAAGTTCTATGAAAAGAAGCAAGATTCAAAAAGGCAGAAAAAGATCAAAGGGAATTGCTACAATTGTGGAAAAACTGGCCACATGGCAAAGGATTGCCGCAAGCCAAAGAAGGAATACAAAGGCCGTCCACAAGCAAATATGGCGGAAGAAAATTACGTGCTCGTCAACATGTCTGAACTCGACCTATCTGCGGTCGTAGATGAAGTAAACATGGTCGGTAATCCGATAGGATGGTGGATTGATATCGGCGCTACCAAGCACGTATGTGTGGATAAATCAATATTTTCAACTTATGAAGTTATCAAGGAGGAGAAAATACTATATATGGGAAATTCCTCTACTTCCAAGGTCTATGGAATTGGAAAAGTTATACTCAAGATGACGTCGGGATTGAATTCGACTCTCCAAAACGTGATGCATGTTCCCGACATTCGCAAGAATTTGATCTCCGGCTCTATTCTTAGCAAGGTCGGATTTAGAATAGTTATTGAGGGGGATAAGGTTGTACTGTCCAAGAATGGACAATTTATAGGAAAATGCTATGTAGATAGCGGTCTTTTCAAGATGAATTGTATCAATATAAATGCTATCCGTAATAATAAAAAGACCCCCTTTGTTTATTTGACTGAGTCTCATAATTTATGGCATGATCTAAGAAAATTAGTGAATTTAGAGTTGTTGCCGAAAATGTCATTTGACAAACATTCAAGATGTGAAATTTGTGTTGAAGCAAAAATGGCTAAACAACCTTTCCATTCGGTGGAAAGATCGACTACACCTCTTGAATTAATTCACACCGATCTATGCGACTTAAAACTTGTGCAAACTAGAGGTGGAAAGAATTATTTCATAACATTTATAGATAATTGCACAAGATTTTGTTATGTATATCTTTTGAGAAGCAAAGACGAAGCCTTCGATGCTTTCAAAAGCTATAAAAATGAAGTTGAAAATCAACTTAACACCAAGATCAAAATGATCCAAAGTGATCGAGGCGGTGAGTATGTTGCACCTTTTGCGGACTTTTGTCGTGAAAACGGCATTATCCATCAAACAACTGCACCTTATTCACCACAATCAAATGGTGTTGCTGAACGAAAGAATAGAACATTAAAAGAAATGATGAATGCTATGCTGATAAGCTCGGGCTTACCATATAACATGTGGGGGGAAGCTATTCTTTCGGCAAATAAAATTTTAAATAGGTTGCCTTCAAAGAAACAAGATCAAACTCCATACGAACTATGGAAAGGTAGGAAACCATCCTACAAATACACTAAAGTGTGGGGGTGCCTAGCAAAAATTGAAGTACCTAAACCAAAACAAGTAAAGCTAGGACCTAAAACTATTGATTGCATCTTCATAGGATATGCAAACAATAGTAGCGCATATAGGTTTTTGGTACATAAGTCGGAAATACCCAACATAAATGAGGGAATGATTATAGAATCCAGAAAAGCTATATTTTTCGAATCTATATTCCCTAAGAAAGAAAAGAATGATGTGAATTCTAAGAAACGAACTCATGAAGAAAGCTCACTAGAAAAGATTGACCAAAGTGATGGGTCAATACCAGAACCAAGACGGGGAAAACAAGCGAAAATAGCAAAGTCTTTTGGTCCAGACTTTGTAGTCTATTCATTAGAAGATGAACCGCAAACAATCAAGGCTGCATTGTCAAGTCCCGATGCTCCTCTATGGAGAGAAGCGATTAATAGTGAAATCGAGTCAATTATGAACAATGACACTTGAGAGATTGTTGACCTTCCTCCGGGGTGTAAACCTTTAGGATGTAAATGGATTCTAAAGAAGAAATATAATGCCGATGGGTCTATTGACAAGTATAAAGCACGACTAGTAGCCAAGGGTTACAAGCAAAAGGAAGGGTATGATTATTTTGATACATACTCTCCCGTAACGAGGATAACCTCTGTAAGAACGCTAATTGTCATTGTTGTTTTGCATAACCTTGAGATACATCAAATGGATGTTAAAACGACATTTCTAAATGGAGATTTAGAATATGTAATTTATATGGAACAACCTGAAGGGTTTGTTATTCCCGGAAAAGAAAAGAAAGTTTGTAAACTTGTTAAGTCATTATATGGACTTAAACAAGCTCCCAAACAATGGCATGAGAAATTTGATCATGTTATGTTATCAAATGGTTTTAAAATAAACGAGTGTGACAAGTGTCTGTACATTAAAGGCACACCTAACAACTTTGTCATTATATGTCTATATGTTGATGACATGCTTATTATGGGAAGTGATCATAACATAATTATGAATACTAAAGCAATGTTGAAAAGAATGTTCGACATGAAAGATATGGGAATAACTGATGTAATTCTAGGGATTAAGATCTCTTGTAACATCCGAAGGAATTACTTTATCACAATCTCACTGTGTAGAGAATGAGCTTAAGAAATTCAATGTTTTTGATCTACCTCCGGCTAAGACTCCTGTAGACTTAAGCCTACACTTAGCCAAAAATCGAGGAGATCCAATTTACCAATTGGACTACATTAGGGTCATTGGAAGCCTAATGTACATAGCAAATTGTACAAGGCCCGACATAGCATATTCTATAAGCAAGCTAAGTCGGTTCACAAGTAATCCCGGAAAGGATCATTGGACCGCACTAACTAGAGTTCTAAGGTATTTAAAGAATACTTTAACTCATAGTATGCATTACACAAGGTATCCAGCTGTGTTAGATGGATATAGTGATGCAAATTGGATATCCGACATAAAAGATTCCAAGTCCACAAGTGGTTTTGTGTTTACCATAGGTGGAGGAGCAGTTTAATGGAAATCCTCTAAGCAGACTTGTATAGCTCGGTCTACAATGGAATCGGAATTCATTGCTCTAGACAAAGCTGGCGAAGAAGCCGAATGGCTACGAAACTTCTTAGAGAATATTCCGTGTTGGGAAAAACTCGTGCCTCCCGTCTTGATACAATATTATGTATTATGTTGGGAAAAACTTCTTAGAGAATAATCGGTATTATGTCTGCAATAGGGAGAGCACAAAGTAGTATGTATAATGGTAAGTCTCGACATATTCGTCGAAGACATAATACCGTTAGACAATTGATCACTAGTGAAATAATATGTATTGACTATGTGAAGTCAAAAGACAATATTGCGGATCCGTTTACTAAAGGTATTAACCGTGATCAATTGTACAATGCAGTTAGGGGAATGGGATTAAAATCCACACTAAAAGAACGCTCTTGATGGTAACTCTACCATGATGATTGGAGATCCCATGAACATGGTTCAAAGAGACAACTAAGTTAAGAATGTTCAAGTTGTGCACTTGGAAACACAACTAACAATCCATTCTCGAAGCTGCCCCAAGTGCAAACCTGTAACTTGTGGTAAAATGGTAAGCGTATAAGCTTTTAATGATTCCTATAGCCTTATTGGTGGAGTATGACAGGATACTCTTTATAGGAGATCACCTATATAAGTGAGAAGTGTGGCCGCTTCAAATAGAAAAACACTTATGAATCCAAGATATGGTCCAAGGCCAAAATGGACACAACGTGAGAATGAAAGATATTGTATCTATTATTGTGTATATGTTATTGTCTTGGTTTACGCGAAAGCTGACCGGTTCAAGACATCACGTTCACTGAGCAGCAAGTAAATCCGATAACATTATACTAAGGAAGGTTCAAAACAAAAAACTACCTATCCTGATGCAATAATAGGTCATTGGGACTTTGGTTTGCATAACATTTTGTATTTGCATTTAATAATCTAATGTGGGGGATTGTTAGATTTTAATAATAATTAAGATTAGATTATTAAATTAATTAAATTTATAACATGGCATGTAAACAAATTGTTGCATGCATTGCATGCATTGCGTGGCATGATATTAAATAACGTTGCATCGGTTGGGAATTGAAGATGCATGGCTTCATGCATGTTGAATGGATTCATGCATACAAATGAAGAGACACGAATTCATGCATACAAATGAAGAGACACGATTGTTTGACTCATGCACGTTGCATGAGAAATTCAATAGTTGTGTCCTTGTATGAAGGGATTTCTCATGTCTATAAATAGACAATTCCCATACGAGAACAAAACACATTATTTCATCTTCCAATTTCTTTATGTTCCTTTCATTACATACATATAAATTAGTTTTCATTTCCTTAGTCCCAAAATATCAAGTAGTTCGCCGGAATTACGAGAAGTAGTGCAACTACTCGTAAATTAAAAGCCGTTGTATCTTGGAGACGAGTGTTATAGACCGCTTGTACCGAGTAGCGGAGTATTACCGTCTTGCGGTGAAAGAGTCCAACTCTTGCCTCAGCTATCGTAATAATCGTCATTTTGACACACCCCAATAACAACTTATTATATGTACATATGTTGTACACAAGTTTATGTGTTTGAAGAACTATGTTGTATGGTCTTCAATTTTAGGTATGTTTAGTTTAACTATGTTCTATAACCCTCAATTTTAGGTATTTTTAGTTTAAAATGCATGGGTAAGTTACTATTTGTACCTAAATTTCGAATTTCTCAAAAGAGTCATAAGTTGACGTTATTCTTAAAAAGGAAAAAAAACTGAAGTACAGCCCTTTGTGAAGTTCAACGTTACTCTTCTGAAGCTCTAATAATCAAACTCACATATCCTGAGCTCAGTAAATGGGCAAAGGAGCTTACCCAGATATCCTTTACTATTCACTAACAAGATAAACTGAAGGTTGAATTTAGAACTGAAAGGTTTCTCACCCTATGAATTATGGAAATCCAATGATCTACAGAAATCATATGATTTATTGTCAATACTCACTTATGAGTTATCGTCTGCATCTCAATCTTCACCTGCCTACGCCTTGGCCTTCTTATCGAGCTCATCCAGTACATTCCATAGTTTTGAATCTTCGTAGTCTTTGATGAGAAGAGAAGGCTTCGCTTCCATCAGTAGATCAGCCGGGTTCCTAGTGGTCAAACCAAAGGTTTTCACGCCAGCTGCAACCCCAGCTTTTATTCCCGAAGCCGAGTCCTGAATAAGTGACAGTTAGTATGAAGTATACAAGAACAACCAACTGATGAATGAGCTCGAACCTCAAATATACACGTGTGCTCCTTCGACACCTTGAGCACTTCAAGTGCCTTCAAATAGGGATCTGGAAATGGTTTTGCATGTTCACAGTCACTTCCAAGAACAACAAGTTCAAAGAAATCAGATAGTCCAAGCAACGAGATCATCAACTCTGCATTTTCTTTAGGAGCATTGGTGACAGCAGCTCGCTTCAATCCACGATCTTCAATCCATTTCTTCAATTTATATAACCCTTTAACTGGTTCTATTTTATCCTTCACGATCCTGCATTCCCACTCGATTTATTTGTAACATTTTTCAAATTTATATGGAGGGTTGAGGGGAAAGGAATGAACCTTCTGAACATTGCTTCCTTATCTTCAAGAAATTTTACACCCCTCGCATGATCATCTGGAAAGAGGACAGTAGCAATATCTTCATTGTGTTTCCCAGCAATATTTTTCACAAAATATTCCTCGTCAATTGGAATACCACCATTGAAGCCAATCTGTTAAAAGGATATTAGAACAAATTTAAGTGCCAGAGTTGAAGGTCGTGTATTAATGCGGTATACCAATTAATGTTTTCAAATATTGGCATTACAAATAATACAATGATATCATAGACGACAAAAATGTTTCCCTACCTCTAGAAGCATCTCGCGGAAGGCATCATAATGAAGGGGGTCTGTATCACACAATGTGCCATCAACGTCAAATAGTACTGCTTCAAGTGGTGCAAGTTCCAGCAGAGAAGAAGTTCTGATTGAATACAAGGGAACATTAGGCTATCTATCTTCAAATAAGACATACGACTATATGAGTGTAATTGATCAAGAAATAAGCAAGCAATAATATCAAACATTACATAACCAAATGGGGAATTCAAGACATGAGATATTATAGCATATTATCTATAGTTGAATCTATAGCATCTTAGTTATACAACATTCATGGCCATTGTTTACTAATTAATACTTTACTGGCTTATGCAAATAACAATCACAAACTGGTAGTTAGCTTAGGTACAAGAATCATGTATCACATTATTGCCTCAAGTATAAACTCGGACAAGAATACTGTTCAGAACTTTCCTACATGACATACTTCAGGTAACGTTACTCAGTTAAAAATGAATATTATCTATTTATCTAAATCAGTCTATTGGGCATTGGAGTTAACTAGCGCAACAGTGAGGAGACCCCTAAATTTAATCAAAGAAATTTGTTTTAACGACAAGCAACCAGACAGGCTTATACATCGATTACTGGAAAGAATCAAGCTTCTAAGAAAGTTCTACTGTGAGTCATGATTCAGTAAATGATAGAGCAGTATAGTAATTGTGAGCTAAGTAAAGACACAGGTAGTTGCAGCCATTTAATATATGCAATTTGTGTTGGTTGCCTGCTCATGTCAATTAAGAAATTTGAGACAACAAAGATGATCTTTAATGTAAATGGATTGACCATTTCGGATCATTAGAGAAATTGATGCGCAGATCTTGGTCTGCATTATCTCAGTATATGCTACTCCATATGGTTTCAAAGGAAGTAGAACCGGAATCATGTAAATTTTTTTACAGTTACAAGAGATAATATTCACAGAGCTCTACAAGATTCAAGATAATTTCAGATGATCCTTAGCTAGTCGAAAAAGAACATTCTAGTGAAGTTGATTTGTAACCTCAGCTTTTCCACCTGCACTCCCCAAATGCTTCATGACTTCATCCAAATGAAGCATTAGATCACCCAATGAGATACACAAAACACAATATCTACCAAAGATTGCGATAAACACACACGCAAACACATATATTAATATGTACTATCATTCAAATTGTATGTCAACGAGCAGTGCATGTATCGTACGGAGTAATTCATCAGGCTGCATCCCTAAAACACGTTGCCTTATGTCACAATCAGTGACCAAGGACTTCTATATATATCAGATCCAGCCAAAAAGTAAATCAAATTGTCGATCTCCACAATTTCAAAAGAGGGAAATACCGGAGTGCTAGTGACATGCAATCTCGATTCCATTTCAGAATCAGATATTCCAAAATTCAGCACGATTCGGACATAGAAGGGAAAACGAGACCAATATCATACCCCCGGCCTAAATTTCGTTCTCAAATAGCAAATCAAACACCTATTTCTTGACTGAATACGTGAAGAAGCGGACAGTCTATGCTAAACAGACGAGAAAGAGTTATTTACCCGTCGGAAGATGAATTATCAGCTGAAGAGATCGTCATCTTGGAATGGCAGTCGAGATTTCTGGTTTCGATATTCTGATGCAACTGCTTTTCTGTATCGATTATAGTATTTATAATATACGTCGAGTGCCAACAGAATATGCCTTGCGAGAAATGCTTACCTGGTAGTACGATTTATTGTGGCCCCAAAATTCCAACATTGTGGAAAGAAAATTGAGATTCAACTCAATTAAAGTTCGATATGATTCGATTCATAAAAATACAAATTATTATCGAATCGAACACACTTTATAAAATCAAATTTGAGATTAAATATGACATACTTAGTGATGAGAGTTGGATTATTTGGATCGAATATATTCCGAGATATTTCATAAATGTAAAATTATAGATTCATGAATCTGTAATCCTTTTTTTATTTTTTAAACCTTTTTTAACTTTTTTTTTAATTTTTTTAACGTTTTTTTTCCTCTTTATTTTACGGACGGTCGTGTCACTATTTGCATATGAAAGTGTCAATCGTAATAAATAAAAGTGTCAATCACAAACAAACAAAAATTTTTTAAATTTAAATTTTATTTTTTACTTTTTTTTCATTTTTTTTAACGTTTTTTCCCATTTATTTTAAGGACATGCGTGTCACTCTTTGCATACGAAAGTATCAATTGTAACAAACAAAAGTGTCAATAGTAACAAACAAATTTTTTTATTTTTTTCGAATTTTTTGATAAGTAAGGCGTGTCATTTGTAATGAATAAATGTGTCATTTGTTTTTTATCCAAAGTGTCAATCATAACAAACAAAAATATCATTAGTATTTGAATAAAGTATCATTTATTGACTATCAATTATTTTTGAAAAAAATGTGATTTGTTTCGAAAAAAAAATGTCATTTGTTTATGAAAAAAGTATCAATTGTATATGCTGTTTGTGTCAATCATGACAAAATAACGTGTCAATGATGAGTAGAGTGTCTGTTTAGGCCATAATTCATAATAGAGAAGCAAGTGTGTCAATTGTCTCTACATTGTACGTGTCAATTATGACAAAAGAACGTGTCAATGATAAGCGGTGTTCGTTTAAGCTATAATTCACGGTAGAGAAGCGAGTGTCAATTGTCTCTGCTGTGCGTGTTAATCATGATAAAATAATGTGTCAATGATGAGCACAGTGTCTGTTTAAGCCGTAATTTACAGTAGAGAGCAGTATCAATTGTATGTGTTATACGTGTCAATCATGACAAAAGAACGTGTCAATGATGACCGGAGTTTCTTTTTAAGCCATAATTCACAATAGAGAGCAGAATGTTAATTGTCTCTACTGTGTGTGTCAATCATGATAAAAAATATGTCAATGATGAGCAGAGTTTTTGTTTAAGACATAATTCACAGTAGAGAGCAGAGTGTCAATTGTCTCTGTTGTGCGTGTCAATCACGATAAAAGAACATGTCACGATAAAATCTTAACAAACTCAAAAGCGAAGGAGCAAAGATACATTTCTAGACGAAAATGCACACAAATTAACATTCAGAAACCATATAGAGCACCAAAATTGTTCAATAATCAAACCAAAAGCAAATCCTGTTTCAATTCATCAAAAGAATTTTCAACTGACACCAAAACCAAAAGAATTCTCAGCAATTGGTAAGTCTGGTGAGGAGTCTATTTCATACCAATTCAAAGTCTGGTGAGGAGTCCCAAACAAAGACAACAACTGATAAGGATAAACACGACAAGTTCGGGAAATGACAGAAGTCGATACATCTACGATGCCTTGATTATCAATAGTGATAGTGATGGAGTATTACTTGTTTTTTACCTGAAAACTGATCATCAACACTTTGCAGAGGAATAGTTCTTTCAGTCGCCTCCTACTTGTCTTTTGGAGTCTTCGACAATCAATTCGTCCACTCCCCAGTCTTCGTAGCTGCAGGTATACCATAAAGATTATACGGCCAATCACTAAGACAGACAAGTGAAACAAGCATGGGAAGATATTCGATTCTACCTTCCATCAGGGAGGTAACAACGAATTGTGAATGATATTTTTCTCTCCCTCAGCTCCTTCATTGCAATCTGAAATGGGGGAAAAACAGAAAAAAGGAATTAACAGAAACTATGTAGAAGTTGTATGTCTGACTTGACAAAGCAGAGAGAGCATCCTGTGAAATTGATAGTCTAGGTATGACAAATCACAAACTCAGAATCGCTAACTAGAGAAAAATTTTAAGAAGAAGAGGAAGCTTCACTTGAAAATAGAAAAGACAGGCAAACTTTAACTTCAGTAAGCAACCACTGTGAGATCAACACAAAAAGTCAATAAAACCTTCCACGTTTTTCGCCAGTGGCTTCAAAAGGGCTTTCAACATCAAACTTGTTTTTCGACGAGGTCGGTTTCCGGCGAATCATCATCGAAGAGAGCGAGGCGGAGGCGGAGGCGGAGGCGGAGAGATCAGAGGTGGAGTGACGGCAATAAAATTGGAGAGATCGGAGAGATCGGAGGCGGAGGCGCAGAGATCGGGAGGACTGTGGAGAGAGAGAGGGGGGGAGTGAGAAAGAGAGAGAGAGGGGAGAGGGGAGTGGAGAGAGAGAGAGAGAGAGAGAGAGATAGAAAGAGAGAGAGAGAGGGGTGAGATGCAGAGAGAAAGAGAAAGAGAGGAGAGAGAGAGAAATGGGTAGTGAGGGGAGGAGACGGGAGAAGAAAGAAGAATTTTTTCTTTTTTAATAAAGTGGAAAACCGGGTCAAACTCAGTCAAACCGGGTCAAAATTGATGCACACTAGTCCTTCTCTCTGTAGTTTATATGTAAGTTTAGATTTCTACTAGATCCACTGTATACTCCAACATTATTCATTATTGCCACTATTTATTTGAAAATACTCAATATGGATGGAGCTTGAATATACTCAACAAGACTCATTTGCATACTATATTATGTTATGTTTTGTTTTTAGAAGTGGAAAATAGTTTCTTTTGTAATCCTAAAAAACTAAAATGCTCAACAAATCCAATAATAGAGTTGAAGATTCACTTGTTCATAGACAAGTGAATTGATGAGTCATGGAATGCGACGTAAGGAATAATACAACTAAAATTTGACACTCAACTTCGCTGATCACAAAAAATATCTGAATTCATTCAATTAACGAACCCCTTGTCAAAAAGGTCCAACGAAAGATGATGCCAAACTCAAAATAGTATTCCCCACACGCACAGTCCAATATATATAGATATAGATATTTCTTCGGTAAAATTGTGTGTTATACGTAAAATAGTATGATCTTCTAAATAAAAAATTATCGAATTCAAAATAAATGTTCGATAGTACGTCGATCAAAGCTGAAGCAGCTACTTTCGAAGTAACAGAAAGAAAAGCAACGACTGGCGCCGCAGGGTAAACCACGGCCTCTCATGCCCCCGACTGATTCTACCATAGAGGCCAACGATAGACAATAACTCCCCCCGAACACAGCTTACAACTTTCATCGTAATGTGCTCTCCAAAGAGCAACTCTTCTCAAAATCTCACTCAAAAGGTGCTGAGTTGGAATCCCATTCTAATTAAGGATTCTTGTGGTTCCGGAGGTTTAAGCTACAGGAGAATCAGGAACGGAGAGCCCCCCTTTTCCGCCCGACTCTTTGGTCTTAAGAACGCTGGTTTTAAGAATGAGTGATTGCCCTTCTCCGGCCCGGGAAACAAAGATAAGAGGTGTACGAACGAGATATCCAACAACAAGAAGAAGGAAAATGATTGAATAGAGGAACTCCCGAACATTTGGCGATCTCGGATGTGTCGATATCAATGGTGACTCATTATTTCGATGAATCATTTCTTCAGACAGAAGAAGATTATGGAAACACTTACTCGAAATCTGTGATGCATATTTTATTATGTATATAATTTGTTGTCAAGATGAATATTCTATGATCCAACATCCTAAATTTTTGAGTGGTATTGGTTCGATTATTGTTGCTTATAAGGAATATGATATTATAATCCATCGATGTGATGGGTTAGAGTATTGCTTTCATAGTGGTTGAGTTCAGTAGTTCCTCATATAAATTATTGACTCTAGAGATATAGTAATATTGAGAAGACAAAATTGTTTCAAGCACCGATATTATTATTTTAAATTTGAATCAAGTTTAATTGAACGATCCAAAAAGAAATATAATGAACAAAAATAGTACTCCCTCCGTCCCATTATTAATGTCCGTATTGCCTTTTTTGGTTGTCTCATTATTTATGTCTCATACCAAATAAGGAAATAAATGATTGGATTACAATCAATCTAAACAAGTGAACCCCACCCCTTTATACTTTTACACCACAACTTTACACCTTTACCTTCACTATCTTAATTACCGTGCCCAGTTCCAATAGGACATAAATAATGGAACGGAGGGAGTAGTATATTAGTCCTAACTCCCAAGGAACCTAATTAAAAAAAACATGGAAAGAAATGAAATGAGTTATTTGACCTATGTTATAAGAAAACAAATTAGCATTTAATTGAATTGCATCCACCCTTATACTACTATATATAGGATTGTAAGATAATTTACACCTGCTTTTGGATTTGAATGATTTGAGAACGGCATTTTGGAACATTACTTGCCAGAATTACAAATTCGACCTTCAAGGAAGAAGGCAGAAGTCAAAGCTCAAAGCTACTAAACCCCCTCCACCCCAATGAAGAACAAACGAATGAGAAGGCTCTAAAAATAATTATAAAAAAAAAAGAAAAACAAAAAGGAAATAAAATAGGTCCTTTTCCTGCCTAAAACAAGTTTTACGGCAGCAACTACAAAATTTCCTGTCCATGGAAACATTTCCTCTTTAAGACAAGAATCTTCGATCTTCCAAACATCACAAGTACACATCTTGCCATAATCACGTCGGTTTGCCTTCGCATATGGCATGAGATGGAAGATCGTCCAGTTCCAGAAGCATGGCTCTCAACAGGCTTGTAGATGCTTGCAAGAGCATCGGATGAAGATTAAACGGTCAGATTCATGCTTCCTGTGAAGTTTACATATCATATCTGTGCTGCATATGCTCAAAGGTACTTCCCTGAGGACTTCCAAATTCGCCCTTCAAGGGATACCACCATAACAGTGACATCATCATGGTATTTCCGACGGTCTCCTTGAGGAATGTCCAGAAGCTCGTGAAAATCCATT
Source organism: Lavandula angustifolia (assembly GCA_028984105.1). Lineage (NCBI taxonomy): Eukaryota > Viridiplantae > Streptophyta > Magnoliopsida > Lamiales > Lamiaceae > Lavandula > Lavandula angustifolia. Next base: position 24,680,594 of record CM054802.1, on the reverse strand, counting down.
CCTGCAAACAAGGACATTTATGGCTCAGCTAATCTACTCCCAAGGACCAAATTCTATAAGTAAGAAGAATACGTGAAAAACAACAAATAGATTTCGTTAGAGACAAAACCAATTACATTACAAAAACACTCCCTATACACTGGGAAAGAATGCACAGTCATGTCGCGTGTATACAAGCGCCCCTCAAATACCACTGCTTGCTCCAAATTGCACCCAAATGAAATGGGAGAAGGTTATCTGGCCATACAATCAAGCATATACATTCATGGCCAAGAGGCTCTCACATGAAAAAGGCAAACAAATGTTATTCTTCTAAGTAGTTTTTTTGGTTTCTATAGCAGCATATGGACACAATGAATCCTGGAAAATCCCTCTGCCTACAAATTAGTCGTTTAGAGAAAAGCAAATTGTGGAGTCAAATGTGAGGCATGAGAAGAATAATCACACTAAGACCACCATCTAAGACTTCAAATAGGTTGTTCTATAAGATAAAAAAGAATGTACCAGCTTTTCTGGCAGCACGGAATAGATAAAAAAGAAAGTACCAGCTTTTCTGGCAGCACGGAATAGAAGTTCCTCTATCAAGTGCTGTGCTGGGTCTCCATCAGGGAACCTCTCCATAAAATTCTGCACATGGGAAACCACTTCTTGATTGCTAAAATACTGATACAAGCCATCAGATGAAAGCACCAAAAATTGATCTCTGGGACAAAGTTTGTGGTGACGAAGAGAAGGTGAACACGAGATGTAGGGCGCAGTACCAATGTAATCATTCCGAAACATTTCTAGCAAGACATCGTTCCATTTATGCTGCATCAACATGCAATAAATACTATTAGTGAGAAGACAACATGCAAACCAAGATATCAAGGAGAATCTGGAAAAGTACACTATAGATGTTAAGGGTTATATGCCTTCAGTAAAAAATACTCCCAACGTCCCGCTATTACTGTCCTACTTTCCTAATCGGGTTGTCCCGCTATTACTGTCATCTTTCCTAAAATAGCAAAAACTACTCTTAAACAAAAATGAAGTGGCCCCCTCCTACTCATCCCCACATTATCATACTCTCTATCCAAAAATCTATTTCTCACACGATTTTCGTTCCACTCCGTACTCGGAAATTTATGAATTTTAACTTTTGGAAACTTGAGATTATTTCTTAAAATACAATTTGAAAAAAAAAAAGAAAAAATCAATTGTCTCAACTATGTCCCGCAAAAATTTGGATAAATTCTCATTTCTTCCACCAACCACTCCTCGAAAATTGTGCTAATTTCTTAATACAATTAAAACTCATAAAATACACACTTAAACAAAGTTTCTTAATCTCCATGCCAGACACATACTTATTAACAGAAACTACAAAGGAAAAGGGAGCACACGCGAAGAAGGTACTAGGCACACCAAAAATTGTTAAATAAGTGAAAACTGCAGTGAACAGACATCGTAACAGGTAGTTTGCAGCTAAGTGTACTAAGTTGAGTTCAACTTATGATTCTGAGAAGAATAACTTCTGAAGCTTGATCCTCCAATTCGCACTCAGAGCCAGAGGTGGAATTATCATTAAAGAACAGAGTTGCAAACTACAATATAACATATTGGGTAAGGTTGTCATTGTTGCACACTTGCACCCTTGCACTAAAACTCAAAGACCATATGAACATACGTCAAGTTAATCTGAAGGCGTCCAAATCTCTTCATGGGTCAAGTATAGAAGGGTTTAACTTAATGAAAAAGTTCAAGAGCAACATGCACAATACTAACAGGCTGAAGATGAGTGCATTCACAACAATTCAAAAAACTAACCTATTTGGATTCTCATACTCAAATAACTTTTGGTGTTGGGGTGGTGTTTGGGGGTGGGGTGGGGTGGGGGGTGGGGTGGTGTTAGGTAAACGAACCTGTTTCAGGAATCCGGCCCCAAATGCACGAGTTACTTTGAGACGACCTTTAACTCTGTCATTTACTATACAATTGCTATCATCTGGGTGCTCATTCTTGATTCTGATAACTTCCTGAAATTGATCATATAGAAAAAATGACTGACAGGCTGAGGTTTTGAAAGCATATTTAAGATCGAAGCTGAAAATTAATCCACCCTCCTCACCCCTTTATTATCTAGGTGCTCATTTCATCCTGAAATTAACCGTGTAAAAAAATGACTAAAGAAGTAGAATGGTTAAATTTTAAAACAATTTAACATCAGTCTAGAAAATTCATCCAAAACAATCCGTGCCTGTGAACACTTGGGTTATGGCTGCACAATATCAGGAGTGGTTGCATTTAAACCATGTATTTGTGCCCATCCATTTTGTGTTTAAAGTGTTGGGAGAAAATAACTTTAGTAATGACATAGTTCAAAATAATGTAGCTCATATTCAATCTAATGCTCAATCTCGCATGAGCTAACAAGCCTAGCTCTCATCTTTATCCATCATCTTTAAGCAAGAGTTTGGGCTTAACAAAGTCAGTTCAGCCTAGATCATTTGCACACCCAGTCCATACATTTTAAAGATATGTTGGCTTGAATCCTCTAATGATGTAGTGAGTCCTAAACAAGCTGTTTGGACCAATAGCTTATTGAAGACAATTCTGGTCTGGACCTGCAGAAACAAGGTTCCAATGTTCCTTTTTCAGTTATGGACTTTCTATAGCATAAGATACTTCAACTCCTCTCAAGCTTGCTTCCTTGAGATCTCTCAAGGTCAAAGTTCACAATGAGAATTACAGTGTTGGAATGAGACAAACCGAAAAGGAAAGTGAGATAGTATGAATGAGACGGAGGGAGTATAAGTATAACAGGATGAGGAATCCTGAATAAAATGCAACATGGAGCACGAGAATTAGCATATTATTTTTAATAATTATTATCCTAGTTATTCTGTAACATGTGAGAATAAGAATTTTATGTGCAATAGCTTTTATTAACTACATAACTACATCTTAGGTTTTTATTATGTTTCCTAATGTTAAATCTAGATACACCTATAGTTGAATCAGATGTCATCCCTAAATTACCTCAAAAATTGTTTCCGTATTTATTAGTGACACAGTGACGCTTAGTTGCATCCATGCATTCAGTTGACAGTACTTCATCCATAAACTTCCCTAACAATAAATGATAGAAGTACCATCAAGTGCCTTAAGTCCAAGGCAACCTCTCTTCATGAGTAGTTTTGTGACAGGCACCTTACATGCATGGTAATTACTGTCAATTAATTTGAAAAGTACAAATACTGTAGATCTGAAGACCTTTTCATGCATAGGAACCCAAATAAAGAATTGTTTCAGCCTAATCTTAAGGAAGTACTCCCTCCGTCCCACTCCATTAGTCCAATTTCCCTTTTCGGGCTATCACACTCCATTAGTCCAATTTATTTATTTTTAACTTAAAATAATACTCTAATATATTATACTGGACCTCACTACTTTACACATAACAAACAACTTTCTTAATCTCCATGGCCAAAAGAAATTCGACTAATGGAGTGGGACAGAGGGAGTATTACTCAGTATGACTCCAAATAAAACTGAAGTAAAAATGACTTCCCAACTAATTAAATCCCAAGACTAAGATTGGGGAAATGGTGGGCCATGAAGTATCTGCAAGGAGACTTCTTTTCAGATATTGGACTCTAAAATCTTCTCAATTAAATTAATTAATTTGAGAATCTACTGTTATGACCAAAAACTAGTAACCATCTTAACTCAAAGCAACACTATGCTTCTTCAAATCTAGCGGTTTCAGCTATTTCTGGTCAGTGGAGTCAAAGCAAGAATCAGAAACATCAGGAAGTATACAACAAGAATATTAATGTCCATGGCAAGTGTATGTCTTCTATAACTTGAAGCTTAAGGCAGAACCTAACTGCAAAGACTTATGTAATAAAACAAGGACGCATTAAAGAAAAGGTTTAATTGAACATAATTTTAGGTGATTTTATGCATTTATATCCAGTGTACCATTTATATCTATAACAAGAGCTGAGCACCATAAATAAATTATTAACGTAAAGAAACTTGAGACTCTAATCTCCGAACCACATCAAACATGGACGAACATGTGGAACAAGCACATTCATCCTGTCTCTGTGACTGCTATATATAGAAAAAGGACGAATTAACTACTACAGCACACACAATCAACATAAGAGGTTAATAATGAGCCGAATCTAATCAAGAAAGAAACAGTCCTTGGGCACAAGTCATGCTGGAACATTTAGTTGATTGATTCTAAAGGAAATTGAAAAACCAACTCAAATGAGTAAATGCCAAAGAAATTATGATATAAAGAAGGGGATAAAATGAATCAGAAAAAGCATCTAAGACAAAGAGAAGAAATCCTTTTGCATTAACCACAAGAAGTGAGTTAATAAGCTGTATATTTCACCCATGACAAGGCAACTTAACAAAAAAAACGAGTCTATGAGGTATTTGCACCAACATTCCTTGTGTTTATCTAGTTTTACTCCAGTTATGAACATCATGTTCAGTCAAAGTCCCATGTTTAGACTAATTATACCTACTTGGCTAGTTAACCAGGTAAGGCAAAACTGTTCCCATTAATAAGGCATTAGAAAAGTGAGATATATTATACAGGTAAGTTCCTCAACCATCATTTAGGAAATGTTACCTCTTCTATGCTTGTGCTATGGTCAGTCGATAATTGCAGTGCGGTCAAACCAATGGATTGATGAGCATGAGCTTCATCTACAGCTTTACTCTCCTTTTGACTGACAGCTGCAAACTCTTCAACTATGTCCTCACCATTAAACCCATCATCACCAGAACCTTGCAATTCTGCAACACAGCTTACCTCTTCTGCCTCAAACTGTGCCACAATGGCTCGACTATCACCAACATTCATAACATACACATCATCATCCCTCATTAACGCAACCAACAAGCAAGAACCCATCAATGCAAGCTCTGGGTAACGATCAAGAACCCTGTCAGTCATATCTAAGTATGCTTGCTCTGTCACTTCGAGCGCTCTAGACATTGCACTTAATACTAGCTCATGATCAACTAATCCTACCTTTCTTTTCCTACCAGTACTACTAGTTCTCTCCCTTTCGACTTCCTCATCACCTGCTACATCGTTCTCCTTCATATCCTCAATTACTTTTTGTTTCCCCTCCAACCAAAACTTCCAAGGATATAATCTTTTACCCTCCTTATCCTTATGCCTGTTCAACAACCCATGTTTTAGTTTTGACAACAACAAAGACCTCCTACTCACTGCTGAACCTGCATCTTTTACACTCAATGCATCATCAACCGAGAATGCAAATCTTTCAGAACCAGATAGATCGAGACCATCTTCGGGATCATCCTCCACCAAAAATTCCCATAATCTCCTCCTTCTAACTTCTATTTCTTTCCCACCAAACACAACTTTTTTTAACTATTTTTTGTTCTACTTCGACTTCTTTGCTTTCTCTAAAGTCTTGGCGATCATCAGTATTAACATCGGCTGTGATCTCTGCATTTTCTGAAGCTGCAACTGCATCCTCTGCATCCCAAAACAAACCCTCTAATTCGTTGTACATGGCCTTGTATAAATGGCTCATGAGAAACTCCGGGGCATCAGGTCCATTAAATCCATCATAAATTCCAACAAACAGCCAACCTAACTCCTCCGATACAACCACGTGAACCCGATCCTCACCTGCCTTACCTAGTGCCCATTGCACATTGCCCTCACAGCCGAGAGGTGCCGCCTCTCTGCACCCATCGTTTCCCTGTGGAGCATCCTTCCGCTGCCCCCCTCCACTAATGAAATTCCGCACAGGGACCACAGAGAAGTTCCGGTACAATGCGTTCCGAATTCCCGAAATGCTCTTCTTCTTCCTCTTCTTAACGTAAAAGCCCCCAAGCGGTGCCGAAAATGGGACGCCCCCATTGCTTTCGCCGGAGACAGCACCATCCAGCGGGCCGGAGAGAGCGCCGCGCTCGATCGGGCCGGACATAAAGAAGGCCCTTTCTAGCGGGCCCGAGGGGTGCTCGCCCCCGCGAGGCGCCCGCTGTAAGGGCAAGGCACTAAACGACGACGTACTCTCGAACCCATCCAGTAGAACATTGGGCGGTCCAGCTCCGGTTACAAAACCCTTGCTGCCACTGCTGCTGCAATTATTCTGCTGATTGGAAGAATCGGTGGCATCAGTGTAGATGTCGTCAAGTTGGACGACAGTTACGGGAGTGGAACTGTTGGCGCTGACGGAGGCGCCGGAGATGGCCCGGAATCCGGACTCCGAGTAACCGTGTGGTTTTGAAGGCCGCGGATCGTCGAACCGGAGGGACTGAGAGGGCGAGACGAAGCGATCGGAGTGAGTGGGGGAGATGAACCGTGCGGATGAGCGGACGTAGCAGAAGGAGTGGCCGAGGGTTTCGTCGAGCGGCGCGTTGTCGGCGAAAATGGCATCTGGCTCGGAGCGGTTCGGGACCGCCGCCGGCCGGGCTGAAACAGGGGAACACCTGCGAGAACCCCGCCCCCATCACATCCCTCGATTCATCCTAACCCCAACCCAAAAGCAAAAATAAAATATATCCCAGAGATTGCTTCAAAGAGAAAATTCAGCAGAATTTCATCATCCTCCTTGCGTATCTTGGGGTTGAAAGAATGCTCACAAAGTGTTGGATAAAATGAAAGGGGGAAATGGGGAAGGTAGAGAAGGTGGAGGTAGTAGTGTTGGTAGTAGTAGGTGTTTCTCTTTCGTTTTTCGAGAGAGAGAGAGAGAGAGTCAGAGAGCTGAGACTACAGTGAGGAGAAAGAGAGGAGAGAGTAAGCTGGGTTTTAATCACCTGCTTCTCCCCGCGCTTCAAGTTTTATGCTCCAAAGTCCAAACCATCCACAGTTTGATGTTATTAATATTTCGATTTTGTTAATCATTGTGCAATTCATAGAGACTAAATGTCATCAAAAAGTAATAAATTAAATCGTTTAGTCAAACTTCATAAAGAAAAGAAAGTAAGTAGTTGATAAAATTATGAAACAGCACCCATTAGTAAATAGTTACTCCATCCGTCCCTATTTTATATGCTCATTTGCTTTTTCAAATAGATTAAGAAAAAATTTAATGATACGAAAGTTAGATAAATGTTGGTATTGGAATTTGAGTAAGTTAAAGTAAATTACTAAAAAGTTAATATCATAATTGTATTTGCTATTATAAAAGTTGGATAAAATAGTTTTTTTTCTATGTTATCATATTAATTAGATCTATTGAAGTTGGTGAAAGAATTAGTTAGATACAAAAAAAAAATTTAATAGGCATATAAATTTGGGACAGACGAAAAAGGAAAGTTGGCATATATATTAGAGACGGAGGGAGGGAGTATTATACACAACACAAATATTAAGTGTTTTGCCAAAAATAATATGCATCCATTTATAATTATGCAATTTACATTAAATAAAACACTTGGTCATACTACATCAACCAAACATAGTATTTATAAAGATGTTAAAAATAAATTAGGGAGTAGTGGAGTGCAGGGGATGGTGAGAAGTAGGTGATCGGAGCAAGTGAGGTGAGAGAAAGAGAGGGAGAGGCATTTGAAAATACTTTAGTTGGAGGTGCTGACCTCGCAACTCTTTCATTGTTTTCAAAAATTTGGAGGGATGGGGCCCAGGTAAGAAAAAAGAGCCAGGTGTTGGATTTTGTATCCATTTTCCTGCTGTAAATACCAAACTAGACATGAGGAATGGGGAAAATGACAAATGAGGACCATGGTACTGCAGCAGGAGTCAACGTGGAAAAGCATGGACTCGCATTTGTCTCCACGGCCTCATTTATTTTCCTCTTTATGATTTTGTTTTAAAATATAATTGTTAGTTATGTGTAAAACAATGAATCTTATAAATTACGTATAAATTTTAATCACAAAAAATGGAATAAGTGGTACAAGATCTATTAGATAGATAAACTATTTATTTATATAATGACAAAAATTTATGTGAAATCGGTCATGTGTTTAATCTTTCTTATTTTTCTATCTCATCACTTTCTTGATTTCCTTAGCATACATTAATGATTTTGATTGAGAGAACGCGCTCTTACATAATAAATTAACATATTCAACATTCTCAACTGTTATGTATGGTAGATCCAAAGTTTATAATTAAAAGAGAGATCGTGAATCTGTAATACGGAAAATGAAAACAAAAGTTTTAAAATATATAAATAAAATTCGGATAAAATTACAATTCGGGGTTTATGGTGACCCCGTGCGCAACTCAGTCGATTCGTCCTTGCTTGTATGAATGAAAGAAAATTTAAAAATTTTAAAATATTACAAAATATTATTTATATAGTAACATATAGTTTAATTAATATTTTGAGGTTTGTCGTTTGTATTTCTAGGTGCATGTGGTTGGAGATCTTGACTAGTGTCCAGACAAAGGTCCAACTATGCAAACGACGTACTCTACTACTCTGCCTTTTGGTCAGCTCTCTTTTGGGGAGTTTAAATAGATACATATTTTTAATCAGGGGAATCGTACTCATTACTTTTTTATTCATTAGTATGTATATATCATATTCAAAATATAAATTGTACTCGACTTAAATAATACAAGGTCTTACAGGTGTTTGTGAGTTTAAACATTTATGTACAAAAATACGTTGTATATACTCGCATCCCATCTGCTATCTAATTCAATATTTTTTGTTTCGGTTTAAAATGAATATTGCTTAAAATATGGTAATATGTTTTCATATTCATATTTTGGATAGTAAAATACAAATATAACACTTTCATAAAAACAATCGTTATAACGAAGTTTGGAATACCTATTGTTAGAAAATCTGCATTAAAAGTAGAATTTGAGCAGCCGGACAGTGCACAATTTTGAGCCACGCTTGCTGTCATTTTGACAAAATAAAATATACAGTGTCGGACTACGTTTCGAGTAGATGATCGTAGTATATTTCTTTTCTCAATTTCGATTTTCGGTGAGTGAGAAATAGTTGTTTGAAGTTGAGTGCGTAGTAATGGGTGGTCTGTCGGGCTTGTTTGGTGGGCTAGCTTAGTGGGCTTTGGAGTGAGAATGGATCATGTATTGGTACCATGAAAATATGTAAATATGTATATTTTGGAGCCCATATATATATATATATATATATATATTTGAATAGTATTTGAATGTGAAAAGATTCACAATTACTCCCCACTACTCCATGAAATCGTAGCAATTGAAGGCTAACTCCTATTATGGAGTGATGAGGCTCTTCATGAGCTTTAATTATTGCATGGTGGAGAAAGCTTATAAATAGGAGGTTGTAGAGATCATTTCATACACAACATATCATCACATCTTCATCTTACATTAGCTATAGTTGTCAAGTTCAAGTCCTCGCCTTCCGTCTAGTTCGTCAGAGTCCGTTCGTTTTGCGGTGCTGCTACGCCGGACTTGAAGTCGTTTTATGTTTGGGGAGATTACGTCGTAACCGTGAGCACTACCGGGAGATATTTCTCTTGCGGATAGAGATTCTATTTCGACTCGACTTTGCATTTGGTTATAATTTTATTTATTGTTCAAGTTGTAATTTTTCCATTTTCATTTCATGGTATGTAACGATTACTCACCATTCATTGCAATGTGAATTCCTGTGTTAGTGTGCCTTTAGATGTATAGTTAAAATAAACGAATTGGATTTCCAAATAATTGTCTTTTATTCTTATTTTTATTTCCACAATGATTGAATCCGATCCCAACAAACAAAATATAAACATTCAAGGGGAATCTCACATGAAGTGTTTGGTATAAGGAAATGAGGAGTAATTTTGAAATCATATTCATAAGCTTGGATATCTTCAATCTCCTAATACTAGTTGGGTTTTAATGAAAACTCTAATTTTATTCCCAACTCTTTTTTTAAAATACCTTCACTCCCTACCCCACGTCCCTTAGGTATCTTAAATCCTTGAACAAAAAAGACAGCTTCTTAATCGCAACGTCAACTTTAAAATCCACCAACTTTTTAACATTTTTTTCTCCGATCATATACCTACAAAACTAACTTTTAGATTGATCCCATCAAAATATACATGCAATTATGTCTATCAACTTGAATATATGTACAATAATTTTTATTCACAACATTATAAAAGATTGGCTTCAATTGGCAGAAAGGCTCGACATCTTCAAGGTGTATGTAAAGGTCCCGTTTATCTCGAAAGACATCTTCATCAAAGCTTATCATTATATTCTTACTCTGTTCAACATAATTCTTGCAATGACAATACACCATGCGTAATGCCATGGGAATTGTTAAATAGTTCACCACTGGTTGCTTCATTTCTTGTTTCTTTTTCTTTTTTGTCTATGAATCGAAGTCAAGTACCGATAAAACATGCTAATTCTTAATCAAATATTAAGTAATGAAATATTTGTACCTCCTCTTTCAACTTCAACAAGGCTACTGGCCATGCAACGTTAGATCCCACTACATCACCTATGCTTTTGTAGTCGCTTGTTGGAATAGGCAGAAGAGCATTTTCATCCACTACTTGATCAATGGAGACACACATGCAGTTTTGAGGTTCATCAAGCCTTCTCACAATGATGACATAGCCAACATTAGTCCCGGACTCCAAGCTTGTTGGTCCGGAGACGATAAGTCAGGTGTAGAGGGGGGGGGGAATACACACGAGCTCGGTTTCTTTTTCTCAATGAAGGTCGGTTGAGCCGATGATTGCAAGCCGATGAACGAGTGTCAAATAAGCCTTCGATCGCGGGGACGAGTGAGTCGGCCCTGCGAGCTCTCTCCCTCGGCCCGTTGTCGGTACTTTGAGAATCGATCGGAGGCTGTTGTGCGGAAAGTGAGGGGCCCGGAATTCGTCTCTTTTGAAAACACGTTTTAGCAAATTAAATCTTTTGGCTGCGCGCTTTATAAAATACGTTTTATGCAAGCTTATGATTTTCAAGTCAGTTGAATGCTATGCAATAAAACGGTAAAAAAGGAACACAAGCGATTTAACGTGGTTCGGATACGCAAGATCCTACGTCCACGGTCCCGAACAAGGCGGGAGAACTTGTTGATTATTACGAGCAAGCTTCGGCGAGGATCCTGTGCGTTTGGACGAGTTCCCTCTAAGTTATAGTCCTTAGCGACTTTACAATCCAAACCTAAGTCCGAAAGGGAAGGGAATTTTCTCCAAGCGAGAAGGAGTTCTTACAATAAGAACAATTCACTAAATGTGAACTCCTTCGAATCTAAGCTATAAATATGACAGATGAGCTTAGTCTAGAGAAGAAAGGGATCTAAGAACTCCAGAGAGAAAAGCGAGAAATCTTCTAAGTATGCAAGTTTTCCTCTGGATGATCTTTGAGTGTTCTAGAGCGTTTATGAACTTGAGCTTGTCCCTTCGAAATTCCGTCGTCGGAGCTTCAAAAACTTCTCTATTTATAGTTGTGAGTTATGGCATATGTCCGTTGGAGACGACGATGCCACGTGTCACAAGCTTCCAAAGAAAACGGCCATAATTCGAACTTCTTGCGGCAAAGGCGGTTAATGCAGCTGTTCATGAGAGCAGCTTTCTTGTGTAGAGTAGGTAAGCGTTGTCGGCTTCTCATTGGTCGAGGTTTGTAGTTGGTGAGAATGTCGAGTTGACCGTTCAACAACCTCGTATGTCTTCTCGCTGAACTTTTCGAAAAGACTTAAATAGTCGGGTCGCTTTCCGTAGGATACGATGGGCGAAAAGTCTCTGTCTTCTTGGTGAGTCGGCTGACGGGGCATCTATGAGTAGGTCGGCTTGCGGCTGCGAAGGTGCGTGCTTATTTACGTTCTTACGCGATGACTATCGGTGAGAGTAGTCTTCTGCGATGATTTGTCGGCGATGCGCTTGTCTTCGACCGAGTAGAAGATCACTGGCGGCCCGAAGAACACAAGCGATTACAACGATGACGTGGGGTTCTGAAAAGTATCTTCGACAGAAGATCAGTTCAACAACTACCCCGTACAGGACTTAGACAAAAATAATAAACAATACATCAAGTCTAACCTATACATCAGCTAATCCTAACGACACACTAATCTACTGATATCAGCTAGGTTTTGGGATCTTCAATTCCATAGTACTACTATGATTTCCCCCAATTTTCTTTTAACCGAACAACAACTGAGTATCATCTACTGACTCATTTCCAACAATTTCCCCCTAATTGATGATGCCAAAACCTCTACCTCTACCTCTTAAACTTCTCAAGTCTATAAAAGATGCTATCCTACTGACAACAATTTCCCCCTTACAGCATTCTGAGGAAAAAATAAAGGAATTTCAATACTTCAGTAGGTGGGAGATAGGCAAAATCAGAGAAACTGACCGTGAGTGTGTGTCAGATCACTTAGTGATCAGTCGTGAAAAACACGATGCAAAGAGCTGGAAGACAATGAGTAATTGTCTAACAAGCAATAGGAACTGATATATATAATCAATGATGTACAAGCTCCTACAGCTATTACAACAGAAATCAAAAAGACGGAGAAATCACTGCTGACGCTTGAAGCGTTGAGTCCTTTTCTTGAAATCGGCAGACTTCTCAGCAGGAGGATCCAGGTAATAATACTTGTAAACTCTAATCCTGATCTCCTGGATTTCTTCGTTGTCAAGAGGATTGTCAGGCAGCAAACCCAGATGGAAAGCAGCTTCCTCTATCTCTCTCTCAATGTCCTTCGTGCACAGCAGTCCACTAGCAGTTCTTGGCGGAGGAATACGTCGGAAAAGTGGGGCACGGAAGGGAATATTCTGTTCTTCCATAATGCATCTCGGCCGATCTCCGAATGAGACATCAAATCTCGAGATTAGTTCGTCGAATAAGCGATCAGTTTGGACGGTCGAGAGGATAAATGCGCCCATACAAAATAGCCTTTAATAAATCCTCTTTCAGCCTTTCCCAATGGACGTTCATATCGGTCGGCACCCATTTATCCACATGCGGGATAGGAATATTCTTAACATATGGGCCCCGATGAACTTGGATCCTCTTGGGATCGCCTCCTCGGATCGATTCTTGGCTTGAGAGATAAGCTACGCATTTTCGCCAAGTCGGCTATCCTTTTCTTTTCGCGGAGTGCGGGCTGCTCCTCTTGTCTCCTCGCTCGAGACTCGGACCTTGCGGCGTCGCCTCCCGGGTCGCTTGATCTTCCGCTATCTGCTCGGGTGTTAGAGTAGAAGTAGGAATACTACGAGCGGTAGCTTGGATCTCGGTCGGAAGAGCCTTAGCAAAAATGCGCTTGGGCTTTCTTCTTACGCTCTTCGACCGATCCGACCTTTTTCTTGCCTTTGCCCCTAACGGCTTTGCCCTTGGGCTTCTTTCTTGCTCTGCTGCCTCTTCAAGCCGACGCTCATGGTCGAGCTTATCCTGCATTGTTGGGCAATTTTGAGGTCATAAGCCTCTTGCTCCGCTTTTGATTTGAACTTATGGACCAGGGAGGAAGGAGGAGTAGATACGGTTGCAATCTCCTTCCCCGGCCTCTGCGGTGGCAATTGTTCGAGCTCGGGCTCTTCTTCTTGTCTCTCTGCTCAATAAAGTTTGTTACTTCTTCAATGTGAGCGAGAAGAGGAGATGGGGGGTTGGCTGAAGTGGAAATTCTAGGAGAAGGACCTCGGAAGAGTTCTTATCCCGAGTAGTAGAGGGTCCTTCCTCCCGAGCCCTTTCCCCCGAGTACGTGCGGGTTCTTCGAGTGTGGAGGGTCTCTCCTCCCTGAACCCTTTCCCCGATTATCCGTACATCAGCGTATCCGTTTGATTCATCTTTTATTATACCTTCCCCCTTTTTGGCATCGGCGGCCTTATCGAGGTTGGTACGGATAGTTGTGACTTCTTTCTCGAGCTTGTTTCCGAGTCCTTGATCGAGTAGCTTGTAGAGTCAAAGTCCTTGACCAAGTCGCGTATTGCTCCCGGGTCCTTCTCTTGAGTGCCCTAGATCGATTGAGATGAGCAAGCGACTCCTGGCGGAGTTTTAGCGAGGGCTAGATCATTGGATTCCTTCATCTCCTTCGAATCTCGTTCAAGGCCTCGGCTTGTTGCTTAATAGCGATGCGGAGGTCGCTTGTAGCCAACTTGTTCCGCTCATCCATTTGAGCTTGGAGCATTGTGAGAGCATGAGTCATTTGCTCGGTAAATGTTTTGTCTTGAGCTTGGAGCAAACAGCGACTCGTGCGGATAGATACGCTTTTCTGCGCTATCAAAACACTGCTCGATCATCTCCTTAAAATCGGTGCGAAGGAGCCTCTTGAGGAAGTGGAGATGCCGGCGGCTAGCTTATTCGAGGCTATCGACTGCGCGCTCGTATACTTCTCCCATTTGATATGGACGTCTTTGGCGAGAAGTCTATTTTTAGCTCCTTGGCGTCGATCGCCTTATTCACCGATTTGGAGGACACGGAACTAATGGGTTGAATGCGGTAAGAGCTTGTTCCGAGCCTTTGATCGGAAAACACAGGAGGCTGCTCCCGTACTTCGGAGCGCCACGAGCCTCACCGATGTACCGGGGGGGTGGTGATTGACTCTTCTCATGGGGAGTTGGTCCCTCGGCGAGCCTCCCAACTCTGCATCCTTGGGGTTGCCTTCCATCTCCTGATCTTGTTCTTGGTCATCACCCTCATCGAGGAGATGGAGGCGGAGCATTAGCAGCAGGAGCTATGGTACGCAGGCTAAGAAGATAGAGCATAGCAGCTCGAAGATCCTCGAAGGACGCCAAATCGGTGGCTCCCCGAATCCGATCTCTGCCTGTAAATCTTGCTCCTCTGTCAGTAGATCGATGGCTGACTGAGTTTTTGCAAAATCTATCAGAATATCCCAGTTTAAGAACCTCGGTAGCATCCGAACTCTTACCACGATGGCAATGTCAACCAAGTCTTCATGCTCGGCTATCTACGGAATCGATCGTGAATCTCGGTGTAGCACGTAGATGAGTGGTATGAGTTGTTGTCCATTCGGTCTCTTGGTTGGCTCTCGAATGTCCGACCGAGTGTCATCGGAGGCGATGACTTGAGCTTTCTCCTTGAGGGTGGCTCCTTCCATCCACGTGTCGGAGTCCAAGGTTTGCTCATCTTGAGGTGGAGGAGGAGCCTGTTCTATGACGGTTATCGGTTGAGCCACGTGACCTCGGTGGTCGTGGCTTGATAAGCCTCCTCCTCTTGGACACATCGGCGGGAGATGGCGGGGCGAGAGCGGCTCTCTTACGCTCGGGTGGCCCTTTGCCCGATTGACTTCTCCGTCGCTTCTTTAGTCTTAAACTTTATCGGCTTAGTGTTGTACGGCTTTGAGTCGTCGAAAGCTGAGTTCCTCTGTACAACACTCTCTATTAGGACGGACATCTTAGTCCCAAATAGAAGCTTACCCGTCTTGGCCAACCTCCTCTCGTCGGTGGGTAGAGTAGTGAATTTACGGGCCCGGGCTTTCATACGAGTCGTGTAATAGTCGGCCCGGTTCACTTCTACTCCGTCATCAATAGCCATCATCAGCTGAATCCTTGGCTTGGACGAGTTGATCATACGATCCAGTGAGCTTGTCGGTATGTGCGAGACCACATACGCTAAACCTCATGTCTTGAGGTAGCAAAAGATTCCTCGGGGAGAGGCTGTCTTGAACGTCGGATCACTGCGTCCCTCGGAACTTTTGTACATAGGCATTGATCTCCCTCTCCTTATATCCGATAGGTGAGATACAGAATTAGGAAGGCTGAAACGCGAGGACTAGAGCCTCTCGGATGTTGAAGGTGTCTTTGAGTCGGCTTCCACTTGTTCGGAGTTGTTTCTCTCAAGTATGAGAAGGAAGCTTCTTCTCCTCCAGGCGGCCACTGAGTTCCGGTTGAAATACGCTTACGCCACTTGCCTTGGCGGATGGGCACGCGGATGCTTGGTCACAAGGGTCTCCAACCCCGACCTCTCCGGAGCATCGAACATTGGCTCCGGATACGGAATGTCCACTCCGACGAAGAGCCATTGTGGGTTCGGAACCGAATCCGGATGGCCATAATCTCCACTATTGGTTCGGGAGTCCGTACGGTCGCCATAGAAATCCGCAAAACACATGTTAGCACTTGAAAATAGAGTAAGTCGGTAGTTGTCAGAGATTTGAATACATTACGAGTATGAGAGCTTGAGAGATGCACGGGCAAAGCGGTTATAAGAAGTTTAAGATGGAACCGATTTGCGATAAAAGCTCTTAGGATTTGATAATGGCGAAAAGTGAGGAAAAAGATAGAAGATGAAAGATTTTGTATATATTGGCTTGATTGCAAGTTTCAATCCAACGACTGAGTTTTAATCTTCCAAAAACTATGAACGGCTAAGATTTAATGTTATAAAATGAATGATTACAAAAGCCGCCTAAAACACAGATCTACGTAATAAAGGTAAGTGAGAAGACATGCATTAAATGCGCGACAGACATCATTAATTACTCAGTTTATGCAAATGAAAAGGTTTCCTACTGACCTTTCCTTAAACTATTAATGGCGGGAAATGAATGCACATTAACTACTGAGTGTGAGCAACTGATACAATAGATGCGAGCATGCTTCAAAAGAATTTAAGTACACAAAATTACGCAAACCTCTTCAGCTGAACTTATCAGCCGTTTACCAAACCTCTTCAGCTGAACTTATCAGCTGGTTACCAAACCTCTTCAGCTGAACTTATCAGCTGGTTACCGTTATGTATAAGGAGAATGGTTGTCATGCTGATGACTATGTTCCCCCTTACTATGTACAGTGTGACTTTCCCAACTGAGTCACTGTACTTAGTTATCTGACCTGTCGTACTGATTCCTTATGCTGATACCAATTGTTACCAATTGTTTGGCAATGATGTTCTCAGTAGTCGGCATCTACTGACTCATCTCAGTAGGATCCAGTAGACCTAGCTCAGCGATAGTTCTTCGAACTTGTTCTCGGCTAGTGGTTTTGGTCGGTATATACGCCCTTTGCTTGTCGGTATGGATCTTCTCCATCCTGATATCCTTCTTCTCGACATGGTCTCTGATGAAGTGGTGTCGGATATCCACGTGCTTGCATCTGGTATGTAGAACTGGGTTCTGAGTTATGGCAATTGCACTTGTGGAGTCGCAGTAGATGGGCACTTCATCCTGAGTTATACCATAATCTCTAAGTTGTTGTCGAAGCCAAAGGATCTGGGCACAGCAACTTCCTGCAGCCATGTACTCAGCTTCAGTAGTGGACGTTGCTACTGAATGCTGCTTCTTTGAAAACCAAGAAATTAGCTTGCTTTGCCTAGGGCCCGACAAGTTCGGAAGTTGACTTTCGATCTATCCCGCATCCTGCATAATCGGCATCGAGAATAACTTCGTCGGTATTAAGTTATCATCGGTAGGATACCATAACCCGGACATCGAGGTGTTCCTCTTAAATAGCGCGAGAATCTTCTTGGCGAGTCTAAATGACTTCGCTTGGGATCCGCTTGGAATCTTGCGCATACACCTACAGCATAAGTTATGTCGGGACGGCTAATTTGTTAAATAAAGTAAAGAGCCTATAATAGCTCTATAATCGGTAGAGTTAACGAAGCTCCCTCTTTGTCTAGATCGATTTTAAAGTTCGTGTTCATGGGGATTTTGGTGGCTTCTTTGGAGTCGCAGCCGAATCTCTTGAGAATATCTCGAGTGTATTTGGCTTGATTGATGAAGATTCCTTCGGGTGATTACTTCACTTGAAATCCAAGGAAATAACTCATCTCTCCCATCATGGACATCTCGAATCTCTCTTTCATCATCTTCTCGAGCTGGCGACATATGACTTCGTTTTACGCAACCGAAAATGATGTCGTCCACATAGATCTGAACCAGTAGAATATCATCTCCTGACTTTATGTTGAATAGGGTGCGATCTACTGTCCCCTTCTGAAAACCTTTCTGAAGTAGAAAGTCTTATAGGGTATCATACCAAGCCACGGGTGCTTGTTTTAACCCACACGGAGCTTTCCTAAGTACGTACACTTTGATGTCCCTGCCGAAAGCCGGGCGGTTGTTCCACGTAGACTTCTTCCTTGATGCGCCGTTCGGAAAAGCTGACTTCACATCCATCGATATACCTTAAATCCACGATGTGTTGTATAAGCTAGGAAAAGACGAATGGCTTCCAATCTAGCGGCCTGGAGCGAACGTTTCATCAAAGTCAATTCCTTACGCTTTGTTGTATCATTTAGTCGAGCTTTATTTACGACGATGGCGTTGTTTTCATCTCGCTTGATCTTGAAGACCCACTTAGTTCCAATCATGTGCTGATGTCTAGGTCCGTCGACAAGCTCCCAAACTTCATTTTTGACGGCTGGTTCAGCTCTTCTTGCATAGCAATGACCCGGTCAGCATCTTTAAGTGCGTCCTCTATCGAGCGAGGTTCTTACGTAGACGAGAAAACAAGAGTAAAGTGAGCTTTCTCCTTGACTTAATCTTGATCTCATCCTTATAGTTCCTTGATGGATCTCCAATGATAAGATCGAAGAATGAGCATCGAGCCATGAACGCCTGAGTCGGGCTTCTTCTTCGATACTACTTACGCACGTCGGTAGGTGTATTAGGCATTTCGGTAGTGCGTTACGTGGCTGAAGCAATTCAGTAAGAAGGTTAGGGTCTGCGAGTTTCCGGGTTCGGGGGCATTTAGCTCGGGAACATTAATCGTTCCCCCGAGTTTATATTCTTAGTAGAGGTCTCGGTTACCACTTGGGGCTTCCTCATCGACCGATGTTACTGTTGTTGATTACGTTCGATAGAATCAACTAGGTCGGCTACGTTGCTTGTTAGGCGAGTCGAATTTCTTCATCGTCGACTCATCATCCCAACAATGCTTGGATCTTTTCGGCTTTATCATTTAGTCAGAGATCCCGTAGCTTCTTGCCGACATCTTCGACATTTGACTTTGTATCTTTCCTGTTCTCAGTAACAAATTCATCAAAAACAACATGAGGGCTTTCCTCCACACAAAGAGTTCGATAGTTAAAGACTCTGAAGGCTTTACTGACTCGGGAGTATCCTAAGAATACTCCTTGATCAGATTTGCTATCAAAGACCTTCAACTGATCTTTCCCATTATTGTGGATAAAGCAAGGACAGCCGAAAACATGAAAATGAGAAATAGAAGGAATTCTCCCTTTCCACAGTTCGTAAGGCGTCTTCATGTGTTGTTGTGTCAGTAGTGAGTGATTCTGAGTGTAACAGGCGGTGTCAGTAGCATCAGCCCAAAAATTTGAGGGTAGTCCTGAGTCTGCTAGGAGCGTTCTTGCTGCTTCTTTGAGTGTTACGTTCTTACGTTCAGCAAGTCCGTTCTGCCGAGGGGTGCGTGCAATGATGTCTCGTGCTTAATTCCCTCTTTATCGCAGTATGTCTTAACTGCGAGTTTAGAAACTCTGTTCCTCTGTCTGAGCGTATCTTCTTAATCTTGATGTTCTTTTCCACACTGAGTTTCTTCAGCAGATTGGGTAACTCAGTCTGAACATCAGATTTGTTGGCGATGAAGATGACCCAAGTATATCTCGAGTAGTCGTCAATGACGACGAGGGCATACTTCTTGCCTCTTATAGTCACTGGAGAGAGCCGGCCGAATAAGTCCATGTGAAGCGGTGAAGGATTCCATCGGTGGAAGGTGACGGAATAGGTGGATGACTTTCCTTTATTCCGCTTTCCCTTCGGCACGCTTCACAATTCCGTCTTTGATAAACGATTCTTTGGGCGGTCCTCGACTTTGGAGTTCTTGGCTAGCTTGTTCATGGTCTTGAAGTTCGGGTGGTTGAGTCTCTTGTGCCATAGCCATCCCGACTTGTCACCGATTTTTGTCCGTGCTAGTAAGCAAGTCTCGGGTTACTGCGGTTTTCCGATCCGCAACATAGATATTTTTCCTCCGCGAACACGATAAACTTGTTTTCCCTGTAGATTTGTCAACAATATCACGAAACCGGCGTCAAAGATTACTCTATTAAGATTATCACGGAATTGGTCGTCGAAAGGAGATTATGTTGAAGTCCTTCAACATATGTTACTCTTGAGGCGTGGCGGTCCCAATGTTCGGCGTTCCGTATCCCCTTGTGTAGCCTTTGGAGTTGTCACCGAATTCAATTCCGGGACCATCTTCTTGTACGTAGTTGGTCGGCGAGCTCTTACGGTAAGTCATGTGTCTCGGCGGCCGTTGTCCACTATCCAAGGGTCCTTATGCACCTGCAAAATAGAGGCATTTTTAGGTACCTTTTGGTTCGGTTGGGTCCTTACTGGTTAGTGGGTGATTTTGGAACCCAGATCTGTCTCGGGACCTTAGAAGTCCTAGACTTCTTCTTCTGAACCTTGTCAGCTTTCTTCTCCACAGGACTTGGAGATACTGACTTTCTGCTGATGATTTTGGGTTCAGGCGCTTTCTTCTTCTGAGTCTTAGCGCTTCTCCCGACCCACGGGCTCATAGTAGTACGAGCCGTGCCGAGCCGGGTGCTCATACGGTGGCTCCTTGTGCCCGGTTACGCCCATCGACCTTCTTGGTTCCCCCTGAATTTGATCGCGGTGTCCTGGGGCTGGAACCTTTGGTCAGTTGCTTGTTGCTACTCGGCTGAGGTGCAATCATTTTCTGTTTGTTCTTCGCCTGAGGTGTGGTGTCGAAGCTTGCACCTTTCCTCGACGAACCTATCCGGCCCGAGTTCTTTGAGCTTTTGGAGGTGGAAGCTTCGTGGGTATAGCCAAGGCCTTCTTTTACGGTAGTTGGGCACGTTGTGCTCGAGCATGCTTTCAAGCTTCTCCTTCGCTCCCGGGTATTGTTCGGTCATCAAACCTCTCCAGGACCTCGTCACTCCTTACGAGTGAGTCATAGTCATTCCGCACGTGCGCGAGCTTCGACCGCGGCCGGGCTATTTCGGTCTCTTTCTCGGAATTGTCCTTGGTCAGAACTGAGATCTGAGTCTCTTGAAGCTGAGACTTAGTCATAAGAGATTCAATCTCTTCCTTGAGTCTCGCAACTAGATCGACTGACTCAGTAGAGACCTGACAATCAGAAGAAAGTCTCTGATTCTCAGCCTTTACCTGTTCAAGTTCCTGGATGGTTCTGCTGAACTCTCTGCTCGGTGAATACTGTTCCTCTAGCGGATCGTCGTAGGCTTGTACCACATCTAGAGGATCATCTGTGACCGAGCACGTGTCTTGTGTGCTGTGTGAAGAAGAAAGAGGTAATAACGTGTTTAGAATTTACCTCAGCCTCTTCTCCGGCCATCAGACAATATTCGGCTGACTCATCAGGAACTGTCTCTGCGACCTCAACTGCGACGAATGCGGCTTCGTCTTGAGAAGAATACATGAATGTATCCTCCTCAATTGAGTTGTCGGATATCTCTCCGGCTATATAGGCTGCCGTCTCTCGGCGAATTTCTTTCTCCCGGCTTTGCCGTTACGCTCTTTGAGCACTGAGAGTTTGGGATAATCGTGCGATAGTGTCCCTCCTTCTTGCGGTTGTAGCGGGTGGATGTTCTGCTTTGCTCTTACCAGTGAGTCTTTAGACGGATGCGGCGAGACTCCGATTTCCCGCATTCGGTAGAAGGATTAGATTCTTCTTTCTTATGATATTCTTTCTTACGAAGAAGAATCTCGGTTGTATTTCCTCGGCTTTCGACTCTCTCCTTTTCCCTCCGATATTTGAGAGCCATCAATGCTAGGCGGTCGGGGCACGAAGTCTCGGAAGACTTTGCTACCGATGTGGCCACGGCTTTGCTTGAGGAAATAGGCTTGGCTCCGGGTATTGCTGATTGTTGCCTTGAAGGCGTGATCGAAGCGTGTGTCGTTTGGAGCGCTTAAGCACTTTTGGGGTAGGCTATGCTCGAATTCCTCCAATTTTAATTACGAAAATATAACATCGGGAGTTAGAGCATTTAGATCGGAGCGACGTAAATAAGTAGCAAATGGAAGCCACTTACGTCGGGCAACGCTCTCAAGATCTTGGTGTTCATCTCCTTGTTGGTGAACGACCTCCCCGGCCCATTGATGACATTGACTTGATTGGTGAATCGACACTCGGCTCGTCAATGGTTTCATGTAGGCTCCATTGCAAAGGCGTCGAACCTTCGAAGCTCTAGCTCATGCTTGTTTTCTTTGATCCGAGGGGTTCCATGGCTCAGTACGCCAAGGCGTCCCATAGCTCTTTCGCCGTCTTGCAATCCTGTACCCTTCCGAGGTGTGAATAACTGAGCGTAGTCAGTATGGCATTACGTGCAACTCGGTCAAGGTTGTGCAGCTTCTTCTCTTCAGGCGTGAATGCAGATTTGTCTTTGGGAACCTTAGCACCAGTTTGTGCTCCCGCGCCTCCTCCAGTAGCAAATATTACGCTGTCGATCATGGGAATGATCGGTCCTGACTCTAGGACATCTGACATGCTGTCGTGGAGTGACGTTAGGTGTGCCTCCATACGTACGCGCCATACCGTGTAGTTCTCTATTGAGAACATCGGTACCATCCTAATACCTGACATATTAGACATTGTAAGAGTAAGAGTATAAGGATGCTGAAAAGATGCTTATGCAGTGAAAACGGTTTTTTGGATCAGTTCGAGAGGACCAGTATTTCAGAACCGGCGATCAGTTGAACACCGTGTGCTCTGATACCAATTGTTGGTCCGGAGACGATAAGTCGAGGTGTAGAGGGGGGGGTGAATACACACCGAGCTCGGTTTCTTTTTCTCAATGAAGGTCGACCGAGGCGATGATTGCAACCGATGAACGAGTGCCAAATAAGCCTTCGATCGCGGGACAGAGTGAGTCGGCCCCTGCGAGCTCTCTCCCTACCGACTGTTGTCGAGTACTTTGAGAATCGATCGGAGGCTGTTGTGCGGAAAGTGTGGGGCCCGGAATTCGTCTCTTTTGAAAACACGTTTTAGCAAATTAAATTTTTTGGTGTGCGCTTTATAAAATACGTTTTATGCAAGCTTATGATTTTCAAGTCGGTTGAATGCTATGCAATAAAACGGTAAAAAGGAACACAAGCGATTTAACGTGGTTCGGATACGCAAGCTCCTACGTCCACGGTCCCGAACAAGGCAAGAGAACTTGTTGATTATTTACGAGCAAGCCTCGGCGGGGATCCTGTCTGTTTGGACGGTTCCCTCTAAGTTATAGTCCTTAGCGACTTTACAATCCAAACCTAAGTCTGAAAGGGAAGGGAATTTTCTCCAACTGAGAAGGAGTTCTTACAATAAGAACAATTCACTAAATGTGAACTCCTTCGAATCTAAGCTATAAATATGACAATGAGCTTAGTCTAGAGAAGAAAGGGATCTAAGAACTCTAGAGAGAAAAACTGAGAAATCTTCTAAGTATGCAAGTTTTCCTCTGGATGATCTTTGAGTGTTCTAGAGCGTTTATGAACTTGAGATTGTCCCTTCGAAATTCCGTCGTCGGAGCTTCAAAAACTTCTCTATTTATAGTTGTGAGTTATGACATATGTCCGTTGGAGACGACGATGCCACATGTCACAAGCTTCCAAAGAAAACGGCCATAATTCGAACTTGTTGCAGCAGGGCAGTTAATGCACTGTTCATGAGAGCAGACTTTCTTGTGTAGAGTAGGTAAGCGTTGTCGGCTTCTCATTGGTCGAGGTTTGTAGTTGGTGAGAATGTCGAGTTGACCGTTCAACAACCTCGTATGTCTTCTGTCGAACTTTTCGAAAAGACTTGAATAGTCGGGTCTCTTTCCGTAGGATACGATGAGGCGAAAAGTCTCTGTCTTCTTCGGTGAGTCGGCTGACGGGGCATCTACCGAGTAGGTCGGCTTGCGGCTGCGAAGGTATTGTGCTTGTTTCGTTCTTCTGGCGATGACTATCGGTGGGAGTAGTCTTCTGCGATGATTTGTCGGTGATGCGTTGTCTTCGACCGAGTACAAGATCATTCCGGATCGAAGAACACAAGCGATTACACGATGACGTGGGGTTCGAAAAGTATCTTCGACAGAAGATCAGTTCAACAACTACCCCGTACAGGACTTAGACAAAAATAATAAACAATACATCAAGTCTAACCTATACATCAGCTAATCCTAACGACACACTAATCTACTGATATCAGCTAGGTTTTGGGATCTTCAATTCCATAGTACTACTATGATTTCCCCCAATTTTCTTTTAACCGAACAACAGCTGAGTATCATCTACTGACTCATATCCAACAAAGCTTAAGGCCATATGTTTACCCTATGAGACAATTGTAAATGTAAGGAATCATAATGAAATATTATAATATGAAAACAAAAAGACAATTAAATAAACAACCACCTGGTCGAGTGAATTACTGTCAACTATATTCACATCATCGTAACAAATGCAAGAACTCTACTATTATCACCATAATAGATCTTGAATGAAGTACTGCTTATAGAAACTGATTCAGACCAAAAATACTTCATAAGAAATGCAAGAACTCTACTAGATGGATTACGATCGGAGTACAGGAAAGTGTCGATGAAGGAGAATAATACTACTACTAAACTCGATGCTAAAAGGGAAATATCAATTAATCCAACCATTAGATGTCTTTCCTGCTACTATACAACTTTTTTTTTACTTCATTCCTTGAAAATCTTACAAACAACAATTCAAGAACAAATCTTGGCATAACTTATCAATGATTGATACCATAATGCAGAAGCAACTTGGATGATTTTTTGTTTTGTAATGTAACCAAACATATTCAATCTACAATGTGAGATTAAAATTTAACTAATCTTATGCGATGCAATATTGTTAATACATGTGTGAAAGCAGAGTTCAACTCCGGGAAGCATCGAGATCGCCTTCCATCAACATCTCATACATCACAATCAAAACTCATCATTTTAAGACCGTAATCAACTCAAATTCTTCCATGCAACCCTCAATTTCGAATTGGGCTTTTATCTCGGAGAAACATTTTCGGGAATTCGATCGATCGCCAAGACCGAACGTGGCAAACCATATTCGGACATATCTTCAACTGATCAAATAAATACACCCAATTAATCACCCATCCCAAACACTCAACCAACATTATAAGAACCATCTTAATTTTTTTTAAAAAGAAGACAATTATTCAACAAGAAACACAAAATGAGAAAAAGTGAAGCAAAAGCAAGAAAGAGAGAGAGTACAGAGAGGTCTTGAGAGATGTTGGAGATCTCCTGTAGTATTTGCGGAGAAAATCTCTCAATTTTAGCGAAATTGAGACGGTGCGCAGAAAAAGGTGAATTGTGGACAGAAACGGGATGCGCTGATCGGTGAATTGTCGCCGGAGATGGAGTTCAGGTGTACTGGCCGTGAATTGTCGCCGGAGATGGAGTTCAGGGAGGAGGGAGATGGAGTTGGGCGATGGAGTTGAGAGGAGGGAGACGGGGAAATCAGCGCGCGATCGAGAATTGTGAAAAAGTAAAAAAAAAAAACCTAGGTAATTTAGATTATAAGTAGTTTAATAATTAATTAAGTAATAATTAATTTAGTTCTTAATTAGTTAAGATAACTCAAATTATTAATGAAGAAAATAAACCGTAAGTATTGGGAAAATCTAGTCACTAAGTATAAATTAATAGTTAAGTAAATCAGTTAACGACAACGGAGATCGGACAACAATAGTTAAACCGTTGTCAAAATATTTAAAAATTGAATACAACAACAGAGAAACAACAACGGTAAGCAAACGTGTTGTTAAAATTGACTACAACATGGGAGAAACGACAACAGTAGGCAAAATCGTTGTCAAAATATAAAAAAGTTAAGTATAACAACTGCGAAACAACGGTTATTAAAACGTTGTCTATGAGCACATTTTTTAACTAAGACAATAAATAAACGACAACGGTTATGTAGACTGTTGTCTATGAGCGCACTTTTGGTCTTTCCACAACAGGTCAACGACAACGGCGCAAAAAAAACCATTGTCTATGAACGCACTTTTTGACTTACAACAACGTTTTTATTTACGACAACATTTTCTTAAGATACGACAACGGTTATTTATAAAAAAACGTTGTCTATTAAGCATTGTTGAAGGTCATTTTTCTTGTAGTGTTACTTTCTACACTTAATATAGATTTTCTAACAGTTTGAACTCGGGGTTTGAATACACTTGAAATATAAAGTAGCACCACAAGGAACTATAGAGGTCTATGAAGGAATAATAGGGTTTACAGTAAGGCTACCTTCCTCCTGGTGTGTTGTCGCGGCTCCGATTGTTGCTCCTGTGTCAGATCTTCTGATCTGTGTCCCGGCCTTTTTCTCCCTCTGGGTGGTCAGAGATCTGAAGAAAATAAATTTATTCTCTCTCTATAAACTCACGCCACTCTCGATTTTTATGAATCAATTGTGTGAGTTTCTGAACAGAATACTAATATATATAGGCTTCAAAAACCTATATAATATTAATATATTTGTAGCCCATTAATTTAATTATAATCCAATGGGCTTCTATTAAATCGACCCATAATATAATTAATTAATTTATTGGGCTACTAAAATTTATCAATTAATTGGCCCACCAATTAATTCCGAATAAATAACATTATTAAATAATGTAAAATACATTAATCCATTAATAATGAATTCGAGAGATAATAAATTACTAGGCAACTAATTGGGCCGGATCGGGGATCCAATACAAGAAATAAAGTGGGCCTCCAATTAATTAATTATCCATGCTCGGCCCGAGCAAAATTAATTAATTAACACGCATTCATTCCACTAGAGAATCCGTCTTGACTTACCCCTTTATCCCAATTTGAGCAAGGGCTTGTATTTTAGACTTAATCGATCTCCAGTATTTAAGATAGAAATATCCGTTAATTAATTAAGCTTTCCGATTGCTTAAATTAATTAACATCTTGTATTCCTGAGTAGTACCACTCGACCTTATTAACACACCTGAACTTAATCAACCGGCCGGGTTTAGTGTGCTAATCCTTTCGAGTTCCTCAGGGGATATTATCAACCCATTCCTGGGATACGGCTGCAAGATACAGACAACCAGCCTGAGCCACAAATGACTACTAACACCCAAGATACGTAGATCCGGTCGCTCATTGGACGTTCACCATAGTAGGTCAAAGTGATAGATAGCCAAATGCACTCAGCTGAAGTCTTACCAAGCTTAAGATCAGCTAAGTCACCGAGATCTTGGTTCTCCACTAAGGTCAGTTAGGAGAACACATCTCACTGTGATCCTTCAATACACCACCTTAAGTGTACCAGTAAAGACAAGCAGCTAAGACAAGCCACTTCTTATCTAAACTGCAGCTTAAGCCGACAACTTCATCCTTAAGTTGTCTCAGCTGTGTTAACTGTTTATATCTTGTCAGTTCAACCAATTTGTGTTGTCTTCTGTGATACCCGACACACCACACAAATCTAACTATTATACAAGATAAAGGATAACATGTGCAAATATACATATTTATCAGATAGGAGAATAAAATAGTGGTAAGGACAAAAACACATTGTATACAAGCATAAAAAGTGCTTCCAGTATACAAAATCCCAACAATTCTCCCACTTATACTAAAGCAAACTTTTAGTATACAATGTGTCAGTTCTAGGTACAAACTAGTACCCTGTTATCTATCCTATCTATCACGACATCTTCTCCCACTTATACAAAAGTTTCTGTAGTCCTAAGTGGGGGGCATCTCTACCATCCCAAAGCCACGAACATGCTTCTCGTAAGCTGGGAGTGGCAAGCTCTTCGTGAAAGGATAAGCTAGGTTTACTTCGGTTCTAATTTTGTCAATCACCACGTCACCTCAATTTACGAATACTCGTATAATGTGGTACTTCCGGTCTATGTGTTTTAACGCCTTGTGAGATCTAGGTTCCTTAGAATTTGCCACTGCACCCGAGTTATCACAATAAATTGTGATAGTCTTAGGCAAGTTCAGAACAATATCAAGATCCTGGAGGAAATTCTTGAGCCAACTGCCTCTTTCGAAGCTTCTGAAGCAGCCACATACTCTGCTTCCATGGTTGAGTCTGCAATGCATTTCTGCTTTGCACTCCTCCATGAAACGGCTCCACCTCCCAAGGTAAACACATAACCCGAGGTAGACTTCTTCTCGTCGGACCGGTCGGCCACGGAAATCCGATTCGTATAACCCAAAGACACTAGACTTCGGACCGGTAAACAAGCCTATAATCTCTAGTCCGTTTAAGGTACTTGAGAATATACTTGACCGCGATCCAAGTATTCTTTTCCAAGGTTAGGCGATATCTTGAGACCATGCCTACGGCATATGAGATATCTGCTCTTGTACAAAGCATCGCATACATGAGGCTACCGGCAGCGGAAGCATATGGTACTTGCCTCATATTTTCTATCTCTTCGGGCGTTTTGGGCACTGATTCTTGGATAGAAAAATGCCATGTCCGAAAGGTACTAAACCTCTCTTGGCTTTTGCATGCTAAAACGCAATAACAGTGTCAATATAGGACACTTGTGATAAGCTTAACATCCTTTTTCTGGCGATCTCGAATAACCTTGATCCCAAGGATGTAAGCGGCTTCACCTAAGTCCTTCATTTGAACTGCTCGGATAACCACGTCTTTACGCTCGATAACACTTCAACATTATTGCTAATGCGAAGGATGTCATCTACGTAAAATGCAAGAAACACCACCGATCCGTTAACACAAATACGTTACACACACCTCGTTAGGGACGGGATACAAATCCATAGGATTTGACTACTTCGTCAGCGAAAGCTGGTGCCATAACCGAAAATCTTGCTTAAGTCCATGAATAGACTTCTTAAGCTTCCATATTAGATGCTCTTCGCCCTCCTTCACATAACCATCTGGCTGTTTCATGTAGATGTCCCTACCTTTTTCAAGGTGACCGTTTAGGAAAGCGGTTTTGACATACATTTGTCAGATCTCTAGTTTCATGTGAGCTGATATGGCAAGGAGAATCCGAATGGACTTGATCATTGCTATAGGCGAGAAGGTCTCTTCATAATCGATACCTTCTTTCTGGGTAAAACCCTTCCCCACTAGTCTGGCCTTAAACGCCATGATCTCTTCATTCGGTGCTCTCTCTTTCTCTTGTATACCCACTTACTACCAATAGCATTGAAGCCCTTAGGTAGTTCGGTGATCTCGTATACATCCATATCGATTATGGACTCAAATTCCGAGTCCATGGTGCATCTACATCTCCCACTACTTCATTGTAAGTTCGGGGATCCACGGTATCTTGTTCATCCGCCGGGAGATAATTAAACGTCTCCATAGTGAACATATACCGATCAGTGTAAATATCACCCTCCCACTACGTCGAACGGTGTCGGGAGGCTGTGTTAGCAGTTGTGCGGTTACTCGTGGAGTACTATCTTGCACAACCGGGTCGTTCAAGTGGAACCCGACCACCTTGTAATTCCTCAAGGATGATGTCGACTCGAGATTTTTGGTTACTAATGTAATCCTCTTTTAAGAACCGAGCGTTAGGGCTAACAACGATCTTGTTCTTTAGGATCATAAAAGTATCCACCTTTTGTTTCCTTCGGATGCCCTATGAACAACATCACTTCGAACGTGATTCCAATTTGTCGGCCGCCTATTTAGCACATAAGCGGGATAACCCCAAATCCTTAAGTGGTGCATACTTGGGTTTGTGCCCGCTCCACAACTCGAAAGGGATCTTTTGTACCGACTTGGAATGCACACGGTTCGGCAAGTATGCTTGCAGTCTCTAGGGCATATCCCCAAAAGAAAACCGGCAAAGTTGCATAACTCATCATCGACCGAACCATCTCTAAGAGACTTCGGTTCCTTCTCTCGACACACCATTCGCCGAGGCGTGCCCGTGATGTCACCGGGATGTAATCCCACATTCGTCAAGTAGTCCTTGAACTCGTTGGACAGGTATTCCCCACCACGATTAGATCGTAGTGTTTTGATTTCTTTACCTAGCTTCTTCTCCACTTCTGCCTTGAATTCCTTAAAGGTTTCAAAGCAATCCAACTTGTGGCGAAGAAGGTAAACATATCCATACCTCGAGTAATCGTCAGTAAATTTGACGAAGTACTCATACCCTCCACGAGCTTGTGTAGACATAGACCCACACAAGTCAGAATGTATCAAACTTAATGCTTCTGTGGCTCTATAACCCTTTGCCTTCAAAGGCCTAGTCATCATCTTTCCTTCCAAACAGGTTTCACAAGTTGGAAATGGTTCAATCTTGGAGAGACTCCAATGATCCATATTCCACCAACCTCTGAGTCCTGTTAAGATTGATGTGACCTAGTCTGAAGTGCCATAGATAAGTTTGGTTTACCTTAGAAGAATCTTTCCTCTTCTTAGGATTTGATGATGAGGAAGCAATATTAACAGAACTACGCGGTTTACAAGTAATAGTATATAAAGATCCGTTTAATGGTCCACCACAGATAAAATCATCGTCTTTCATGATAGAAACTTCACTATCAAAACTTGATTTATAACCATCCATGGTGCAGAGTTTTGAAACAGAAATAATGTTTCGCCTAAACTCAGGCACATATTAAACATCTTTAAGTACTAAAACAGAACTATCAAAAGATAGATTTAAATCTCCAATGGCAATTGCAGGAACTTTCAATCCATTGCCCATTGAGACTACCACCTCGCCATTGCTCAATTACCTTTTCTGCAAGAAACCTTGCAAGGTGTAACAAACATGATCAGTTGCCCCCGAATCCACTACCCATTCGTGGGTAGAAGAGGAAACCAGAACAGTTTCAGTTACAAGAGCGACTCGCGTCTCTTCTGCATTTTGCCTTGACATCCGGATTATAATTCTTCCAGTGTCCTTTCTTACCATTCTTGAAGAACCTTCCTTTCTCCTTTGACATTTGCATGTCGCCCGTAAGGACCGTCTTCTTACTCCCCTTTGCTCTTCTTGAAATGTCCACCCTTTCGTTTCTTTTTTCGGTTTCCGCATTTCGGAGGATTCCTTGAACTACTAGGGATATTCAAGACTTGAGCACTCTTGCCCTTTTCTATAACCACTTTGACCGCTACCAAAGATTTGAGTAACATACTCAAAGTAAGCTCATTCTTAGACATAGCGGTCTTAAAAAAGTTCTTATAGAACCTTTGCAGAGCATTTATTGGGAAGGTAAGATATCTCTTCCACTTTGTAAAATTATTTAAAATTGTAAACCCGTTAGGGTTTGGTTGGTGAGAGCTTGTTTAGGAACTCGAAATTAAAGTTTTTCGAATGACATATACGAAAAAATATAAATTAAAAGCATGTATAAAATTAATATTTGCACATAATTCGTAATTAACAATCATTGTAACCTTTTGAAAAACCAATGATGTTAAAAACCTCGAACCGCTCTAGGAATTTCACTAGCAAGCCACGCAGGTGGACGTTTACTAGCGTAACCCTAAACCAAGCTATTTACCTAGCTCTTTAATTTCAATCCACATCTAGGTTCTTGAAACGAATGAAATTAATAGTTCGATATTCGGACCATGTCACTATTAAAACGCGGGAAGGGACTTCGAGGGAAGTGAATTGTACTGCGGTGACATCTAAGCATTGACCATTAATTTGACCAAATAGAATCAAATTCTCGAAATTGACATACTTACTCGAACCATGCCGCATTCAATTTGATCTAATTAGCCATCCTATTTAATTATTATCTTCTAGAGTACTCGTGTTTACTAGGCACGCAAGCCACGCAGGTGGACGTTTACGGCTTCGCTCCCACTACTCAATAATAATCAAATATTGTTTTGGAAAACTCATCTCACAAAGCGGTAGCTCAAAAATGCAAGCAAGCCACGCAGGTGGACGTTTACTTACAAAATCTTACTACTTTCGTGTAGAGTCCAATTAATGGAGGTCCGATTAACTGTTTAATATCCAAATTAATGGAATCTAATTAAACATTTAATTTTAAAAATTGCTTAGTCTTTTTATTCAAAAGGTTTGTAACGAATCATGCATATCACATAATTCCTAAAGCATGCAATTTCTAAGCGCATATAATAAAACGTGCTCGCGAAAAATAAAACATGCTTTTAGAAACGATATAAATCCTATTTACATGCTTTTCTAAGCGCAATTAATCACATAATCGCATGCTAAAGCATAAGTAAAAATAAATACGTAAATAGGAAATTTAAAATCGTTATCGGGCTTTAAAACACGTAATTCCTAACTATTACATTGCCCGATAAAAATACAGATCTTCGAAATCTTGAAAATCTTTGAATCTGGAAACTGTGTCGAAAACTGCATCGAACCGTCGTCGCCACGTCATCGTGGGGTCCGCCACGTGGCGGTGCACATGGCGGCACGTTTACGCCTCGGTCGCAGAGAGGGCCGACGTGGCGCGCCACGTCGGCCGCGCCATGTCAGCATCACCTTCTTCATCAAATCGCGCCGCCGCCGCCGTTCCGAGCCTCGCCGGAGCCCGCCGTCGTCGGGGGGAAGATGCCCGCGGCCACGCAAACCTTTCCCCACCTCGCGCCGCCGCTGCGCAATAAGAGGGAATCGAAGCTGCGCGCGGCCGCGCTTCCGGCAGGCGAGCGCGCGGCCGCCGCGGCCTCCACGGCCCGGCGCCGCCGTTTTCGTTGTCTGGTACCGCCCCTAGGCACGATCCTCACGCCTGGGCTACCCAAATCCGGCGACAATTGCCGCCGCCGCGCCGGGAATCAAGCGAATTTTGCATCCCGTCGCCGGCGAGCTTCACCGCTCAAATTCGTACACTTCGAGCCGCGATTCGATCAATTGAAAAAGGGGAAACATAATTGGAACACTCACGACCACCGTGTAACGGATTCCAGCCGAGATTAGTTCCTCAATTTCCCGAATTTCAAACGATTCGCCGGAACGAATTCATAACGAGCAGCGAACTTCAGACGTCAATTCCGGTCGCACCCGGGATCGGATGACCCCATACGACCTATCAACAAGAAGCTTGTAAGACGAGGATTCTATTGGTTCAAGCCGATCGGAAATCCGACTACGGACTGGCCGGGAATCGCCGCCGCAAGATGTGGCGGAACCCTAGAAAACAAGGGTTTTCTCGCCAATTTGGGGATTTCTGGACAGCACGACCACTTCTCCTTTCCGACGCTATTACGGACAAACCAGAAATCGGAATGAGTCGTGCGACCTATCCAGACGAAGCTAACGCGAAGACGAACAAACCTATCCGAACGGATCGGAAGGACACTGTAGCACGCGCCCTCACGCGCTGTCGCAAGCCGGCGCCCGTGTTCTGCCAGAAACTAGGTTTTCGCCCTTCCGCTCCGTCGCGCCTCGATTTTCGTGCCAATCGGACCAATTACAGTACAACAAACAGTACAATCACATAGCACATTGATCCTATCAACTACTCGTGGATTTTCTCACGAGAAAAACGTTACAACGGGGTCAAAACAGTGGCTCGCAGGCCGCCCCAAACACGAAATAGCCCGATAACGACGAAATAAAACCTAATCATGCATCTAACAGCAACAATCAGAGCCTAAACCTGGCTCTGATACCAATTGAAGGAATAATAGGGTTTACAGTAAGGCTACCTTCCTCCTGGTGTGTTGTCGCGGCTCCGATTGTTGCTCCTGTGTCAAGATCTTCTGATCGGTGTCCCGGCCTTTTCTCCCTCTGGGTGGTCAGAGATCTGAAGAAAATAAATTTATTCTCTCTCTATAAACTCACGCCACTCTCGATTTTTATGAATCAATTGTGTGAGTTTCTGAACAGAATACTAATATATATAGGCTTCAAAAACCTATATAATATTAATATATTTGTAGCCCATTAATTTAATTATAATCCAATGGGCTTCTATTAAATCACCCATAATATAATTAATTAATTTATTGGGCTACTAAAATTTATCAATTAATTGGCCCACCAATTAATTCCAGATAAATAATATTATTAAATAATGTAAAATACATTAATCCATTAATAATGAATTCGAGAGATAATAAATTACTAAAGCAACTAATTGGGCCGGATCGGGGATCCAATACAAGAAATAAAGTTGGGCCTCCAATTAATTAATTATCCATGCTCGGCCCAGAGCAAAATTAATTAATTAACACGATTCATTCCACTAGAGAATCCGTCTTTGACTTACCCCTTTATCCCAATTTGAGCAAGGGCTTGTATTTTAGACTTAATCGATCTCCGTATTTAAGATAGAAATATCCGTTAATTAATTAAGCTTCTTGATCGCTTAAATTAATTAACATCTTGTATTCCTGAGTAGTACCACTCGACCTTATTAACACACCCGAACTTAATCAACCGTAGGGTTTAGTGTGCTAATCCTTTCGAGTTCCTCGGGGGATATTATCAACCCATTCTCGGGATACGGCCGCAAGATACGGACAACCGGCTGAGCCACAAATGACTACTAACACCCAAGATACGTAGATCCGGGTCGCTCATTGGACGTTCACCATAGTAGGTCAAAGTGATAGATAGCCAAATGCACTCAATGAAGTCTTACCAAGCTTAAGATCGCCTAAGTCACCGAGATCTTGGTTCTCCACTAAGGTCGGTTAGGAGAACACATCTCACCGTGATCCTTCAATACACCACCTTAAGTGTACCAAGTAAAGACAAGCGGCTAAGACAAGCCACTTCTTATCTAAATCTGCCGGCTTAAGCCGACAACTTCATCCTTAAGTTGTCTCATTTGTGTTAGCTTGTTTATATCTTGTCGGTTCAACCAATTTGTGTTGTCTTACGTGATACCCGACACACCACACAAATCTAACTATTATACAAGATAAAGGATAACATGTGCAAATATACATATTTATCAGATAGGAGAATAAAATAGTGGTAAGGACAAAAACACATTGTATACAAGCATAAAAAGTGCTTCCAGTATACAAAATCCCAACAGTCTAAACTCCGATTAACCACACCAAGCGATCTCGGTCACACAGACCGACTGCACACGCATCTTTAGGCCTAGTACCATCCCAGCCTTGTCATAAATTTAAAGCACTGCATATTTGTCATGGGGCTAGGCGGTTCCTTTTATGCTAGGGGTGGGAGCACAGCACCTCCCACCCCCGGATTTTGACAAGTGTAAATTCATCTCCCAACTCAACTCTCTCACACCGTAGATGAATTTCACACTTACACTTGTCAAAATCTGGGGGTGGGAGGTGCTGTGCTCCCACCCCTAGCATAAAACAAATCGGGCTAGGCATACACAAAGAAATCATGTTAGTAGCCCTTCGAGAAGTAGCCAGCATATTGGGCCCCACTTTCTCAACAATTTATATAAAAAGAAAAGGTTATTAACATATACCATACAAATACAAAATAGTTATTTCCATAATAATATTCTACAGTATTTAAGAACCCTCAACTTTTTAAAATTTTCAAATTTGACAAGTTTTAAATTGAATCAATTTCAAGTGTCTTTTTCTGGTTTTGTATTAACGATTCACTAAGTATGATAACAAAATATATTTTTGAGAAGATATGAAAACTGGTCAGTATTGAACGTGCTGAGTACAAAAGTTTCATTACCAATCCAATGAGCAAAAAAATGAAAATAGTCGCGGAATTTTTTTCTCTCACTATTTGAGTGTTGTTACTAATAAAGTAATATTTTTTTCAATTTTTTTTAATGATGAAGTAACCACAATCACTATTGAGGTGAATAAACTTTGCTCTCACATAGCATACAAACCATATAAAAGATGTAAAATCACCCTACTTACGTAAGTGGTTGATTTTTGTATTTAAGGGAGGGGAATAATTTAAAAATCAGCTCAAAAGAAAATTGTAAAATAGCTAAATAAAAAAAGAGGAAAAAAAAAACAGATTCATAAAAGGGGCTGATGAGATAGAACTTACTGCCGACTAATATTAAATCCATAATAATTTTAAAAAGCAATTTGACGCAACAGAAGCAATTTGACACTTGAAAAATTCATTTATTTTATTTTATTCCAAACAAATATTAAATCCGCCGATCTCTCTATTCCTGTCCCCCCTCTCTCTTGATGCATTGACACGCGATTATCCTCTGTTTTCTTGTAAGCTCTCACTTTTCTGTATCTATTGGATTGATGAAAAGCATCAAATGTTTCTTTTTATTGATCTATCTCCACTTTTCTTGCTCCTGCAATTTGTTAATAGTACCGATTGTTGATTCCAGCTGATTTGACAATTCACACGCATAGATCGTTCTTTCTGTGCCAGCATTTTCTTGAAATTTTCTGTGGTTATATTTAAGATGCATCTGTATGATTTTTATATTCATTTGACGCGCTGAATTAAGGTAACTGCGAAAAGTTTTTGGCAATAAACCTAGTTTGATTCCGAGGCTTTTTTGTTTTTATATATAACAGGTGAATTATCTTCAAGTCAAAATTTATTTGTTATTATTGTTTTTTAAATTAATTTTCTCATCTGCATGCGAAGTAACTTAGTTGCTTTTCTGGAAATTTAGGGCTTGAGTTGCTGTATCAGTAGAGAGATAATTAATCGTACAGAATGGCTTGTAAGGGATTTTGGGAATGCCTGTTAAGGCTTTTGACCTTCTTGTTGATGCTTGTGGGTGCGGCTATTGCTGGATATGGCATATACATCTTTGTGGAGTACAATAATGCCGCTTCATCTGGTGGGGATGTCCCCCTTCCTCCAACAAGTCCGGAGATAGTAAAGCTCGGTCGGCCCATGCTATTAGCTGTATCTTTGGGCGATAGCATTTTTGACAAACTACCCAAGGCATGGTATGTAGAGATAACCAGCTCTACTTTGTTATTGGTTTTGATATTTGTACGTTTTTGGTTTTTGGAGTATCACTATTTTCTTTATTGTTGCATTTAATTTTCATGAGAAAACTTTTGCGGAGTAACTCTGTGTTCTATGTGTTTGGATAGTGAAAAGTCTCAAAAGGGCTCGGTCAAATAACATGTACTTACTTAGAACCATCTGAACAGCTCATTAACAAGCCCTTATATGTGCTTATTGCAGGTTTATTTATCTTTTCACTGGATTTGGTGTACTTGTTCTTTTCATTGGTTGTTGTGGTTTCATTACAATGGCTCTTCCTGGTCGAGGTGGTTGCTGCCTGAGTTGTGTATCCTCCCTTACCACTCCTACTGCTTAAACCGATTGCTCTTATGGTTCTTTATATGATAAATATTTTATAGACTAGGTGGTTTGACTGCTATAGCGACTAATGATGAAGCCATTTTCATTTTGTAAAAGCACAAGCTGTATCCCAAATATCATTTCAGTTTGCTGGGCAAGTGCTTCAAAGTTTGAGCATGAAACTTCAGGGCTGCACGCTCTCAGGAGATTCTTTGATGAAGAATATTGTAATTTGTTAACAGTAAGTGTATTCTCCTGGTCAACACAGTTTCTCACTTGGGAAGGTAAATATCATGATACCTTCGTAATTAAGAAGCCTCACTAACTATGTCGATCGCTAGGTTTTATCTTATATCGTTCATCTGAATCATTTATGTGCCATATAATGCAAACAAGTTAGTTTTGCAAAATTATTAAGATGGTAGACTGTTGTTTTTCTCGTTCTCATGAAGATGGTTGAGTTCCTTAAGATGATAAAGTTCTCAGTACTTGTAGTCCTTCTGATATTGGTGGAGTTGGGATCAGCTGCTTTTATGTTCTTTGACAACAGCTGGATGGAGGTTAGTTAAACTTGTCTTTGATATCAAACTTATTCGTGAATCTAATTCATGGGAAAATTGTACAGAAAATTCCAACCGACAAAACTGGAAACTTCGATAAGATATATGACTTTCTGGAGGACCATTGGGACAGTGTCAAGTGGGTTGCCCTTGGTGCTGTTATACTACAGGTAATGCTACTATTTACGTATGCTTGGTCAAGAATCAGAATGCTTATATGCTTCATGAAAAATAACTATTGTTTCAGTTGCGGCACCAGAAAACCATCATTGAAACTCGTAGTTTTGAAAATCTTTGGAGGCTTATGCCTTGAGGTTAGGTGGCAGAAGCTTACACCTTAGTTTTGTGAGGTGCTTGCTGTGTGTGTGTCTATATTTTTTAGAGCAGTTTTTTTTAGGTTGCAATTTTTGTGTTCTTGGTAGTTCTGAATGGATTTTCACAAGAAACAAACACTTGAAGTCCTAATTCGACAGACACATTAACTAACTCAGACACAGCTCTCTCCCAAAATAGTCACAAGTTGCAACCTACGTCATGTCTGTCTCCTTTCATTTTCGGCAGCACCTTATGACATAGGCTTTCTTTCTGCCTCCTCATCCCTGGCAGTAGTGCAAATAATGTGTATATTGGACATGTATATGATATGTTTGTCATGTTGCGCAGAAAATTTATATCGTGTCTGGGCTGTTGCTATGCTGGGAACTAAGATTATCTTATTGTCAAGGTTTACAATCATGTTTGCCTCGAGGCTTACGCCTCATGGTGTTATGGGAAAATGCCTTGAGTCCCGTTTTAAAATATTAATGCATATCGGGAAGGGGGTAAATCAGCCGAGTTTAGTTGTAGGCTTGTAGCCAAACTAGAAACCGACTCAAAATTTAAAGCTCGAGCTCAATCCCAAATTGATATAGTTACAATATCAAGCTCGAATCTGATGAACTTGGTATGTTCGGCCGATTCCTAGCTATATTTTTAATGGTGAACTGTGTTAAACCAAAACTTAAAAAATTGGAACGTCCGTGAATGGATTCCACAAGCTTAAATGCATATATACAATCATAAGAAACTTATAGACAAGCAGCAAAAAGAAGTGAAAAATATGGGGATAAAATAAAACTGAAGTAAATGAAAACCACCTAGAATGGGAACTGAGCAGTTGATATCTAAAAAAGCAACCTGTGGACAAGTGGTGGTCTCGGAAAGAAACTGCCTAATCAATGCAAATAAACTATCAAATTGAATTACCAGTAAAGGAGTGCAATTTAACTCCTACATAACTCCTCAGCCACTTTTCCCACCTTGCTATTTTTGTGTACAACAACCAGTCCACCTCCTTTCGCCATGTTAACAGACGTCAGTATGTGTGAATGAGTGGAACAGGCTGCTGCTGAGATGTATTGTCCGTCGATGTGGCATTCGGAGTAGGATCCATATGAATGCTGGACCATAAGTGAGAAGGGCCACTGAAATAGAGTAGGAAATAGAAAATTGGAAATGACGAAGAGAATGGGGATAGGGTTCTGTTGTTCTTATAATGTGGGCAATCCTGTAAAATATTGAAATACTAATGGTTAAATTTAATTTTAAGCTCAATAAGGGTCACAAGCCTATCGAGTTATGGAGCTTAAGAACTCGAGTTGCTCGAGCTCAACTAGCCTCAAGTCGATTATAAGTTTTCCCGGAGTTGATTGTGAGTAGCTCGTTAGCTCGACTTACTTACACCACCTACATATGTCTATACCCCTGATACTGTCACTTTGATGATCAATGCAAAGCCGCTGTTGACTCAGAATTGGGCCATATATTCCTACTAGGGTTTGTTTATGCAGGTTTAGCATCAGGTCCATTAGTCCATATGGCACATATGACGAGTCTACGAGCCTTGTAACTCACTATCAGAATGTCATGTGCTTGCAGAGATTATATTTTGTTGCTTTATGTGGTCTCAATTTACCAAAATTTCCTGTTTCCAGTAAAGAATAGTATCCTGATGTAGTTTGTTGTTTATATTGAAAACTCAATACAACATGATGAATTTATAGCATTAGCTGATTCATTGGTTTTGGATTTTATTAACTATTGTGAAACTGCAGGCAATTATATTTTTGTTAGCAATCATTGTAAGGGCTGCTAATAAACCAGCAGACTATGATAGTGATGAAGAATATATAGGTGGGCCAAGGCATCAGATCAGGCAGCCGTTAGTAAATAGACAACCTGTTCCTGCCACGGGTGTCTCAGCTGCTAATACCCTTGATCAGCGCCCAAGTAGGAATGATGCATGGAGTACGCGTATGAGGGAAAAGGTGAAATGTTTTATTTTGTTTCAGCCACTGACTTAGTCAATGACATTTTTGGTAATCTCATGAAATTATTCTTGTTGAAGATAATATCATATTAAATTAAAGACTATATATTCTCTAGCGGGTTAAGTTTCTAGATGAGGTGGTCTTTGATTATGGTAGTAGAGCTAGGACGAATGAAAGTCCACGTTTTCTCCTTATTAGGTTAAATTCGAGTAGCATCTCTGTACTGCATGGATAACAATGATTATAAGGTTCATCTTGTGGGTTGTCACATTCTGTGTTGTTGCACGCCAATGTGCCAAACAAGATGACCTGTTTCCGAGAATTATGTTTTTTGGAAACAATAATATATTGGGCACTTGTTTTAATTATTAACAATCAGCAATTTTACACAAGAATATATAAACACATTGTTATATGTTTGATTTGTAATATTAAATAGAAACCAGTATGATATTTTAGCTAGTTTCTTTCTACATCGATGATGTATACTGAACTGGCCTTTTTTTTTTCTTTGGCGAAACTTTAATGAGCTGTTAAGGTTTATGTTGGCTCACCTGCAGTGGTGTGATGATTTGTCGCTGTGAGATTGAATCAGTCACATTATTCATTTTTTTTCAAATTTTTGATAATTTGGGTTAAATGTTACTCATCTAGAACTTGACCTTTAGGATAGCCATTTAACTCTACTGACTTATGGTTTTTCTATAGAGGGTAGATTGTTTGGATTCTGAGAGTGAATATTGTTGTATCTGAGGAATGTAATCAACTGTAGGTTGAGAAGTGTCACATGCCGCAGAGTATTTATGGGCAATACACATATATTCTCTCTCAAGAAGAGAAGTTGTAGTGTGAAGAACATTTTTCATTTAGCAATTTTAGTCTTAGTTTCATATGTTACTAGTCTTTAAATGCAAAGCCCCTTTGATGATTCTTAGGTCGCAACCTGTAAACTTTATCATAGAAATTACATGGTGAACTTTTGCATTCTTATCAGAGATAAACTTAGTTGAATTGGACCATGAGATAGAAAATCGGTATTTGTTTGCACCTTCAAACATGCAGATCCTTCTCTGCAACTATAATGGGTGTTAAAATCTTCATGTTTAAAATTCACGTGTGAATGTGGTTAGTCGTGGATTGTATTTAGTTTTGAATGATCCCCAACTTGGTAATTTTATCATGTTTGAACCGTAGTCATTTACGTTTATAAATGAGTGTTATGAAATTAGTAATTTTGAATGTGAATTTGAAGTTACTGACTCGGTGTTTGTGAAACAGTATGGGCTGGATACTTCGGAGTTCACATACAACCCATCTGAGTCTGGCAGGTACCAGCAAGCTGCAACACAACCCACGGAGGAGAAGGGTGGCTGCATTGTTATGTGATGGATGCTTGGTTTTACACGTGTCGGTCGGTGTCTTCTGAATCTGGTTGTAAATCAGTCTTGTTTTCTCTGACTTGTTGACTTGAAGTTGTGTGTTCTCCTCTCAACTTTTTATAAGGAGCTGTTGCCAGCTTGTATTTCAATGCTATGTTATTATTTGTGTTCAAAGTGAAAATTGTTTGTGAGTATGAGCTTTTGAGTTAATTAAAGCAGCCAGCCGAATCAAAGGTTTTTTACTACCTGAAATCTATTGGTTTTTGTTTCCTGCAAGGGGGATCTATTTTACTTGTTTTACACGTTTGTAATTTTTAAGTAATGGAGTTATTAGCGTTGCACGGACGAGTCACGATATGGATTATTCTTTGAAAAGTTTAAGAGCATGGTATTTCTTGAAAAGTTTAGGACACGATACGATATTGGTGTATTGTATATTTATATACAATATACACGACATAATATTGATGTATGTATATAGTTAAATGTAAAATAAACAAAATACTCCTTCCATTCTGTTATTTTTGCTGTAATTTCCTTTCAATTGTTTTCCTATTTTGTCTTCATCCAAAAAATGAAAGTAACCACAATCAATAAATCAAAACCACTTTAAATTCATTTTCTACCCATTTTAACATATATTCAAAAATAATGAGATGGAGGGAGTAATCTATAATTACCAATCTCAGTATTATATATGATGTTATTATGCTTGCTAGTCTAATCATAGTAAGGTTACTAAATTCATGCTACTATTGTTTACATATGAGACGTTACAATGTTGTTCCCGATTTTGAAAAATTTCTGCAAAATAATTTTTTAGAGTTTACAGAACGCATTCTATATCTGGGAACTGGAAAATTATCAACACATTTGAAATGGCAGATTACTGTGGAGTGGCAATATTGAGTGATACAACTGTTTTACTGCAATTAGTGGCCTCTCAACTATCAAGGACTAGAAGAACTTGCATCAGTGTCTCAATTCAAGCATGAGTTTGATTCACACTCCATGTTCCCAAATACCATCCGAAACGAGTAAAAAAAGTAGGCATTTTGGAAATGATCAGCTACAAATGCAGGAAGCGTGCCTAGAGATGCTTAGCTCTCCAATCGACTTTGAGATTCTCATTATCCTCATCATCACTCGACGAATCTTCATGGATGGGATCCTTGTGCTTCACTTCTGTATTCTTGGCAGCAACAGAAGATCTAGAGGCCCTAAGCTCCAGCTTCTTTCTTCTTAAGATTTCCACCCTCCCTACGTAGCTCCTAAATATCAAGAAAAGAGTGAGATTGTTAGTGGAGAAGGCTCAACAGACTTATAATTCCACTCTACCACAAGAAATAATGTACCTTTGCTCAACCATCTCCTCCTCTTCAATTGTCTCAGCTGCATCGAACTGTAGAATCAACACAAATACTATGTCAGTAATGTAGCTGATCGATGCACAAACATATGATAAGTAATATAACTGACCTCTTCTTCCTCCAAACGATCATCTACCTCCTGTAAATCCTCTTTAATCAGTTTTTCAAACTCCTTATATTCATCCCTGGCCAGTTTGGTGATTAACAAAATGTTATTAAAAATTGAAAAACATTCAGGAGCAAAGAATCCATTTATAGCCATGAGAGGAAAATGGTACCCTTCAATAAACAAATTCAGTCAAGGGGAAAACAAATGAGAGCAGATATATTCAGCAGAAGTTATACAAGTCAAGCAAGCAATCAATGGCACAAATGACAGCAGTTAGGAAATGCTCAGATAGATCATCAAAGAACTCGAGCATTTTACTTTGGCAAATGCGATAAGAACTGTTAACCATTTGTCCATCCAGGAGGGCCAAAACACAGATGAAAACTAAGAAGACGGGTGCTAAATACTCCCTCCGTCACATTAATACTGTCATGTATACCTAATTGAGATGTCTCAATGATACTGTCTTGTTTCCAAAAAAGGAAATAAAACAACACTACAAATCACAAAAAGTCATGTGGACCCACATCATTTACACATAAAAGTCAAGCTTCTTAAGCACCGTGCCGAAACCTACATGATAATATTAATGGGACGGAGGGAGTATCACTTATCATCCTCAACAAACAATCAATAAAATTTATACCAAATAATACATGGAATCCCACAGAGAGCCTACGAAATTGAATTTCCAAAATTCAAGCTTCAAGCGGTAAAGTTAAGTTATCTCTTGGATCATCGAAATAAAGTTGAATGTAGTTAAGATTTTGACTGTGGCTCATTATTCTAAGCAGGGTTCAGTTAACAATACAATTGTGTTGATCCACCGCTTCACCTTAGTTTCAACATTTATAGCATGTTTCTATAAATATAAAATAAAATGATGCTTCAACTGCATGCCTTGCAGCTTAATGGTATTCTCTACCGTTATAAGGGTGAGTGGTCGGAGTTTGACTCCAATTTCCTCTCTCCCAACTCAAAAAGAAAATGACACTTCAAAAACAAACAGTTACTCTCTAGGTAGCGCAAAATACCACTCCAAGAATTATGCAATTGTAATCGAGTTATCATAAATTTGTGCAATTGT
Organism: Lavandula angustifolia; assembly: GCA_028984105.1. Classification (NCBI taxonomy): domain Eukaryota; kingdom Viridiplantae; phylum Streptophyta; class Magnoliopsida; order Lamiales; family Lamiaceae; genus Lavandula; species Lavandula angustifolia. Next base: position 24,636,712 of record CM054802.1, on the reverse strand, counting down.
AATCTAAAGACTAACATACCATTAAGTATCAAAAATGTTAAATGCAAAATCAATAAATTAGCACATGTACAGAAAAGTAAAAGGAAAATCAAAACAAAACTCACTTAACATCTGGTTTGACAGGTGTTATTCCACGTGCGCGTAATTCAGCATCTTTGTCATCAAAAAACCCTTCAGGAAGTGCTCCTTTGGTTTGTTTAGATTCAGAACCAGTAGCTGGTTTAGGCACCTGCCTAAAATCATTCGAAGCCTGAATATCTGCTTTTCCCATTTCCGTAGATGGAGAAACAGATGACCTGTCCGTTCCATTCCCTGAGATAGAAGCCTCAGCAAGTTGACTCTTTGCAGATACATAATCCTCCACTGAATGAGGATTTGTAAGCTTTTGGGGCTCCCCTTCTAGAAAAGAAGAACAAAATCATACACAGTTTGTTGACAGCAGAAATTCAATGATTAAATAATCTAGAAATGTGACGGGAGCAATCACTATCTTCCTGTCTAATCTTAACCTGTTCTATATCAGTTATTAGTCTACGAATCATTTCCTATATGCATCAGTGCAAGTTAAATCACTAGTAAGGATAATATCAAACGCATCAATGCTTGCAATCTAACATCAAACAAAAAATAAGACAGGTATGGCTAACTTTAAATTCCAACAATAAGTACATCTTAACTTGACCGTAAGCCAGAGCAACAGAAGATATCAAAATAAAAATGCTAGAAACGAAATATATACAACTAGACTTCTTACTTACTCCAATAGTTTGACACTGAAAAAGAATACTGATACGAACCTTTTACCTCTTCCCCCTGTGGTTGTATATTCCCGCCGTAACAGTGCAGGAAGGGGGGAATTTGGATAGGCTCATAGGAAATGACCCCTACAACTCTTCAAGGGGTCAAGTGCAATAATAGGAAGGAGAGCTATTTTGCAGCTTCTTGAGGAGGGTGGGCCCTAGTCATCATTGTAGTTATGCATAAATAAAGGCCAATCCTACCACCAAATGCATCTATATACTTCTCTTCTAATTCTTAGGAAGTTTAAGTTGGCGGAAGAGGAAACTATTCCTCACCCTCTTGTAATCGTGTCCTATCCTTTAATATATCTAATCTACTGTTTGCTTTTGTTCCCTATTTTATCTTGTTTTTGTTGTTGGACGTTGCACTCCTAAAACCAAAAATATCGGTGTGTAACAAATACATACAATATATTGTACAACAGATGCCTACCATTTTTCTGTTTCTTCATCTCGCGGTTATCAAAAAAATCTGGAGGCAGAGTAGATGATCGATTTGTAGGCAAGGACTCAGCTTTAGGCTTTGGTAACTGTTTAGAAGACTCAGAATGAGCATTATTTGGTCGATTTCTTGCAGCAGCACTAGCTTTGAAATTCTCAACAGCCTGAACAAGCAAAGTGACAGTGAAGGTCAAATTCAAATCAGTAACTATATTTTAATAACATACACATGACTTCTAACAGGCAACAGCTTATGAATTATACTTCCAGGAGGGAAAGAGAAAAACATGTAAATCATTGGAAGCTGGTCGTACACGACAAATGATAAATGAAAAGCAGAGCATCTGCAAAGTTTCAGTAAATGATGAGATAAACGTTTTTCACGGATTAAGCCTCTAAGCCGCACTGATGTAGGAATAAGCGAGCAGTTTTCCCACAGCAACGCAAGGTGTAAGACACATAGCAATAAGAGTAAACCTAGTTCTTAGTTCATAACCTTGCTCATTAACTCATAAAAATCATGTTAAACAAGACAAATTCCAAGTTCCAACTCATAACAAAACTATAACAAAGTAACACAACAAAACAATTTCCATAAGAAAGTCATACGTTTCATGAAATTGCAAGTCAAATGTCTTAAAATAATTAATTAAATGCATTGTAGTTAAAGTATTCATAGTTCCACGTTCAACTCAAATAGTCCAATCATGTCCAAGAAGCTATATCCTTAATCACTATCAGTTTCTCCTCCTTCAAATTCATCATGGAGCTGGTGCAGGTCGAGCTGCTTCCGAGCTTTTGTTGGGAGTGAGCAGCTGTTGCAAATATGAGAGAAGAGATGAGAGGGAGCTGATGAGATGAAGCTATGCTGGTGCTGTGTGCATGTTGCAACTCACAACTTGCCAGATGAAAGAAGATTGAGATGAAGCTGCGCCGACGCTGTGTGCATGCAACTCACAACTCACCAGATGAGAGAAGAGAGTTTACATTTTGCGCTTATTATGTTCTAAAGGAGAGACTAATTTAAAAGCCTATTAAAAAAAATCCATTTAAATCAACCAAAAAGTCAGCTGAGAGCCGCCACATATGGGTCACCTCAAGGTGTGCGCTTCAACCCATTTTTTTATAACATAGGATGAGATAATGCCCTGAGGTAAGACGCTGAAAAATTGCCTCAGAGGTGGCGAACGCAATATTTCCCACACAAAAAACTCAATTTCAAGCAAAATAACCTTACTTACTTTTTCATACAGTTCGTATATAATAAATGACAGGTATAAAGTTATTATGGACATGTTAATGCATGTTGATGACAGTCCACATTAAGTGGTCAAGCCAGGGCAGAAACAGAGAGTGTGCCTATGTTCCTAGATAGTGAATGTAGTTTCCATGATCAGAGCCATGTAAATTTCACTCAAACCATAGTTCCAGTCAAACCTTCAGAAAAAGTGCAAAGCATTGATTGAATCAATGTGAATGTCAATGGAGTTTACCTCATGATGTTTGCGGGATGCTTGATGTGCAGGCCAAAGTGACTCAGATTTGATGACAATGTCACAAACTCTACAAATAGGTTGATCGTTTTCATTATACCTGCATTTATAAATGGAAAATGAATTGCCAAAGAATAACTTAGTGTACAATATTGTAACACAGTTCATAATCACTGAAGAATAGCTATAATCAACAAGCTACGGAAATTTAACAAATAGATTTCACAATTTCATAATATTCTGTGCTCTTGAGTGCAAAAGGCAATTGCAGGAACCCTGTAACCTACACATGACTGAATCTTTTCGTGTCTATAGTGCATCATATTCACAGATGATATACGATCAAAACAGTTGCAAATACGAAGAATTGAAAAAGAAGTCACGGCTCAATGACAAGACTACTTTTATTTACGGATGAAAAATTCGACAAGTAAAATTACACAGCAAAACCGGCATTAGAATAAACAAAACGCAATACCTTACAAGCGGAGAATCAATTCGCTGTTTTTCCCGTTTTTGCGCATTCAGCTTTGCTCGAAACAATGCTTTCTGCTTCGCTTTAGCATCCATTCCTAAGTATTCTTGCGTTCACCTGAAAAATTAATCACAATGAAAGAAATAAAAAAGGAGTTAGCGGGCAGCAAAAGATTGATAACTTTATCTCATTACGAGTATCAGAAATAAATCCCCAAAACTAATTTAAGAAACCCCTGCTTACATGAATAGGATATAGTAACTACTTTCCTGCTAAATTACATCAATTTAATAGAGAGAGAGGGAGAGAAGATACCAAAAAACATAGATGTCACAGGCTCACAGCTAAATTGTTCTGGTTCCAAATACGGACTTATAAAAAACTATCCACCGGACCTGGACCTGTCAGCCTGCCAACGGCTCTGCGGTGGCGGAAGGGGTGGGTCAGTGGGTGGTGGAGGACTGAAGGCGCGTCCGCAGGATCAGTTTCAATTTCAGACTTTGTAAATTGGGGCTCTGGACTCGCACTCTTTTTCTTAAGAAAATAATGAAACAAAATTAGAGAGGGGAGGTATTGAACGCAAACTAAGTGTGGTAAAAATTCATTTTTGTCAACCGATCCACTTTATTTTGATTTAAATCAATTTTCGACAATTATTTTGTAAGTCTTATGTTAATCTGTTTTGTCAATTTATCAATTTTGATAGCTCGTTTAAAAAAAAATTAAAAAATTACTATAATTTAATTTCGATTTGAAACTGCACTTAAAAAAAAATCTCTATTTGAAACTGCAGGTTATATAGTTCCAGTTTACTAGTTTAACCATATCTTTTTTATTTAATGAATTAATTTCAATTAATTGTAAAAATTAAAAAGAAAAAGAAAAAGAAAACTACTGTTTGAATTCAAAACAAGTCAAGAATAACTTAGAGATAAAAATCTATAATCTTTAATATGAAATTATCTTCATATTCAAAAGAAAAAAAAATATGTTCTTGTTGTCGATTCTTTGTAGCATTTTTATTTTAAACGCATCATCTAGACTACACATACACGCGCTTAAACAAATTGAAATTGGACTAAAATTGACAAAACGTTTTAAATCGAACTATTCTGTAAATTAGACAACCAAAATATCAGGCCAAAGTAAATCAGTAACCATGGATCATAAATATTTTTTTCCCTAAATTTGTTTTCTTAACTAGGGCGCCTCTTTAAACTTTGGGGTAAATAGCACATCAACTTAATAAATAAATAAATCCGTATAGGACAAATATTCATGACATAAATGTTTCTTATAAATAAGAAAATTGAAGGAGTTAAATTCAATGTGAGGATCACTCATCGAATAAGTTTTTTATACGCTGTTAAAAGAAACAGTCAATCACCATAAAATGATAAAATTATGGGAAAATAAGCATGAAATCATAAAATACAAGTGTGTTCAAATGCTTAGGGCTAATAAGCTATAGAATTCTTGTGCACAACTCCAAGAAATCACAAAACATAAAAAAAAAAGCATATATGCCTATACACTGCTACCCACATCCACCCACGCTCAAGAAATGAAATTCGCAATACAATGGGGCAGTGGTGAGGCAAAGCTAGGCAAGTTGCCACAACAAGAGAAGACTTGTTTCTTCATTCATGGGTCGTGGCCCATCAAAACCGAAGACATCAACCATTTAATGGAAATTTTATGTGTGGTAGAAAACGACACTATGATGGAGTATGTATACAGCTACCTAGTTCCAACTACACTGATTTAATTACAATTATTGGTAACATAGTAAAATTTAATGTCATAGTTTTTGAAGTTTAATCCAATATTGGCTTGATCTGAATAAACCTACGAGCCAAAAAGTATGTGAGAGCTTTTATGCTAAGAGAGTGGCTTAGACATGAATTGTCGGCTTGAATACCGAGAAACATGTATTTTTTTTCACGACCTCACCCTTATGGCAATGATCAGGTCAAGTAATAAAACTCAAAGAGCAAACTACGCCAACACCTAATCTACCCTTTAAAGTCGAATTATGTTGGGAATGTGATTCAGTATGATATGATATGAAGATTTCAAAACCCTAGCCGAATGATGAAATCTTATAATGTAATAGCTTAATTGAGTTCAGCATGTTAGTAACTCAGTATGCTAGCTATAGTTCAGTAGCTAATAAGCTCAGTAGCATAACTTTTTTCAGCCGGACGAACTCGACACTGATGACACAGTAAGGTTGCTCAGAACCTATTGAATATTTGAAGGAATCAGTCTATGAGCTGAATATCTCAGATGAATGTCAGTAGAGGACAACTCAGTTTAAAGTGTCCGAGTTATCAGAGAAAGTCAACTCATCATTTGCTTTGGAATTTGAACAACCCTAACCTTTCATTCAGCCTCGACCAATAAGGAGCTATCAACATTGTACTTGCTCTAACATAAAGCTGCCCTCAAGACTGAAAAAGATAGAATCTCTATAGTAACTGTAACGCCCAGAAATTTTCAATATAAAATGCATTGCATATCTATTCATGCATGTTATCAAGTGTTTTAGTTCTGTAAGTCGCACCTTAGAAATTAAAATGAAAATTAAAGCATTTATGTTATTTTTTGTTAAATCATTTTTGTTATGTAAATTTATTTTTAATTTTGAATGTGTTTGTTTATATCATATTATGATTATTTTTTTTAATTTAATTATTTAGAAATCATGTTAGAATTATTAGGCAAGAATAATATTTATTTATTTTGGATTTCCTAAACCAACTAGGATTCATAATAAGATATAATATTTATTATTTTATTAAGTTATTAGGAGATAATTTTATATTCTACTTTATGATTAAAATAGATATTTTATGTGTGATATAAATGTTTTAGGATAAACTCTAGTTGTAGTTATCCATATCCTAATTTATCTAAGATTGAATCTCTTATATGGTAAGTGATAGAATAAATTCTATATAAAATATATATGGAAGAAAATAATTATGGATAAAATATATTTGATACCTTCTTTGATTAGGGATGTTTGGATAATGGTTTTTAGGCTTATAAATACCCCTCAGTCGCTCATAATATAGTATCCCATAAAATTTTCGAAAATCTGCCAGCATATCTGCGAACTGTTTCAAGAATTAATTCCATATCTTTCCGTCGTCATATCATCGTGAAAATTTAGGATCATCTTCCTCGGTATGTCTAGTATACTGTATACTCATTTATTTTTGTATAATTTTTCAAGCATGCTAAGTATTTGTTTAAAATTGTCATTCGTAACCTGCCAGTTTTTGACAGCATGTTCATGATAAAAATTGTTTCTCATGTTTTCTATACATTGTTTTCAACCATGATGAATTTTAATGGATATAATACATGTGAGGTCATTCATATTAAAAATCTAGAATTTTTAGGATACGTTTTCTATTTACTTGTTAATTTGTTTCATGATGTGTCAAATCTTTTGTCAACATGCATGTAGATTGAAAAATAAAAGTTTTCATGTTACTATTAAATGAATTATTGATCATGATAAGTTTTACTAGGATGGTATATATGACATGTTGTTCATGTTAGAGATTTGTTATTGATCATGTGTTTAATATACTTAATTTGTTACTATATGAAACCATTAAAATTACATGTTAATAAGTGTATTATGTATGATATATGTTTGTTTGATTTTTTGATCTATGTCAATTTATGAATTATTGAAATTGTTGATGCATGCATGAAATTTCATGTGCAAATTATTAAGATTTAATTCCATGTTTAGGACCGGCGCACAAGACTTAAACATTTGATATCCATAATTTTTCATCAAGTCAAAGTTAAGGTGGGGAATGTTACCGTTTATCTTTATTATATGTTATGTTCGATATTTCATGTGTTTATGACATGCATTAAATGATGGGTCGAAATTAGATCCTTGGATCGAAATTGGATCCTAAATGAAAATCGATCGGAATTGGGCCGTAGGGTCGAAATTGGATCCTCTATGAGAATAGGTCGGAATTGGGCCTATGAAAATGTTATGGTCAGTGTGACCGAGTATCTCATTCCATGATCTAATTTTCCATGTCTTATCGGTGTGATATATAATTTTGGTAAATGTGTTCATCTCCCACTGAGTAATCGTACTCATCCCTATCATTTTAACGCTTTTCAGGAAATGAGTCGGCCGATGCGTAGAGGTGTTGGTGGTGATGGTCACACGAGGAAGGATTTATGAAACTCATTATTACATAAAACTAATTTTATCATGAACTGTGCATTTCTTTTATATTTTATTTCCGAGAACTAGTAGTCCGTAGTTATTTTTATTTAAGACTTCCGCTGAGTATGAAAAAAATCGGAGTTTTTCAACGGTTCTATTGAATGAAAATATTTTGAAAGAATTGAAATATGCATGTTAAGTATGAAGTAGCGTCCCTAGTTAAGTTATGAAAATTGGGGCGTTACAGTAACGTTCAAAATGGAGATGGTCGTTCTTGTCGTTTTTGACACGTGGCTAAGTCATTTCCAATAGATCTTTCTATGAGTCAAGACTATAAATAGAGATCGATTTTCAAGCAATGAAGACACTGGGAACACAAAGTATCTAAGAATTCAAAGCTCTAGCTAACTTAAAGCTCACTCAGCGAAGAACTCACTGTCCAGATAGACATTCCCACAGTTCTTCTCTTTAGAGATACCCTTGTTCAGTTGTTCTCATTCTCTATTCTAAACTAACATTGCTAGATTATACGCTTAGAAAATCGATGGAGTTCATATTTGTTGAATTATTCTTGTTGTAAGAACTCATTCATAGTTGAAGAAACTCAAACCTTGTGTTTGAAACTTGTAAAGTCACTAAAACTATAACTAGAGTATCTGTCCGGTGTACAGATCGACTGAGACTTGCTCAGTATAATAAAGTCAATACCTTTTGGTAATCAAGACAGTGGACGTAGGATCTTGCGTATCCGAAACACTTTAAAAATTGCATGTGCATTTACTGTTTTATTGTTTATTGTTCATTCGGCACAATATTGATTTACAAACTCATACCTCAGATTTTTAGTAAAGCTGAATCAACGTACAAGCATGACTTGAATTGATTTTTATAAAAATATTTTTCAATCAAGAGATGATAACAAAATTGGGTCTGCACTTTCGCACTTATTCGTGTACTAAGTTTACTGTGGCTGACTAAAATCAGTAGACGAAATTCAGTAGTTCGAATCACTTTGCGTGCGCGATCAGAAAGCTAACTTGGCGAGCTGAACCCCTCAGCAAGCATAATCAGTAATATACTGACTTTAAAGTTTGAGTCAAAACTTGTACTCATGTGTATTCAACACCCCCTCCCCCACACACACACCCCACCTCGAAGACTCGTCTCTGGACCAACAATTTTTGTGGACTCAACATTGGTCTATGCTACCCCTAATCAATCGATCTAAGGTCTAGAATTTGAGGGGGGGGGGGGAGAGAGAGAGAGATATTAATGATCTTAACAAATAGAGAAGACAATGCAAAATAATGAGTTAAAAGGTTGAAGGGGAGGTAATCAAATGAGAAGAGGTAGGAATCTAGCGAACCTTATGATATTCTATTGGGATCTAATGATACTCACATAAGAATGCATGATTTATTTTGAGGGTTTGCATTCACTAAGCATCTAGCAAGTGTGGTTCGGTCGCCTACTCCTTATTATTTATGATCAAGAGTCCTAAATCGGTAGTACATAATCTAAAGATGAAGTATATCACATAATCAAGAACAATGATCACTAGAACCATCAAATAACAACTCCAATTTATTGGCAATTACACCAAATATTCATTCAAATGGACGGTAGGGCATCTGCTCACAACTGCTAAATAACCTCATCCCTAGTCTACTCCAATTAAGCGAAATGGTTATCAATCATCAAGATTCATGAGAGAAGATGGTGTGAAAATACAATTTAAACCTAAAACAAAGTCATATTTTATAACCACAAGAGTATCAAAAGAAAACAATAAAATCCATAGATCTACAGTAGAACCTCCATAAGTTAATACTCGATAAATTAATAATCTTTCTAAGATAATATTTTTCTCCGGTCCCGACTCATGCCAATGTAAAAATCATCAAATTCAATAAGATAATAAGATAATAATTTTCAGAAAACTCCAATGTAAATGTATGGTCCCGTCAATATCATGAATTAATAATCATTTAAATTACCAACAACACTAAGACAATTTTGTGAAATATGATTCTACTGTTGCCTTTTTTTCTTAAAATTTAAATCTAATTGAATATCATCTCTAACTTTTCTAATTGCATCAAAAAGTTCATGTGTTGTTTTCTCGAATTGTACCACAAAATTGTGAAGAGTTCTTGCAATAATTGATTCCTAGCGTGTGATTGGTTCCAAATAAATTGTATTAACTTTAGTTTTTTTTTTTGTTTATTGTTTGTGAATATTAACTATATTATCGTGCTTGTCTTTTCAATAAATAAATTCATTATTTCTTAACATATTAATATAATTCATTGTTTCTAGATAGTAATAGTAAAATTGCTTACAAATATGCGTCAGGGATCTTCTGGTCCATAAATTAAGGGATCACTACATGGCCCACCAATTAGGTAGTGCCATGTGTGTATTGATGGACCATTTAGTTTATATTATAATGTTTGTTTAACTTTAAAAACACATATGACACCACCTGATTGGTGGGTCATGTAGTGTTCTTCATAAATTGGGCCAGAAGATCCGGACCGACAAATATGTATATAGATGAACTTATATCACTTTATATTTATCTAATTAAAATTGGATTAAGTTGAAGTTCGAAAATTCTCTCTAAATTAATAAATATTAATTTATAAATAAATTAGTATCTCACTAAAATAATAAAATTTCACGGTCCCGACAATATTAATTTAGAGAGGTTTAACTGCAGTTAAATCTTCATAATTGGGGATTAGCTACACATGATTGAAGGAAAAAAATCTAAAGATAAGAGTTTACAACACATAGCCATGGAAGCCAACTCCTAAGTTGTTAGAGAGTGGAGAAATAGAACAAAATCTTCAAGGAAATTGATGAATCTCCCATTCTCCAGGCAAACCTCCTTACAATTTGGTCGATCTTTCTGGGTATCTTGGTGTGGAAGGTATCTTGAGCTTAAAATGGAATGAATGAGTGATGTGAGGTGTGCTATGGTAAAATGTTTTTGGATCCAGGGTCAATTTACCATTTATAGCCTCCAAAAGCACCTAGAAACCCCCTTTTATGTGCAGATCCACACAATCAACTATCTGAGTTGGGTCGGAACCGGTTTGTACGTACAAATTCTCTGGAGTCTTGTACTATGGTACAACTTTTATGTGCGGCAGTATACACTGCCGTCGAGGCTCTTGCTGCGATATGGCTTCCTTGTGGCGCGGTACAGTCTCTCTGAAGTCCTGTACTTTGGTAAAACTCTTATGCGGCGGTATACAGTGTCTTAGCTCCATTTTCAATTTTTTCTAAATAGGATGAAAGAGTTATAGTTTTTTTTTTTTTTTTTTTAATGTAATTCATTATTAGTGCGTGTGCATACGAATATTAAAATCATGAAAATGTTATTTTGCAAAATTTAGATACAATTTCTAAACGGAAAAGAGTTGGTAAAAGAAAATTGAATGAGGTATAGTGAGTGCAATATAATCTGGCGTGGTAGAATGCAATAAGTAGTAAGCATCATTGATGAGTGGAATTAGAGGAAGCAACCACCCAATACTGCTTGACTGCAATGAGTATCTTCTGAGGGACAAGCGGGCCATCTTCATGATCCACCATTTTAATATCCCATCTCATTCCTCCACCAATCTTCATCACCTTGTTTATCACCTCCACTTCGTCTCGGAAAATCACCAAACCTTCCGGCCGTAGAATCCGATCCATTTCCAACAGAATGTCTTCAAATGAACACCTACAATCAATTTTCTCCATACTCAGATCATGTGTGAACAAGAACAAAAACAAGAATGCTTACTTGTCCTCGTATAACTTGAATAAGCCGTTAGCATGGATAAGGTCGTACGTCCTTGGATACGTAGAGAATCCTTCACACCTAAGAAAGAAAGAAAAAAACAAAGTAAATAATCGTAGAGCTTCAAATAAAAAAGGAGAAATTTCTTTTTAGGAAATACCAATCGTGATATATGCCAATCAAGCCTCTCTCAAAGACGACGCCTAAAGTGCTTTCAGCAATTGTAGGAACGACATTCATCACCCAAAGTTTGGACGATTGCAAGGCCGCTGCAAAACCTCCAAGCCCAGCATTCATATCCATAATATTTCTATATCTTGTGGTGCCGAGAAGCTTATTAATCCTTTTGTAAGCCGCAACGTGCTTCTTCCAGAGTTTGCTGTCCTCTTCATAAGATTCGGACGTGACTCCAGGAACATCACCATTGCGTACCCGAGGTGAAACATCATAAAGCCGAGCTGGAAACTTTTTCAACGCTCCTCCCGCTACTTCACTGGGACTCTCCACCTCTGGGTAGGGAGTTATGCATGTATCCATTTTCTTATACCTTAAAAATAATGATTCGAATATAAGTGGAGAATAAAACAGAAATCGAGCAACTGCATAAAAGTTTCTGATATGATTAACTTACCATAAATCATCAGCATATGAGGCTTCACAAAAGTTGGCAGATTTTCTTTTGCAAGAGTTGGCATTAATCTTCTTCCTAAAGATAGCGATATCTCCCTTCTCGTACTTTTTCTCCCAGCAAAGGCTTTCAGCCAAATCTTCTATGCTTTTTTGTTCAGCCTTCAAATCTTCTTTTGACCTTTTCCATGTGCGATAGTATGTCTTCCAATTGATGGGAGGACCAGACAAGACCCAGTATCCACCAGGTCTAAGAACTCGATCGACTTCCTTCAAGTACATGCCATCTACATATACAAAACATATTGTCAACTTCCACCAAGTAGATTAAAAATTCTCACATAAATTTGACATCATTCTGCTTGACATGACATAGTAAGTGGAATCTAACACGTAGTTTTTAATGATCTGCAGGAGGAGGTATTTTTGTCTAATAGCTTAATCATACCTTGGAAAAAATTAACAGCATGATATACAAAATATTTGCAACACTTCAAAATGATTATTTAAAGCATGTTGAGAAGAACGTAACTCATAACTACTAACGGACATGATCAAATGGTCAAATAGCCTCCATTTTCCAAATTTTCCTGTTTGATCATGTATAGTGAAAGTTAGAATCCAAGTTCACTTTTTTTCATCCATGCCATGTTATCTTGACTAAAAATAAACTACAACAGCCATATAACTGGAAAGATTAGAAGGAAGCGTATATGAAAAGTTCTTCAAATAAGGTCACAGAATAATCACAGCGATGAATATTTAATAACTCTGACTGAAGCGCATATGGCGAGTTGAGAAACAAAACTAATGAGAAGAACAAATACATATTCCTTAAATGTTTAGTATACTGAATCTGCATGTAGTATATCACAAGGAGAATTAATGCCTTTCAAGTATTGGCAGATACTTTCCTTTGCCAAGACATGTAAGCCAACATTAGGTAATTCTGGACCCAATTTGCCACCTATATCTCATGTATATATATATATACATATATATTTTATTTTATTTTTTTAATTTTTTAACTTTGATGGGATTATTTCATTTTCTCAGTCATCTTCAGATGATAATGGATCATCCTAAAAGAACAACCTTTGACTGAAATAACTGATCAAATTAGAGTTTAACAACTAGATTTATAATTCATCCTGTCAGCAATATTAGTTTGAAAACTATATCCAATTTTCAGTATAGGGAATTACGAGTGTGTGAGTGAGTAGGCATAACCTAAAGGCAAGGTTATGACAGTGCAAACTGGCATATCCAAATCTGGAATGATATTGATGAAAAAAAAAAACAATAATAATCAAAGACATATTTCCTAATATCTTAACCAGAATAGAATATCAAATAAGCATATATACTGCAAGAACTCTATTTTTTGAAGGTTGTTTGGTTATGTCGTACCATTTGAAGGCCATTGTATTAAGCACCTCGAACATTGAGCCATATCAAATGATCTGGGCGGGTAAGGAAGTTTTATTGATCCAAGAACCGCTATAATTGCAGGCACACCTCGCTCCAACGCAAATTGCACTTGGGCCTCATGATTGTCCCTTGGCGCAAATGACATTGTCAGCACATTTCTCTTCAGCATATAAGCACCCCAGCTAGCAACCTTAAGAAAGACGTTACCAGTTCAGAAGCTATACAAAAAGCTACAGCTAGTTTCATTGGGCAGGATTATGTACTAATGATACATAAAGCAAAGTGAAACATAAGGGAAAACTGGGACATACTCCACAACCGGTGTCTAGAGCTGTTCTAACTGAGCCATCAGCTATTGGAATGATTTGAGCAAGCTCATCAATATAAGCATCTGCCCCTTGAGGAAACATCGTCCCGCCTCCAGGAAATTTGAATACATTACCCTGATACTGCACCCAGTTCTGATTAGCCTTCTCCACTGTCAAGCTCTTAAAAGGAACATTAGCATAATAGACATAGTCACGGCTCTTTGGCCAAGGGAAAGGGCTTGTATAGCCTTTGGGTGCTGGAATCAAGCAGTGCAACTTTTCCTCTTCAGGCGGGCAATGTCTTTCTCTATATACCATGTTCTCTCTCGGGAATCTCATGGCTCGATCTTGCTCTTGGCAAGGTGTGTAGTCGATGTATTTAGCATCACATGGCTTGAAAACCTTGGATTTGGGCTCAGATGAGCCAATTTCAGCCACATACTTATGATGGCTCTCGAAATCAAGAGATGGAGAGGCGTTGCAGTTAGGCAGCTGCCTGTTAATCTCTATTGCATAACCATCACCTTTACCAAACCCACTCCTCTGCCATACTCCCAACAAATAAAACAAACAGCAGAGAGCAATTACTACGAATATGGAAATTCGACTTCTCCCTTTGCTGCCCGAAGAATGAACCTTTGGAGCCATGCTGTTGCTCAGGACAGCATCAAGAAACTACCTATCATGAATTAATTTGATTAATTCAAATTGCTAGAAGCAGAAAATATGAAACAGACAAAGTAACTCATCAACTTGATTCAATTAAAAGGATTATCACAAAATTGATAAGCTTTTGTATCTTGATCCAGCTTTAGTTCCAGCAGATATACAAGGTAAAATAGCACTCACGAATTACTAAAACCTCAAAACCAGCAGCTCCAGTACAATACAAACAACAATCTAAGATCTGATTTTGCAACACAAAAAATAAATCTTGCTTAATTTTTTTTACTTTTATTTGCTCAAGCTACTCAATAACAAGCCAAGATCAATCTAGACTGACTCAACCAAGAGCTGGATAAATCAAATCTTCTACAAGAAGAAATAAGAAATCGGTAAGGCCAAAGCAAATCTAAAGAAGTAACAGCGTAGCAGATAGAATAAGCAAACGGGATCACAAATAAGACCAAGAAAATGAATTTACATAAGGTTTCTTTCAAGAATCTGTTTAAGCTCAGCATTAACATTACCTGAAAATAAATAAGAAGAACCCTCTTCTCTCTCTCTCTCTCTAAGTAAGTTAAAAGCTGAAGTTGAGCAAGAACCTAGTGTAAACCCACAGTCTCTCAGTTCAGCTCTGGGGAGAAGAAGGGTAAAGAGAGTAATTAGAAGTAGTGCGATTACAGAGAGACAAGGGAATGGACAGCAGTCCAACGTCTTAAGTAGCATCTAATTAGAGGGGTGGTGGGACACAACCATGATGGTATCACAGTCAGCGTCAGACTCACCACTCTAAAATTTTTTCAAGATCTGATTTTTTTTCTTTATTTCAAACTTTACACCGACGCTCTAAATAATACTCCCTCCGTCCCGTTATTTGTGGCTCAATTGGTTTCGGCACGGGAATTAAGAGAGTAGATGATAAAGTATGAGAGAGAGAGTAGATGATAAAGTATGAGAGAGAAGATGAGTAAGATAATGAGAGAGTATGAGAGAAAAATGATAAAGTAGGAGAGATAATGTAATAAAGTAGGAGAGAGAAGATGATAGAATAGGAGTAATTTTTTACCAAATTAGGAAAGTGGGCACAAATAATAGGATACCCCTTTCAGGAAAGTGAGCCACAAATAGCGGGACGGAGGGAGTATATATAGAGAGAGATGCATGAATAATATATATACGTTCTGAATTCATGAATTTTATATTGTGCTACATGTATGAGGAACACTTAATTACTGAATAATTTTAAATTAGCAGAGCATAATTGAAAAGATAGTAGTAGTAACACTTGTAATCAAATTTTATCGCCCCAAAATTAAGGAAGATTATAGTGATTTTGAATAGATCACATGTCTTCTTTCCTATATTCCCGCATACCAAATCTAAACTACTCTTCAACTCAAAAAAAATCTATACTTCTATTTATAACTGTTTCGAATTTGGATAAATTGGTTTTACATATTCCAAATAGTAACATTGGGAAAGAAAACATAAAAAAAGCAATTCACTCTAATACCACTTGGTGGCCCACCAATCACGCGGCGCCACGCGTGCATTGGTGGACCACCTTTTTAATACTCAAATATTAATTTATTGGTTTGGGGGCCACCAATGCACGCGTGGTACCGCGTGATTGGTGGGCCACTAAGTGGTTCACCGAAAATGGGCCAGAAGATCCGGATTGCTCTAATATTATGTCAAAGGGAAAATAGATCAAAATTATCAAAATCATACCTTAAAAAGTTGTTTGGCAAAAATGAGTAATAACTAATTCGCGGGAAATCGAACCTTAAATGCAGGAAGTAGATCCGGCCGGGCTTATCTGACACATTGATTATAATTACAAAACCAAAACGGGGATATTCTGAAAATTTTGAAATTAAAGGAAGTAAGTCTTCCGCGTCTTAGGGGTGTTTGCAATCACTTAAATTTTTTAACTTATGACTTAATTTAAGGAAACGTTGATTTTGAGTGTTTTCAACAACTTAAATTCTTCAAAATTCTCTACATTTAAGTTGAATAAGTTGAAGTTGGTTAAGTTGGTTTTAACCAATTTCTCCAACTTAATGACATATTTATAATTTCGGATAAGTTATGATTTGACATCTTACTTATAAATCTCAAAATAAGCTACTACAGTATAAATTTTGCAAACACTATTTTTTCAACTTTTTCTTCTTTTAACTAGTTTTTGCAAACACACCTCAAATTCTCTAATAAACCACTTTTACCAACTTCTCCTTAATTTAAGCACTTAAAAAAAGTTTAAGCTATTGCAAACACCCCCTTATTCAATCCGGAACGTTTTCTTCACACATGCACCTGAAATCTCCAGGTATAATCAAAATCAAAATCAAAATCCCGGAAAACAATGAGTTCACAAAATCTAAAACTTTGTTATTGTAAATTTGTCGACCACGATTACCTGTTAAATTCATGATCTCTCACTCTCTCCATGTAATGTGTGTGATATAGAAAGAGAGAGAAGCATATATTATGTCATAACAAATACATTACAAAATATCATAAAACTTTGAATTAGTTTTTAAAAACATTAGAATGATATCACATGTTCCCATTATAAGTTGTATACAATTCTACATTATTGTTTTATTATGCGACGAAAAAAAAACCAAAAAAATAAACAGTAGAAATACGCGTAATGATTATGGATAGAAAAATGGGAAATATATATGATGGGCCTTGTAAAAAATGTGAGGGGATATGACAGACAGCTTGGCGATACTAATTGGGCTCTGGCTCTGGGGCAAGGGTCGTTGTGCATTTATTGCCTCTGCCGACATCAATACGATTAATTTGTTACTATATTATAGAGTTAAAAATCAAACTTATTTATATATTTATTAATATGAAATATGTAACTTTTGTCAATGATTTTCTTAGTTTGTCATGTTTTCATAATAAATACTATAAAATATTAATACTTTAGGAGTTGATTAGTACTCATATAATATATTAGATTGAATTTGTTACATAGTAGTTAATATGTATGGTTTGCATGTTATTATATACACAATATAAGTTTATCTAGTGTGTAATAATTGTCGGTTTTTGTCAGAAAGAATTATGTTACGAAGTTATCCAAACTAGTTGCATGTTAATGAGTCTAGCAGTATCACAAAAATGGATAATGACTCCTGAACTAATCATTTAGGTAAAGTAGCATTATCACATAGTGCATCTTTTTTCTTACTAGTACAATATCCATAATACAATTAGCATTTGACCGACCATATATGTAAATATACCAATTTATCTTGGCCTAATTAAGTCAACTTTCTTTGATTGCCAAACTTCACCATTCAAGCTCCAAACTTAATTGGTTAAAAGACCATTATGGTTTACTTACCTATAACACACACACACACACACACACACATATATATATATGAGCAGATTAAGTTGCAGAAAACTCATGCACAAAAATAAGAAAGGAAAAATGCAGCTTGAAAATGAAAACAAAGACTTGGGAAGTGTTTTCTTGCCAGGAAAGCTGGCCGTGAAAACCATAAAAGTGAAGAAATCAGATGCATGTCGACCGCCGGCGGAGCTTCTGGTGGTGGCGCCGGAAGCAAAAGGGACCTATCCGGTTGTCCTTTTCTGCCATGGCTACTGCACTCAAACTACGTGGTACTCTCAACTCCTCCACCATATATCTTCCCATGGTTATATCCTTGTCGCCCCTAAGGTTAGTCAACTAACTACTTTGACTCTTCTATTCTATTATATTCTACTCTAACAAATAAATCTTAATTTTGTATATAGTTTTACGAGTGCATGCTGATTTGCATGAAGGACGAGATGGGGATTGCTGCAAATGTGGCAGACTGGTTGGGGGGAGGCATGAAGGCATGCCTCCCCCCGAACGTGAAGCCCGACCTCTCCAGAGCGGCCCTCATGGGCCACAGCAGAGGAGGGAAGGTAGCCTTCGGGCTAGCATTAGGGCATCGACCAACTTCCCTCGCCTTCAAGGCGTTGATCGGGCTTGACCCCGTGGCAGGCCCCACTCCGCCCATCTGGATCGAGCCCACCATCTTCTCCTACGTCCCTAGATCTTTCGACGTATCGATCCCCGTTGCCGTTGTCGGGACCAGGTTGAGCAACCAAAGCAAGGGAATTTTCATTCCACCGTTGGCACGTGATGGATACAATCACTCGGAGTTCTTCAATGAGAGCAAGCCGCCGTGTTGTTACTTTCTGGCCAAGGACTATGGGCATTGTGATGTGTTGGATGATGCCAAGTTGGGGTTGGCCAGCTTGGTGTGTAGGAGCGGGGAGGGAAGTAAGGAGAAGATGAGAAGAGGTGTTGGAGGGGTGGTAGTGTCATTTCTCGATGCTTACTTGGGAGGTGATTGTGAAAATCTTGAGGGGATTGTGGCTGCACCAGATTTGGCTCCTATAGCTTTTGATCCAGTTATTTATGTCAAGGAGTGAACATCTGATTTTAGTATTGTATTTTATGTTTCATTGTTTGTTTGGCTTTTCAAGTTAGAAGAAAGGTTTAATATGTATTTGAACTTTGTTTTAAAGGAAAATTGTGGATTTATTACATTACGGATTTAACTACTGTTCGTATATGGTGAGTACATATGCCAACAACAAACTAAAGTTTGGACGAACATTGATACTTCGGAATCTATTTATAGAAGTTGAAGAGTTGTGATGTTCATTCATGAACAAGTGATAGATTATCCAAGGATAAGCTTTTATTTCCCCCGTTATCCGTGCATCAGCTCTGGACTTTGCGAACTTGAATATGATGTGTGGATTCTCTTCGCCATATGGGTTGTGCTCCACTTTGAACCAGAGTTACGTACTGCCCTTCAATCACAACACCCTTGCCCTGCAGTCATGTATACTTTCAGCAACATATCAAGAAGGAGAATGAGAGAGAATCATATGGTGATTGTTGTGTTACCAATAGAAGCTTCACAGCCTGAGAGAATGTCTCCTCAACATCATCTGTGAATTCCATGAATATAGGCATCACACCACGATAGAGGGCCAGGCGCTGGTTCACCCTTTCACTGAGAGTGAACCAGGCTCAACACAATCAACGAATAAATATACACATACATATGTCACTTGACATGTAAATGCATACAGATCTGGATAGTCTTGCAAGATACACATTAGTGGTGTTTAGCGAAAGATTGGGTCAGATCTCAGCTGATAACTGTTACTAGCATACAACCTTTGATACACATTTGCATGGTATTAGTGATAGGAAACAATGATATTGCAAGAACTTACACGTTCGTAAAAGCAAATATAGTTGAGGATGGCTGATAATGGCTCAACTTAATAGCCATGGAACCTGTTCTTGTGAAAACTATGATGGGAGTCGCCAGAGTGTTGGCCATTATGGTGGTATGGAAGGCAAACATGTCACCCATATGGCTCTGCTTATATCAAACAGTATTAACTTATGGGCTGAAAATGTTCTTGTAATATCCCACCGGAAGGGGGTTAGATATGAAGCACACAAAATAAGAAGATAAAAATAATATGAAAAGACAATCCCTTTATACAAATATGTCAAGTTAATTCTGATTGGGAAATGCTGACAATAAATACTATGCAAACCTTGTAAGAAGCAGATTCACCCGATGAGCTGCTAGTAAGTGGTAGGCTTGATTCAGTCCACAGGGCCACGGTATGCATCACTTTCACGGCCTTCAATGGGAACCTAATATAAAAGTACGAAATAATTAAAGAATATATCTCATTTAGAGCAGAGACCATTTTCTGAAGTAGTTTAAACCTTTATCAGAAAAAATGGTAAATTGAAGCCAAACAGATGGAAAAGGGTAAATTCATGATCTAGTGGTCCTAGTTCAAGGTCAATCATTAAATGAATTGAGAAGTTTCGAATTGTGGTTGACAATGGAATTGGTTGAGATGACAAAAAAAAAGAAGAATATTCAGATACTGATATTCATCTCAAGGTAAAATACTTGACTCAAGAACTCGAGAGACAACATTCCGCCATCTATGTGTCCTTAAGATCAAGAAAACTCACTTCCCATGAGCTGTTTCTCCTGAGAGCATTACAGCATCAGCACCTGCTCGTACTGCAATCGCAATGTCAGAAACCTCAGCTCTTGTCGGAGTTGGGTGATCAATCATACTCTCTAGCATATTTGTAGCTACTAATACGGGTTTCTGCATGTTTCTACACCTTCTTATGATTTCTTCCTATGTACAAGTATAATAAGTATAGTGAACCCTTCATGCTGTATAGCTAGCAACACTGCATATTTATGTCTACCAATAAATAATAAGTTCTCAAGAAAATTAGAGAAGAATGATAACAAGAAGGCAGGTTCCACAGTTAATGAACAAACTCGTGCCTTTGTTTTCAAAAAGCAATCCAAATGAATGAAAATATATTTTCCATATCATATGGTTTTGCATCCCATTGTTTCTTATGTATATGAGCAGAAATATTGTCAAAACATTTCTAGAGATATAACGTGTTGATGTTAGGTTGGATTGAAAATGCTGAGGCGTATCATGTTTTTGCTTGTGAAGCTCATTCCTCATTGGCCATACAAGTTCCAACTTGAGTAAATAACTATCCAGGTCCTGAAGTAATAATCTCTAAGCTATTTTTCATTCTAGGCTATACTTGTGGTTCTCGAAGGATTTGTGGTGAACTGCCCAAGCTCTAACACTTCCAGTCCTCACTGTCATGAAAACATAGTTTCTTCTTAGCAGAAAAGGTAACATCAGAATTATGCCCTATTTCTCCAAAAGAATTTTCAGAAAATGAAGGTAATATCTTGCATAAACCAAGGCCTTACTAAAAACCAACGGAGAAAGAGAACGAAGATACTTCTTGACAAGTCCAGATACCACGTTCAGATCAACAAAGAGAAGAGTTCCATACAACAGTTATACATTTAAAAACATCGACAAAAGGTTTTATCTTGGGATCAATGTTTCAATAATCATACCAGTTGTCTGCCCATCTGGATTGACCACCAATACAGAAACGAAGGCATAATAACAAAAGAGCAAGAAATGTATCTAGAACTATAGTAATAACTTCTGTGTTATAGTATTAAGTTCCTGTAACAAGGGAACTTCCTCAATCGGGAGTTCAGCTCCAAGATCACCCCGAGCTACCATTGCCTATTATAATCAATTGATGCAAGAATTAAATACAGAAAATTCATAAACATGTCATGTTGCTGAGGTTATAAACAAATTAAGAAAAAACTACTATTATTTCAACTTCAAAAAACTCCAGTGAACTCAAAGAGTTGTTAAGTGGTAGTGATAGGGTGTTGAGGATTTGGAACTCATGGAATTTGGTTTGCCAGTGCTTCGCAGCCAAACCAAAACGAAGGAAATATGTTTGAGTTAAACTTGGAGATGAAAGTCTTCTTTCATTTCTCGATGGTGAAGTAAGATTGAACTCACAAAATTATTATCCTAGGTTGGAATAATTTTATAGCAACTCTCTCATTACGTTCCCGGTATCTTCAATTAGATCAATTCACTATTCTTATAGTTCATTGAGTTTTATAAAGTCTCTAATTTTTTTGGTATAATGACTGTTCAGAAGCAGAAGTAACACCTAGCACTTAAGAGTCTCTACATCTAGTGTAATTCTTGTAAGGTAGACTGAGACTCTTATCTGCAAATGATATGCCAAAAGAGAATCGACCGCTTGTTTTACTGTATAAAAAAGGGAGACCTCCATGAATTCTATGGTAAGCAGTTTGAGAAATTGTATAATGGAGGTTGAAAACATCAATATTATCATGTCTAAGTTGACCACTAAAAAGTTCTAACTAAAGCAGTATAACAGCACATCCCAACTAAAGTATGAACTAAAGTGCTTAATTTGAGTAATAGAATAACTGCTGCAACAGAAATCTTCCCCTCTACTACAAAGACTATAGAAAAAACGTAAATATCCATATTGGTTTTAAGCAGGTAAAAACTTCTCATACACCACAATGTTATCTCTTTCCTTTTTTCTTTATTTTTCTCTGCCAATTTTTGACCTGAATCTCTGTCCCCAAGGCATTTAGTTTCCCTTTTCTATGAAAGTGTAGCTGTAATTATTTTCTTGCTTTGCTCTACCATCCCCCACAACCACCCTCTTTGTATCAATGTTCATTTTCCTTGCATACATTGTTTGACATTCTTTTGTAAATTGAAATTATTGAAAACTAAGTTTCGATTAAAGGCTCTGAATAGGTCATACTAATAGAAGGAAACACCACACAGATTACACTAACCCCATCAGATGCCGAAATTATAGAGTGAAGGTTTTGTATAGAATCAGCACTTTCAATCTTTACTATTACATGAATATCTGCACCGCAACCTGCAGACAAGGCCTTCAAAGTCCATTCAATAAATCCAAACAAATTCACAGAAAGGATGCCTAAAGTGACGCACAAGATGGTCGGTATACTTACTTTCGAGATAATCTTTCAATTCAAGGACAACCTTGGCATCTTTGACAAATGAAACAGCATAGAAATCAACTTGGTTATCCACACCAAATTTAATATCTACCCAGCCTTTGTCTGTGAAAATGGCACACAACTGAAGAGTTATAACCACTGTGATCAGTAAAATAAAAGAACAATGCTAAACATCAGCGGATTGTGGACTTAATCAACCTGTTATTGAAGGAAGTGTTGCACTTTTCCCACGCACATTGAGAAGGAAGTGTCGCCTTGACTTCAGTTCTCCACCATCAACTACTGTGCATTTAACCAAATCCTCTGTCTTTGATTTCAAGGCTAAAGACATCATTCATTCTTAGTCAGTTGAGACAGTTTTAGTTTGTCGCAGAAAGAAGGTAAAATATTTTTGGTGGAACTGATGTGCAGAAATAAGCATCATATTTCATCTCAAACATCCTGCTACAGTCATGATACAGTTAACTTGTACGCACATTTTGCTCCTTACAAATGAAAAATATTAACTCCCATTGAATCTTAAATATAAGGTACTCCTCCACAAATGAATAAAGCCATAGGTCATCAAAATGCTTTCGTCCTCAAACCTCAATGCCTCAAAATACTCTTGAAGAAAAAGAATTACTAAAAGTTAAAACAAGTTTAGAGGACATTTTATGAGGTTCTAGTGTGATTGCTCGCTAGGGGAAAATAAAATATTGAAAGCAATATAAAAACCCATTCATGCTAGAGAAAGATTAGCTTGTCGGCAAAATAACTGGAAAGTACACCGACTTGACTTTATAAGGGATTTTTCTCACCATCAACCAGTATAATATCTCCAACATCAACATCATTTATGAAGTCATCATAATTAACACTAACTGTATCATCTGTAATGACTCCTTTTCTGATGGTAAAATTGAAGTCTTGTCCCTCCTTGAGAAGGATCGGCTTTGGCACATCTCCGCTTCTAACCTCAGGACCCTAAATGAAGATCATTGAGATTTTAATTAACAAAAGGAAACAGTAAGCCACAAACACAGAGAGAGATTTAGTTGAGCCTTTTTGGCAGGTCAAACTATCACTGAGATAGACGAAAAAAGAGAAATCTAGTCATACTTTGATTTGTTCACTTATTCTACATGCAGAATTGTATCTGGAGATATAAACATAGTTTATCAGAGCTTCTTGTATTAGAACTGCTTTATGTCTGACTAAAGTATAATGGATGTAAAAGAACGGACAAAACAGAAGCAAAATGGGAGAAAACGATTAATTATAACATATAGTGAGTGTGGTAATTTATAAGTGCAGAAGAATCAAAATTATGGTGAACAGTCAAAATAAATCGGGGTCAGATAACAAAAAAGTTCATGTGATTCCATTGGCACGGTATGAAACAATCTATGAGGTTGTCTCTGTTAAGTAACATCGAGTCATCGACTAAGCAGAAACCTGTATATATGGATTTTCAGGTGAAGCACGTGGAGCCATCAAACCTTGGTATCTAACATAATGGAGACAACCTTGTCCTGAAATTGTGCATTGTATTCTTTAACAAGGTCTATAGTTTTCTGGTGCGATGCATGATCACCATGGGACATATTTAAATGGGCCACATTCATTCCAACTTCAGCAAGTTTCCAGATCATATCACGTGAGCTAGTTGAAGGACCAATAGTGCAGACAATCTTTGTTTTTCTTTGAGAATTTATACTGACCCGATTCAGCCGCAGATTGTCTTCAATAGACTGAAACACAAAATATTTTCAAGTAACCTTTTTGAATAGGCAATTATATGCACGTATGCCTCAGTAAACTTCAGTATGAGAGACATATGGCAGACAAAAAGAAAGAGATACCAGAAGCATATGATTTCATTTTCTTCTTTCAAGGTCAAAATATTAAATGAGGAATAATAAGATGTGAATTAGGTGAGAGGAAAGAACCTCAATCTTGATCATACTTTAAAAGAAATAATTGTGCACTCCCCTGGATGGAACTAAATAAGATGAGGAAGGCATGCCATAGAGAGGCGACTTTTTGGCTATGATAAATGAAACTGGAAAGTGAATGAAGTCGGAACTTGTATAATCGTATTCCATATGTAAGCGCACCGAGCTTAAACATTCATTCCTAAACCAGATGATATCAAATTTTACTGGTCCAACGACTACCTTCTGCATGATCCCAAACCGACATCTACTTTCTTCATGTTAAAAGAAATCAAGAATAATCAAAACAGCTATTTCAACTGTAAAGGAGAAAGAGATAAAATTGACTCAATAAGATTGTTGGGTGTTGATTAACAATAAAATAAGATGGTTCCAGCAAAATGATTCCCCTCCTTCGTTTTCAGAATCGCAGGCAATTAGCAACATATTATTTCAATCCACATGCATCCCCAAATATAAACGAAAGACCAGTTACTCTTCAGAAGCAGCAAACGAAAGAACCCTGCCATAGCCAGCTCTATTTTGTTTCTCTAGGCAGCTAATTAGAATACAAGCGCATATACAGAGAGAGAGAAACAGAATACTTACACGCGCATAGCCGTTTGGCGAAAAGGTAGTAGCTATGGCTTTAGAATCCATGGCGTTTTCATCATAACTGCAACGACTACTGGTTGAAGCGCGATAAACACGATGTCCTGTAGGAAATTGACGGTGGAAGAACAACTCCACGATCTTGTTGCCGGCAGACGATAGGCATTCAGACACTCCGGCGCTGGGCGCGGCCGCCATTGAGAAATCGAGCAACCAGAAACCGGTTAGCGCTGTGGCGGAGAAAGTCAGACACAGACAGTTCGCTTGTTCGTATGTCTGATTTGTGAACCGTAAACAGCAGTTATGCCAGTTAATAACTCGGCTTTGTATTTGGCATAATACAATTTCTTTCGTTTGTTTATTTTCTTTGTGCTACTAAAATACAAAACATAACTATTTATATTTTTAATATTGGTCGAAATAATCATCATCAAATAATTCATATTGTTGAAAAAATATGATCAATATCAAATTGATATCAAACATGAAATATAGATTAAAAATTGCATGAAGAATAATTGTATAATTCATTTCTGTTAATAATTGATTTGCGTACACAAAACATGAACACTAGGGTTTATGCGGAAGTTTAGATAGAGAAGGAGATGAAAGAAATAATTCTCGTATATGATCTATTGATTCAAATTGTGTTACAAGTACATCTACATCTCTATTTATAAATAACAAAACTAATTATCAAGAATGCTGCCAACAATATAGCACTTGTTTAACCATATTCCGATTTACTTGCATGGGATGAATCTACTGCATGGACTTGGTCTTGCTTGCCTTCATGACGTGCCTCTATTTCCTTATGATCAGAACTAGATCTAAAATCACAACAATTACTTGTACATATACACAAGAATCACGGAATTGTTATTACGGGTGTGTCGAAATGACGGTTACTACGATAGCCGAGGCAAGAGTTGGACTCTTTCTCCGCAAGACGATAATGCTCCGCTACTCGGTGCAAGCGGTCTATAACACTCGTCTCCAAGATACAACGGCTTTTCAATTACGAGTAGTTGCACTACTTCTCGTAATTCCGGCGAACTACTTGATATTTTGGGACTAAGGAAATGAAAACTAATTTATATGTATGTAATAAAAAGGGACATAAAGAAATTGGAAGATGAATTAATGTATATTTTTCTCGGTTGGGAATTGGCAATTTATAGACCATGAACACCTTTTCCTAATGGTTGCAACGTTTGACAATATTAGGCAAGGAGATGCATGCAACGTTACATGCAAAGTTTTAACATGAAACGTTGCATGCTTTCACATGCATGCATGCAACGATTATATGCTTACTCCACCAAATGTTGCATGCTTTCACATGCATCAAACCTAAGCCATGCAATGTGTCCATTCCTTCAAATTTATATAATCTAATCTTAATTAAAATCTAACAATCCCCCACATTAGATTATTAAATGCAAATGCAAAATGTTATGCAAACCAAAGTCCCAATGACCTATTATTGCATCAGGATAGGTAGTTTTTTGCTTTGAACCTTCCTTAGTATAATGTTATCGGATTTACTCGCTGCTCGGTGAACGCGATGTCTTGAACCGGTCAGCTTTCGTGTAAACCAAGACAATAACATATACACAATAATAGATACAATATCGTTCGTTCTCACGTTGTGTCCATTTTGGCCTTGGATCATATCTTGGATTCATAAGTGTTTTTCTATTTGAAGCGACCACACTTCTCACTTATATAGGTAATCTCCTATAAAGAGTATCCTGCCATACTCCACCAATAAGGCTATAGGAATCACTAAAAGCTTATACGCTTACCCTTTTACCACAAGCTACAAGTTTGCACTTGGGACAGCTTCGAGAAAGGATTTTTAGTTGTGTTTCCAAGTGCACAACTTGAACATTCTTAACTTAGTGGTCTCTTTGAACCATGTTCATGGGATCTCCAATTATCATGGTAGAGTTACCATTAAGAGCGTTCTTTTAGTGTGGATTTTAATCCCATTCTCCTAACTGCATTGTACAATTGATTACGGTTAATACCTTTAGTAAACGGATCCACAATATTGTCTTTTGACATCCCATAGTCAATACATATTATTCCACTAGTGATCAATTGTCTAACGGTATTGTGTCTTCGATGAATATGTCGAGACTTACCATTATACATACTACTTTGTGCTCTCCCTATTGCATACATACTATCACAATGTATCAAGACGGGAGGCACGGGTTTTTCCCAACACGGAATATCCTCTAAGAAGTTTCGTAGTAATTCGGCTTCTTCACCAGCTTTATCTAGAGCAATGAATTCTGATTCCATTGTAGACCGAGCTATACAAGTCTGCTTAGAGGATTTCCATGACACTGCTCCTCCACCTATGGTAAACAAAAAACCACTTGTGGACTTGGAATCCTTTGTGTCGGATATCCAATTTGCATCACTATATCCCTCTAACACAGCTGGATACCTTGTGTAATGCAGACTATGAGTTAAAGTATGCTTTAAATACCTTAGAACTCTAGTTAGTGCGGTCCAATGACCCTTTCCGGGATTACTTGTGAACCGACTTAACTTGCTTATAGAATATGTTATGTCGGGCCTTGTACAATTTGCTAAGTACATTAGGCTTCCAATGACCCTAGCGTAGTCCAAATGGTTAATTGGATCTCCTCGATTTTTGGCTAAGTGTAGGCTTAAGTCTACAGGAGTCTTAGCCGGAGGTAGATCAAAAGCATTGAATTTCTTAAGCACATTCTCTACATAGTGAGATTGTGATAAAGTAATTCCTTCGGATGTTCTAGAGATCTTAATCCCTAGAATTACA
This sequence comes from Lavandula angustifolia, assembly GCA_028984105.1. NCBI lineage: Eukaryota > Viridiplantae > Streptophyta > Magnoliopsida > Lamiales > Lamiaceae > Lavandula > Lavandula angustifolia. The sequence goes on along the minus strand of CM054802.1, from coordinate 24,608,654 downwards.
TCAACTATTCCCATATCTTTCATGTCGAACATTCTTTTCAACATTGCTTTAGTATTCATAATTATGTTATGATCACTTCCCATAATAAGCATGTCATCAACATACAGACATATAATGACAAAGTTGTTAGGTGTGCCTTTAATGTACACACACTTGTCACACTCGTTTATTTTAAAACCATTTGATAACATAACATGATCAAATTTCTCATGCCATTGTTTGGGAGCTTGTTTAAGTCCATATAATGACTTAACAAGTTTACAAACTTTCTTTTCTTGTCCGGGAATAACAAACCCTTCAGGTTGTTCCATATAAATTTCATCTTCTAAATCTCCATTTAGAAATGCCGTTTTAACATCCATTTGATGTATCTCAAGGTTATGTAAAGCAGCAATTGCAATTAGCGTTCTTATAGAGGTTATCCTCGTTACGGGAGAGTATGTATCAAAATAATCATACCCTTCCTTTTGCTTGTAACCCTTGGCTACTATTTGTGCTTTATACTTGTTAATAGACCCATTGACCTTATATTTCTTCTTTAGAATCCATTTGCATCCTAAAGGTTTACACCCGGGAGGAAGGTCAACAATCTCCCAAGTGTGATTGTTCATAATTGACTCGATTTCACTATTACTCGCTTCTCTCCATAGAGGAGCATCGGGACTTGACAATGCAGCCTTGATTGTTTACTGTTCATCTTCTAATGAATAGACTACAAAGTCTGGACCAAAAGACTTTGCTATTTTCGCTCGTTTTCCTCGTCTTGATTATGGTATTGACCTATCACTTTAGTCAATCTTTTCTAGTGAGCTTTCTTCATGAGTTCGTTTATTAGAACTAACATCATTCTTTTCTTTCTTAGGGAATATAGATTCGAAAAAGACAGCATTTCTGGATTCTATAATCATTCCCTCATTTATGTCGGGTATTTCCGACTTATGTACCAAAAACCTATATGCGCAACTATTGTTTGCATATCCTATGAAGATGCAATCAATAGTTTTAGGTCCTAGCTTTACTTGTTTTGGTTTAGGTACTTCAACTTTTGCTAGACACCCCCACACTTTAGTGTATTTGTAGGATGGTTTCCTACCTTTCCATAGTTCGTATGGAGTTCGATCTTGTTTCTTTGAAGGCAACTTATTTAAAATTTTATTTGCCGAAAGAATAGCTTCCCCCCACATGTTATGTGGTAAGCCCGAGCTTATCAGCATAGCATTCATCATTTCTTTTAATGTTCTATTCTTTCGTTCAACAACACCATTTGATTGTGGTGAATAAGGTGCAGTTGTTTGGTGGATAATATCGTTTTCACGATAAAAGTCCGCAAAAGGAGCAACATACTCACCGCCTCGATCACTTCGGATCATTTTGATCTTGGTGTTAAGTTGATTTTCAACTTCGTTTTTATAGCTTTTGAAAGCATCGAAAGCTTCGTCTTTGCTTCTCAAAAGATATACATAACAAAATCTTGTGCAATCATCTATAAATGTTATGAAATAATTCTTTCCACCTCTAGTTTGCACAAGTTTTAAGTCGCATAGATCGGTGCGAATTAATTTAAGAGGTGTAGTCGATCTTTCCACCGGATGGAAATGTTGTTTAGCCATTTTTGCTTCAACACAAATTTCACATCTTGAATGTTTGTCAAATGACATTTTCGGCAACAATTCTAAATTCACTAATTTTCTTAGTGTATTTAAATTTACATGTCATAATCTATCATGCCATAAATTAGGAGACTCAGTCAAGTAAACAAAGGGGGTCTTTTATTATCACGGATAACATTTACATTGATACAATTCATCTTGAAAAGGCTGCTATCTACATAACCTTTTCCTGTAAATTGTCCATTCTTGGACAGTACAACCTTATCCCCCTCAATAACTATTCTAAATCCGGCCTTGCTAAGAATAGAGCCGGAGATCAAATTCTTGCGAATGTCGGGAACATGCATCACGTTTTGGAGAGTCAAATTCAATCCCGACGTCATCTTGAGTACAACTTTTCCAATTCCATAGACCTTGGAAGTAGAGGAATTTCCCATATACAACATTTTCTCCTCCTTGATAACTTCATAAGTTGAAAACATTGATTTATCCACACATACGTGCTTAGTAGCGCCGGTATCGATCCACCATCCTATCGGATTACCGACCATGTTTACTTCATCTATGACCGCAGATAGGTCGAGTTCAGACATGTTGACGGACACGTAATTTTCTTCCGCCATATTTGCTTGTGGAAGACCTTTGTATTCCTTCTTTGGCTTACGACAATCCTTTGCCATGTGGCCAGTTTTTCCACAATTGTAGCAATTCCCTTTGATCTTTTTCTGCCTTTTTGAATATTGCTTCTTTTCATAGAACTTGCGTTTCTTTGGGTTAGTGCTAGTGCTGCACTCGACTAGATTAGTCCTTGCCTCTATAGACGGCTTGTTGGTCTTTCGATCTGCCTTGCGATTGTCCTCTTCAATTCTGAGACGGACTATCAGATCTTTGAGACTCATCTCTTTACGTTTGTGCTAGAGATAGTTCTTGAAATCCTTCTACATCGGTGGTAGTTTCTCGATCACAGTTGCAACTTGAAATGATTCAGAAAGGACCATACCTTCGGCGAGGTTATCATGTATGATCAATTGAATCTCTTGCACTTGTTCGACTACAGTTTTGGTATCCACCATCTTGTAGTCTAAGAATTGTCCAACAACGAACTTCTTTAGACCGGCATCTTCGGTCTTGTATTTTATCTCAAAAGAATCCCATAATTCTTTCGACGTCTTTGCAGTAAAGTAGACACTATAGAGAGTGTCGTCAAGTCCATTTAGGACATAGTTGCGACATATGTAGTCGCTATGATACCATGCATCAGACGCTATGCGTTTTTGCTCATCAGTTTCATTTTCCCCTACAATTGGAGGTGACTCTTTCAAGAATCGAGATAAATTTAAAGTAGTTAAATAAAATAGCATTTTAGATTGCCAACGCTTAAATTCAGAACCTGAGAATTTTTTCGGCCTTTCCGCATGAACAGGGGCACTTGGAATTTGGTTGTTCGTTGCTGTTGTAAAATTCGGCGGCAAATTACTACTGCTTGTCATTACTTAGACATGGGGAACGGGTACATCACTGCTACTTGTCGTCATTTCTTCAACACGATTATCGTCTTGTGATTGTTATTACGGGTGTGTCGAAATGACGGTTACTACGATAGTCGAGGCAAGAGTTGGACTCTTTCTCCACAAGACGATAATGCTCCGCTACTCGGTGCAAGCGGTCTATAGCACTCGTCTCCAAGATACAATGTCTTTTCAATTACGAGTAGTTGCACTACTTCTCGTAATTCCGGTGAACTACTTGATATTTTGGGACTAAGGAAATGAAAACTAATTTATATGTATGTAATAAAAAGGGACATAAAGAAATTGGAAGATGAATTAATGTATATTTTTCTCGGTTGGGAATTGGCAATTTATAGACCAAGAACACCTTTTCCTAATGGTTGCAACGTTTGACAATATTAGGCAAGGAGATACATGCAACGTTACATGCAAAGTTTTAACATGAAACGTTGCATGCTTTCACATGCATCAAACCTAACGAGAATCTAACAGAAAGCATCAAACCTAAGCCATGCAATATTGCATCAAACATTGCATGCTTTCTCCACCAAATATTGCATGCTTTCACATGCATCAAACCTAAGCCATGCATGAAGCCATGCAACGTGTTCATTCCTTCAAATTTATATAATCTAATCTTAATTAAAATCTAACAGAAATTACATTAGAGAGTATCCGATTTCTTAACTAAACCGAACTCAGTTAGAACTAACTTGCCACATCGGCAAACTTAGGCAAATATAAAGCTAATACTTTGGAGAAACTTAAATGGAAAGCATATGATTTGTACCATCATTCAAAAATCAAAACAAGCAAGAAATGTAATTTTCGTTTGCACTTGGAGGTAGAAAGTTAAGCTCTCAACTTAAGGTTTTAACTGAACATGAAATCAACTAATCAACTCGTTCAATATTTCGATTAATGTTCATATGACATTAAAACTATGTATAATATAGTGTTAGAAATACGAGTAAACGAAATACGAGAAAATAACTAAAACAAGAACACAAGAATTTACGTGGTTCGGTCAATAGACCTACGTCCACGGGCGAAGGGAAGAAAATTCACTATGAACGAGGAGTATACAAATTCGGGTCTCCGGAATAAGTTCTTAGACCCAAAAACTCTTCTATGAGGTGCAAGATACAACAAAAGGGAACTACCATATTTATAGGGAAAACTAATGAGAGACTCTCACTAGTTTTCCAATGTGGGATAAGTGCCTTCACAATTTTGAGCCAAAATATAACAAATCTCCACCTTGGCGAAAAATCCCTCAACAACGAACAAACTCCAACCATGATAGGAAAAACTCCACCTTCTCCACAAAACCCCTAAAGGCATAACTCATCGAGTAAGACTAACTAAATTCAAGCAATGCTTGAACTTAGCAAAGGGAAGCACCTTCGTCATCATATCAGCAGGATTGTCATGAGTACTAATTTTGCTCACAACTATGTCACCACGAGCAACAACTTCACGTATGAAGTGATAACGCACATCAATGTGCTTAGTTCTCTCATGAAACATTTGATCTTTTGTGAGACAGATAGCACTCTGACTATCACAAAAGATGGTCGTAACCTGCAATTCTTTCTTCAACTCCCCAAACAAACCTTTTAACCAAATAGCTTCCTTACAAGCTTCAGTGATGGCCATATACTCAGCCTCCGTAGTGGATAACGCAACTGTGCTCTGCAAAGTAGACTTCCAACTAATAGCACAACCACCAATGCTGAAGATATAGCCCGTAAGTGATCTTCTTTTATCTAGATCACCGGTAAAATCCGAATCTACATATCCAACAACTCCATCACTAGTCTTTCCAAACTTCAGACAAACGTTACTAGAACCTCTCAAGTAACGAAAAATCCATTGAACTCCTTTCCAGTGTTCTTTTCCAGGATTTGCGAGGTACCTGCTAACAACACTCACAGCATGTGCTAAATCCGGACGGGAATATACCATAGCATACATGAGTGACCCAACAGCACTAGCATATGGAACTCGTGACATGTAGTCAACCTCATCATCTGATTGGGGTGACAAAGCAGATGAAAATCTGAAATGAGCTGCTAATGGAGTACTAACCGGCTTTGAATTCTGCATGTTGAACCGATGGAGAATCTTTTCAATATACCCCTTCTGACTGAGGCATAATGTACCTGCTTTTCTATCTCGAATAATCTCCATACCAAGTATCTTCTTTGCAGCTCCTAGATCCTTCATATCAAACTCAGCATTGAGTTGAATCTTCACCTTCTTAATCTCCTCTTGACTGTTTGCAGCTATCAACATGTCATCAACATATAATAGGAGATACACAAATGACCCATCTTCGCCAACTCTGTAGTAGACACAACTATCTGAAGCACTTCTCTTAAAGGCATGAGTCGTCATAAAATGATCAAACTTCTTATACCATTGCCTCGGTGACTGCTTCAAACCGTAGAGAGATTTCTTCAAGAAGCATACATGGTCTTCCTTCCCAACAATTGTGTGTCCCTCAGGCTGCTGCATGTAGATGTCTTCTTCTAGATCTCCATGCAGAAATGCCGTCTTCACATCGAGCTGCTCAAGCTCCAAATCATGCATAGCAACAATACCAAGTAAAGCTCGTATTGAAGTATGCTTCACCACCGGAGAGAATATATCATTGAAGTCTACACCGGGAACTTGGCTATAGCCTTTAGCTACCAATCGTGCCTTGTATCTTACATCTTCAACTCCTGGTGTTCCTTCCTTTCTCTTAAATACCCATTTGCAGCGAACTGTTATATGTGAAGGCACTTATCCCACATTGGAAAACTAGTGAGAGTCTCTCATTAGTTTTCCCTATAAATATGGTAGTTCCCTTTTGTTGTATCTTGCACCTCATAGAAGAGTTTTTGGGTCTAGGAACTTATTCCGGAGACCCGAATTTGTATACTCCTCGTTCATAGTGAATTTTCTTCCCTTCGCCCGTGGACGTAGGTCTATTGACCGAACCACGTAAATTCTTGTGTTCTTGTTTTAGTTATTTTCTCGTATTTCGTTTACTCGTATTTCTAACAAGTGGTATCAGAGCCGAGGTTTGGCTCATGTTGTGACAATGGCAATAACAAAGATTGTGGTCGAGAAATTTGAAGGCTTTTGAAGGAGGTGGAACATGTTTGAGGAGGAAGCACCATGACGTGAAGTTTCACGTTATCGGGGTACCGTTTTGCCAAGGAAGATTCCAATTCTGAAGATTTAAATGATGGATGATCCTTGTTCGAGGGACGCTGCGACTTTGTTGGTATTCTGATTTGGATTAAGCCCATTGAGGCTTTTGAGGAGGCGGTGGAGCAAGATCATTCTGTATTCGCGATTAGAGTTTTGGTCGATGTGAAGATTTGTTATGCTGGATTTGATATTGGAGTTCTCGCCACGGTGGAGATTGTTATGAGGTGGCTCAAATCCTACCTATCCCACATCGGATTATTAATGAAGTTTATCATTAATTTTACCTATAAATAGATAGGTTCTCTAATTGTTTAAGTGTGCTTCTACGCATCATAGCCCACATGTTATGGGATTAGTTAGTTGGACTAATTGACCATGTTTTTGTGGGTATGTGCTTTTGGGCCTAGGACCATATTCCGGAGGCCCATTTTGTCTGATCCTCTTTATTAGTGGATTGTTTCTCCGCCGCCCGTGGATGTAGGTCGATTGACCGAACCACGTTAAATTCTCTATGCCTATTTCTTTTTCTCATGTTATTCTTTGTTATTGTCTCGGTTGTGTTTCAAGAACCCGTTCGTCACATTTTGGAGGGTCCAAAGATCCTAACATATAGTAATTATTTTATTACATTTTATGTATGGTTTGCAAGTTATTATAAGGAAGCATGATAAATTCGGTATGCACGACTAGAGGCTACGAATTTCAATTCTTCACAAATATATTTACATCCGTGGATTTATTAGTGAGTTTGATTGCGGCTTGAAATCAAATGCAATATTCCTAATAATGATTTTGTGGTCAGAAAATAGCATATAAAATCTTACCACATGGTGGTTCAGCCACGTTTTGTTTATCTTGGAAGTGAGGGTCATCTTCAAGCACTTTCTCTTTCTAATTTTCAGATTTTCTTTTTCTCTTTATTTATTTTATTTGTTCTTATTCCTTTGTAATTTTAGCACGTATTATTCTAATTTCTTTCTTATTCACTTTTCATATTCTTTTTCGTGTCTCTTTTTTTTTTCTTCCTTTATTTATTTTGTAATTTTACTTCTTTCCTTACTTCTCTCTTTTTCTTTTCTTTCATATTTTCACTGTTCTTCCTTATTTTTTCTCTGTTTCATTTCTAATTCTTTCATATTTTCTCTTTTATTCTCGCACCTTCAATTCTAATTATTTTTTTCTTGTCTCTTCTATATTTTCACACTTTCCTTCCTAATTTTTATTGAGTTCTATAAATTTTGTATATAAGCATTAAAATATTTTAGTAGATTATATATCTTATCTTATATATGTTAAAACTCAATAGTTTCAATTGCAATTGATCTTATTCCAATTAATTTTAAGTCATTATTTACTTTTTTGTCTTTTTTAATGCAATTCAATTGCAATCAACCTCATTCAAATTGATTTTAAGTCTCATTTATTCTTTTGTTTTTTTTAATTTTAATTTAATTATAACTTTCAAGTTTCAATTTTAATTCAATTCAATTTCATATAATCAGTCATCCAATTTCAAATCAAATATATTTCATTTAATCCTATATTTTAACTAAATTTTTTTAATTTAATTTAATCAAATTTATTTTATCTATTTTTTATTTTTAGTTTAAAGTATTTAAATTGGTTATAAAATTTTTTAAACTCAATTAGTAGGAATAGATCTATTTTTATTTTATTTATTAAAAACTCTTACTTTTACTTAAAGTATTGAAAATAAAAAATATTCTTACAAATCTATTTATTTTTATTTGACAGCATAAAATAATGCATAATGCATAAAATGAAAGCCTTTCTAAAATCAATCTCTATTTATTTATGAGATCTAAATAATATTGATCATAATATAATGCTTCACTGGGAACATGAGTAAGGGGTAGATCTTTTTGTTATGGGGTTTTCTATAATTCAATTTAAATTAATCATATAATCAATATTCTAATCTAATTTCAAATCATATATATACTATAACTCAGCCTAATAAGTTTTTTGAAACTAACATAAATCAATATAGAATTAAAACTTTACCAATGATACAAAATCACAAAGATATGCATTTTTTCTTATACTAAATTTCAACTTTAGAAAAAATATTTTTGCAAAATAATAATTTAATTTAGAATTAAAACTTTCTCAATGCCACAAATCACGTTAAATTAATTACATTTCTTATACTAAATTTCAACTTTAGAAAAAATATTATGCAAAATAATAATTTAATTTAGAATTAAAACTTTCTCAATGCCACAAATCACGTTAAATTAATTACATTTCTTATTATTTTATTCAAAATTTGTACATTTCTCAATAAAGCAGGTTAAAGACTAAGGAATAAATCAATATAATTGATTTTGTTCTTTTTCTTTTTTTCTCTCCTTTTCTTTTTTCCTTCCAATTCCCACAACCATTTATTATTCCTTATATGTTATTTATAATTTTAATTTACGTTAAACCTCAATATTTCAATTGTAATTAATTTAAATTGCATTATTCATCTATTCTTTGCAATTCATGACATTTCAATTGCATAATTTCACAATCTATCTTAATTGAAGGCTAAATTTGAAATTTAGCGCATTTAAATTGAGGGCACTCTCGGCAATACCTACAACTCTATTATTGCAATGTCTTCTCATTTGTGTTCGTCTCTCTTTCTCAGTCTCATTCACTTCTCCTTTCGTTTCGCCGCTCTAGCCTGAACAAAGCTCCGACCTTCACGAGCTCTCAAATTCGGAAGCCTAGAAGATGTCATCCCTTTCCCTTCTTGACTTAATTCGACTCTTGCTACCTTTGATTTTAACCGGATTAGGAGAAAAAAATCGATACAGATTCTGGGATCAGACCACCATAAAACACTTCAAACGCCTGCTTCTTTTGTATGCGACCTCCATTTTTGCAAGACCTATTAAAATATTTTCTGATAACATCTTCAAGTCTACTAACAAATCAGAGATTAATTCATCATTGCCATCAACAAGACCGAGGCATCATTGCCATCAACAACACCGAGGCATAAACAAGCATAAAGTGAACTATAAACGTGCATACCAAAATAAAATTAGAAAAAAAAACAACATAAATTCTAAACCAAAAGAATCTGACGAAAAAGAAGAGAGTGATAAACAATTGATTCAAATATTCTTCCAAAAATTTTCCAAATGATCAAAAGAAAAATTAGGTTTCCAATTGATTAGTCAAAACTAAGAAAAATAATCAAAAAAACCATAGAATCCTATAATATGATTTGGTACACATATACGAATAAATTAAGAAAATAAAAGAGGTAGAAATCGAATATGATTTATTTATTTTTCAATCAGATATTGAATCAAAACAAGAGAATGGAATCAAACATAAGATTTACGTGGAAAACAAGCAAATAAACAACAAACCTTGTGTAGACATTATCATAAAATGTTGATAATCAAAATTGAAGAAAAACTCTGTATTTCTCAGCGTCTGCGCCGATGTGAAGACGAATGAACGAGAGAACGATTTATAAAGTATAAAAGTAGGTTACAAGATAAAATAGAAACATAATTTTACAAAAAAGACCTTTGTACAAATTATTTCTTTTAATTGTGAAAAAGGGCAACTTAAATGAAAATACGATCTGGAGTGTCCAATTACTTGATCAAACGGTTTTAAATTGTTCATATTTCTCACTGTAAGGGTGTTCTCATATGATCTCCCCCCTCTCTCTCTATATATATATATGTATTTGTCAATGGTCTAATAAGACTCTGTTGGGTTATGAGTCAGTAGATGATATTCAGCTGTTAGTGGTTAAAATAATATTGGGGGAAATCATAGTAGTACTATGGAATTGAAGATCCCAAAACCCAGCTGATATCAGTAGTGTAGTGTCTTGATAGGACTAGATGATGTATAGGCTAGACTGTTTTTATTTTGTTTATCCTTCTGTCTATGTCCTGTACGGGGTAAAATATTGGATTGATCTTCTGTCGAAGTTACTTTCCAAAACCCCACGTCATCAGTGTAATTGCTTGCGTTCTTAAGTCATCAGCTGATCTTCGCCTCAGTAGAAGACATCTCATCAGCTGACAGACATCAGCAGAAGAACTCTATGCAAGCTCAGAACCTTCGCAGTCATCAGCTGACCATACTCAAGAGAATATATCTTGTCAGCCGACTCAGACGAAGAAGACAGAGACTGCTTAAAGTCTACTGTATCCTACATGAAACGACCCAGTTGTTTAAGTCATTCTGAAAGTCAGCAGAAGACATACGAGGATTAGGGAGAGTCAACTCCGATGTCTGACACAATCTCACCTACCACAAACCTCGACCAATGAGAAGCCGACAACGCTTTATCTGCTCTGACCAACTAAAGCTGCTCTCATGTACAGTGTCCAACAACTCTGCTGCAACAATTCGAATTTATGGCCGTTTTCTTTGGAAGCTTGTGACACGTGGCATCGTCGTCTCCAACGGACATATGCCTAGGTCACAACTATAAATAGAGAAGAAATCCGAGCTTCACGTACGGGATATCAAGGGAAAAACGCTCAAGCTTTCGAACAACTCTAGCGCATTCAAGATCAATCCAACGAAGAACTTGCCCAATAGAATATCATTAGTTCTTCTCTCTAGAGTTCTTTAGATCCATCTTCTCTAGCTAAGCTCATTGCCAAATCTATAGCTTAGAAACTCGAAGGAGTTCACTTTTAGTGATTGTTCTTACTGTAAGAACTCCTTCCTAGTTGGAGATTATCCCCTCCCTTTCAAACCTCGGTTTGATTTGTAAAGTCGCTAAGGACTATAACTTAGAAGGGTCTGTCCAGTGCACAGATTCCTTGATGAGACTTGCTCAGATAAATCAACAAGAACTCCTGTTCGGCAGGACCGTGGACGTAGGATCTTGCGTATCTGAACCACGTTAAAAATTGCTTGTGTTATCTACTGTTTATTGCATTGCATACAAACTGTTACAAAATCATATCTTTGCATAAAACGTATTCTTAAAAGTGCAGTAGCCAAAATACTTTATCTTGTAAAAACACGTTTTCAAACTGAGACGAATCTCCGGGCCCACACTCTTATCCGCACTAAGTCTTCAACTGAGTTTCAAGTACTGACAAAAGTCAGTAGGAGAGCTCAATAGTTGGCACACTTCTGACCCGCGATCGAAGGTTACTATTTGGCATTGTTCATCAGTTGCAACCTACAACTCAGCTGTCCTTCGCGTTTGAGAAAAAGAAACTGTGATCAGGTGTATTCACCCCCCCCTTCTACACCTGACTATCGTCTCCGGACCAACAGACTCTACTTTATTTATATATACTCATTATGTCCCATTGATAATGTCTTGTTGGGTTTGTACGCGAATTTTAAGATAATGGGTGTAAAGGTGTAAAAGTGATGTAAAAATATAAGATAGTGAGTTCTCTTGTTTATATGATTGTGGTCTACTCATTTTTTACCATTTTGGATAAGTGACAATATGAGTGGGACACTCCAAAATGGAAATAGAATATTATCAATGGAACGAAATAAGTATTTTTTAATAATGAGAGAGGAGATGACAATAAGGTTTTAATAAAATAGAATATAAGGTTTTGACCTCACTCCACCCGAAAGTTGGTTTCACCATTGGGTGAGTAATACGGATGATAAGTGCAAGATATACAAGTTGAACTGAAACATTATGTAAGATTATAGATGCTAAATGTAAGATATAAATCATTTTTTATTAAATCACAAATGCTAATTAAATTCTGAAGATTTTTTCTAGTATATCTAAAATATAATTGATAAAATTTAACAGGAATTATAAAGATCCGGCACTCGTATGAATTAGGTCTCTATAAAGCCGAGGCATACATTTTTTTTATTTTATTATAAGAAGAAAATGATTTTATATAATTTTCCCAAAAATCTGTAGCCTCACAAATCAACATCCATAAGCCGAAGGGAGAAACAACAAACAAAACTAGGAAAAAGCAAAGCGCCAGCACTAAGAAAAAAAGATGAAGATTTCACTCAAACTCCAAGACGATAACCGGAATCACAATCGCCACCACAAGCACCACCATCAGCTGCCGCTCCTCCTCCGTGCCAAAATACCAATAACAATCTTCAATCTCCCGTTCCTCTCACATTTCTCCACCACCACCAACCATCCGTCCGACCTCTCACTTTCTCTCTCCACCAATTTCCCCTCTTTCCCCTCTCTCAAACTCTCCTACGCCACCGCCGCCGAATCCCCCGCTGCCGCCACCCCACCCCTTACTCTCACTCTCAAATCCGGCACCGGCCTCTTCGGTTCCCCCAACAATTCTCCTCTCGTCATATCCGCTCACTTCTCCTTCAACCCTTCTAACCCCGCTCACCCGAACCCTACTTTCTCCCTCTTCCTCAAACCCCAGCTTGGGTCCTTCTCCCTCCGGAAATCCACCTTTTCTCATCCAGAATCCGCGATCACCAGCGAAACCTCCAATCCGGATGTTCTATGTGATTCTAACTCCTTCGCGTTTGTGCCATTAGAGACACCCGGCGCAGTGAAGGAGCTCTCGCCGGAGAAAAATGTAAGGGGCTCAATTTTCAAGGGGACTCAGCTGGCGGCGACGACCCAGATGCCGGTGGCTAAGAGGGTGGCGCTGAATTTCAGATGGTTGGTGAATTTCACGGAGGATCAAATGCCGGTTATGAGGATCAACAAGATTGGTCTTCATAGGGTTGATGATGCAGTGAAGGATGATGAGAAGAATAAGAAGGATGAAGCGGAAAGGGGCGAATTAGACGCATTAAAAAGCATGTGTTTTTGGATGAAGAGGGAGGTGGATGTTTTAAGTAGAGCCAACAGTGAGATGAAGAGTGAGTTGGAAGACATGAGACGGCCCCCTCCACCCCAGAGCGGCAGCGGTTTTGGTGGTGCGAATGTTAAAGAGAATGTTAGGAAGAAGGCAATGCCGATGAAGCAGTGGAAAAGTACAAGAGATGGTGTTGGAGGAGAAGAGAATGGCAATGGCAAGAAGGAAGAAAAGAAGAATGGTAACCTTGTCATTGATGTGGAGAATGAGTTGCAGAGAGCTATTATGGCTGCTGCTTCTCCTCCATGAGGTATTTCATTTTTATTTTTATTTTGATAATGTACATAATAAATAGGATATGCTTAGTTTCAATTTGGGATTGTATGAAATGATGAAGGTGATCAACATGACTTGGGTATCTTAGTGCCACTTCATTATAAGTTGGTGTTGAATTTGCTCTGTATCAATTTATAGATGATGGTGCGTTTTTCTTGACGACTAGTTATGGTGGTGTTTGCAATGTCACTGCATCGTGCATTAGAAAGAAAGATGGGTGTTTGGAATAGGCTTAGTTGGTGATACATGTGTTTGTGTTTATTGTAATTTTACAAGTGGAATGAGAAGTTGGAGAGGGCCTTGAGCTGATTCTTATATTCTCTTTCTTTGTTTTCAATGTGAAGTTTTGTTGTGTTAAGTAAAATATACTCCCTCTATCCCGCTATTACTATCCTACTTACCTTATCGCGCTATCCCCTTTCCGAAAAAGGAAATAATTAAACTTAAAACATAAAATTAATCTGGCCCACTTGTAACTTAATTACCCACCCCACTTACCCCTCTTCTCCCTAACCCACCCAACACAAACAAAACATTTCTCTCTCCATACCTCTCCCTCTCGACTGTTCTTCGAACCCTAGATCTACGCCGCCTCCATTGTTGCCCAAAGAAAGCGTAGTTCAGTTCATGCGCTGTGATGAATTCCCAAGAAAGAGCAGAAAAAACTTTGACTTTACCTCCCCCTTGCCTCAAACAACCATCCCACGGAACAGATACTCTGGATCTTGGGTCAGAAATGGGTGACAACGGGAATCTGAGCACCGTCGTGTCCGATGCCTCCATCGCGGACGAGCCCGAGTATGTTTGTCTATGTCCGAAGCTCATGTTTTTTTCCTTTAAGATGCCCGCTTTTCATTTGCCTGACACGGAGGAAATGGAGGAGGACGCCGATCGGGAAATGGCTAGGAGGCGGGCACGTCAGCCATGGGTGGATGAAATGATTCGATTATGGCTTCCAACCTACTCTCCAGACCGGTTAGATCTCCTCCTACTTGGTCGTTCTTTCCCTATTATATGATTTTTGTATTGGCTATTCTGCTATTGTGAGTGGTAGTGGTACGTGAGTTGGGGATCTGAAATGATGATTAGCATGCTCACTTGTTTGTTGAGATAGGGTGAGATTTTAGTCTACTTTTTTGATCCGTCTTTGCTTCGAAACTTTTGTTAGCTTTAGATTGGTTAATTGAGATAGGATCAAGCATTGTTAGAAGGTATTTAGTCTCTTTGTTATGTTTGTTGTCCTTGTTTGAATCTTCCGATTAGCCTTTTCTGAAGGCATTTGTTATTTTTGTTTTGTTTGTTGTCCTTGGTTGAATTTTTTGTATGTTACATTATCTTTATAATTATTTATTTTCAGAATTTAATAGTTTTGAAATTTTTTAAAAGATCAGACGACTTCTCCATAAACAAAATGTTTAAAAAAAAATTAATGCATCTCAACCATGCTGGAATACATTTAGGTGAAATTTAAACTCTCTCTCTTACATCTTTTTATCAAAATTTGTGCACCCATCTTAATAAGAATAACAATGAATTTTATAAGTTGTTAATCTATCTATCCAACATAATTAAACTTCCTAAACAAAGTTTATTAATCTTCTTGTTGAAGTCAACTGAGACAGTATTAACGGGACGGAGGGAATAGTATTTGCCTCGGGTGGAGATCTTATATCCCACTTTATGTCCCATCCTCAAAGTTGACTCAACTAAGGGTTAGATGGAGACATGAAGTTAAGTTAAAAAAACACATGTCCTCATCTTAAAGGGTGAAACATATAGTGGGATAGAATGATGATATGTAGAGATTGGGTCCAGCTACCATTTTCTAATTGCTTAATTATGTAGTTACTGGTGCTTCATGTCCTGTGTTTGCTGCGTTATGATTTGTGAAAGCTGTACACAAGTACGGATGAGGGAA
Source organism: Lavandula angustifolia (assembly GCA_028984105.1). NCBI lineage: Eukaryota > Viridiplantae > Streptophyta > Magnoliopsida > Lamiales > Lamiaceae > Lavandula > Lavandula angustifolia. The sequence goes on along the minus strand of CM054802.1, from coordinate 24,593,305 downwards.
ATTAGATGTTATGAATGAGAAAGAGATCCATTTGCCTCAAAGTGATTACTAAAAGATTTCACTTTAACCCCCCCCCCCAAAAAAAAAGTCAAAATTTGTCCTTTTGGTCCAAGAAGTTATATCCATCAACACGCATCACCCCGATTTCATGTTTGAAAGTTCAAAAGTGTAGTATGAAGACCACATTGTTTGATTCATGATAGAGCCCCATTAGCCCCAAAGTATATGTTTGATATTCTCCTAAATGCGTAGCCTGTCAAATGAACTAATGAATCCACCATAACTAATACGAAAGGGAAATTAGCAAAAAATATTTCATTCATTCTTATTAGGGTTAAATTTCAATGCCCGGACTTTGGTTGCGATTTTGATTTTCCAAAAATGTTTCAAACTTCCGTGCCTATCATCCACAATAAGTGAACATGTCAAATCGTAAGCATATTTCACTAAATAAATCTCATATCTAGAATAGTGAAATGATTTTGAGGCAGACTTCCCTGCCCGGTCACACCTATAACCGGGTCGCATGGATCCAATTAATGGTCTAATATCTTGATCCGACTTTGACAAATCTTACCCTTATTTCACCTCTGCAGCAAGCGCCGTTCTCGTACTCTCCACCTCTCTCTCTCGATTCTCTCTAAGAAAACTCTCACATCTTTGAAGTCAAAATAGGTCCGCCCTCTCATAGACTCATACTCTCTCTCTCTCTCTCTCCGAAAACTCTCACCTTTTTCTCCTACAAATCTGAGGAATTCAGCCCGATCTCCTACAAAATAATGAGGCAGACACCGTTCGGCCGGAGAAAATCCTCCGTTGTGCTCATCGTCAGCCGACGAATGGGAGAGTATTCTACCAAATTTTGTACTATAGCATGCGTTTGATATAAGGAATGATTTTCTCATCTGTATATAGTAAAATATGTTGGTAAAGTGTTGTTTTGCTTTTGCGTGTTAGATTGGTTTGATGTAGATTTTGAGTAATGCTTATGCCGTACATTTATATGTAAATTTTTTAAAGTTTTTAAATCGGAATTAATGGTTAACATTACATGGTTTATCCATATTCATTAATTATTTGAGGTTAATTTTGTTGATTAAATTATTAATTTGTGGTTTCATATGATTATTGGATTAAAGTGACAAGTTTCTTAATTATAATTGATATTTTACTTCAGTGTGATTGACACTTTGAAATAAATAACACATTTGTTTTGCAATTGACACATTTATCATTATAAATGACACTCTATGAGAATGTAACACTCTCCTCTAAGACAATTGACACTTTTGTTTCACTACAAAATTTTCGCTAATTACCGACGGATTTATCGACGGACAAAACACGGGTCGGCATTTACCGACGGATTACCGACGGAAATTCAAAATTTAAGTTTATCGACGGATTACCGACGGAATTTTCCGTCGCTAAATACCGACGGCAAATTCCGTCGCTATTTCATCTGTTACCGACGGATTACCGACAGAATTTTCCGTCGGTATTTAGCGACGGAAAATTCCGTCGGTAATCCGTCGGTAAATTTAAAATTCTGCATCCCACATCGAATTTTTGACAAACTTTTTCCACCTTTATATATCAAACTACTTCCTAAGCTATTAAGAATCTTGCTATACATGTGCGCACGCGTGCGCATAGGCCTCCACCGCCGGCCACCGTCAGCGTCCGATCTCCGCCGGCCAGTGTCACCACCGGATCGCCGCCGACTACCAACTCCGATAGCCGGCGGGTCAATTGTCGCCTTAATTTTAAAAAATTAGTCGACAAGTGTACCGACGGATTACCGACGGAAAATTCCGTCGGTAAATACCGACGGACCTCAATTCCGTCGGTAAAATTTACCGACAAGCTCTATAACGACGGATTATTTTCCGTCAGTAATCCGTCGGTAAACCATTTTTCGACGGATTTTTTAATGTTTACCGACGGATTTTTCCGTCGGTAAAAGACAGATTTTTTGTAGTGTTTATTACGCTTGACACTTTGAAAACTATTTCTGGTTATTATGTTGATCATATTTAGTTGAATAAATCATTGAACAATGGTTTCGTATGATTATTCGATTAAAGTGACACGTTCCTTAATTATGATTGACACTTTACTTCAGTGTGATTGACACTTTGAGATAAATGACACATTTGTTCACAACAATAAACACTTTTTTCATAAACAAATGACATTTTTATCAAAACAAATCACATTTTTTCAAAAATAATTAATAGTCAATGATACTTTACAAATGACACTTTATTCAAAACAAATGACACTTTTGTTCCAAAGAAAATGATACTCTAAAAATAACATTTTTTTCAAAACAAATAATACTTTTCTTCGACGCAAATGACACTTCTGTAAGTGATGGTAGAAGATGTTAAAAATAAAAATATCACTTTTGTTTTGAAACAAATGATATTCAATTAATGACACTTTTGTTCATAGCAAATGACACACATACCCTTAAAAAATATTGAAAAAAATAAAAATAATAGCGTCAACATGACATTAGTGTGACGTCAGTGAGCGTGGATCCAGGTATGAGCAGGTAATTGGGTTGCAAATTAGATGTTTATTCGGTTGTACCTACAACTTGTTACACATAAGTTTTTGTGAATGATTTTATCTGCATTACTGCTTAGTTTAATAGGAATAACGAAAAATCTCTCTTACCTCCATTGCATTAAACATATCACAAACATATAGATTATACATATCTAGAGGAGGCATTTGCATTACTAGCCATATATGTTATATAAAAAACACCTATAGCTTTACACTAAAACAAAACACAACTTTAGTCATTTATATTCCTTTTTTGTCTTCAATCACATCTTTCCAATTATTTGAGGTGGTATTGTAGGAAGTGGTGTTGTAGGAATTTGTGCAAACATTAATTTTTTTCGTTTGAAACGCAGAGGGCCTATGGAGGCCGATAGAGGACCTCCATAGGCCCTTCATATATCGAGAGAAAAATCTAAGGTCGAAAATAAGGTGAGAGCTGCTACAATAATTACGATCCAGGGCCGTGGGGGGCCTATGCCGGGGCCGAGAGGTTTCGATCCTCCAATAATAGAAGATGGTTTATTTTCGGCTGGGTGATTTTCGGCCCTTCAATGAATATACTTTAGGGCCGAAGGCTGGGCCTATGGCATGGCCGAGGGTTTTCGGCCCTTAAACAATAAAAACAGTTTTATTTTGAAGAAAATTGTTTTCCTTCCCTCGGTCCCCATCGACCTTCTTTTCGTTCCATCGACCCTCTGACAACTTTTAACGGAATCTGCTCTAGATAGACAAGAAACAATCGCCAATCATTAAATCTGCCAAAAAAGCGTACTAATATGTTTATATTTGTGTTTTCTTTTAGTGGATGGCTAAAGATGTGTTTGTTATAAGGATTTTGGCCAAGAGTGTATATCAACACTATCTAGAGTAAGGCATATGAGGAAAATATTGATGCATTGGTCGATGCTAGTAACTAGAAAATGGATATAATCAAAATATTTAAATTTTGGACTTCAAATCGATTGTTTCAGCTATTTAGAATTAAAAACTAATTTATACTCACTATGTCCCGTTGATAATGTCTTGTTGGGTTTTTACGCGGAGTTTAAGATAGAGGTATAAAGGTATAAAGTAGTGGTGTAAAAGTATAAGATAATGTGCTCCACTTATTGAGATAATTCTGATCCACTCATTTCTTACTATTTTAAGTAGGAGACAAGATGAGTGAGAAATTCGAAAAGTAAACTACAAATTCCGAAAAGGAAACTACTCATTTCTTACTATTAATTTTTTTTTATGTATTTAGTGTATTTATACTATATGTTTAACATATTTAATCTTTTTATGTATTTAGTATATATATATATATATATATATATATATATTATATGCATCATAATATTATATTAATTAATGTAATTGTGGAAAACTATTATATGCATCATAATATTACATATGCACTCATAAGATTTTTGAAAACTACTTTTTTTTTATAACTATTTTGTTGTTCTGTTATGCATATATTCATATGATAGGCATGTAAGTTTACGGTTTTATGCATATGAAAACGTTTGAGGTATCAATTTTTTAGAAAAAAGAATAAATATTTCTGATGCATTTATCAGTATAAATGAATGCATTGATGAATAGTATACTTAATTCTTATTGTGATTTGATGCATTTATGCATTAGTCCTAATAATTATACATTTTTTTACCATGAATAAAAAATTAAAATAAAATAATAAAACAAGATCAAATAAATTATGCACCAGTCATTATGCATCAATCCTAATAACAATATGGATTAACATTATCTGATTGTCCTCTTATCGTCTTCTTCTATCTTAGAAATTATAATTGAAAGTTCTAATAAATATTATCAGATAGTGTTCTTATCTATGATGCTTAATTCAAGAATACACAAAAAAATGAATTTTAATTTTGATAATAAGTTAAATATAGAAATTAAAAAATAATCATAACAAAAAAGTCAAATATTAAAGATATGTTACTTAATATATACAATGTAAATTACATTACTAACCTTTTAACATGTTTTACATTAAATGTAATGCATTAAATGATAATTTAGTAACAACCATAGATTGAAATAAATCTATGATCCACAATAGTTCTTAGTTCTCATTTAAAAGTAGGGTTCTCATAAAATCCCTCCCATATATATATATATATATAGGGAGTGGATCTTGTGAGAACCCTCCCTATTTGTCAGAACTAGGAACTAATTATGACCATAGATTTGATTAATTTAATGGTCCAGATCTAATTTTTTTATACAATATTTTTAAATATATCTTTAGTATGTTTTCTTAAGGAAGGGTATAATTATAATTTTATATATATGGATATACAGTTACTAACATTATTCGATATTTACTATGTGATAATTAGTAACCGAAAAATTCAATCTGATTTGTCATAATTTAGTAACCGATATTTAGTAATATAGATTTGATTAGTAACCGATATTTACTAATATATATTGATTAATTTAGTATGTTTTCTTAAGGAAGGGTAAAATTCAATCTGATTTGTCTTTACATAAAGAAAGAAAAACTGAAAACGGCATATTAATTGCCAAATCGATTGAATTTTACTCCGTATTCTTCTTGCTTTGTTATTTTATTCTCAATAGTTTTTTAATTGAATTGATTCTTTTTCAAGATAATGTGTTCGTAATTAATATTTTATGCATAAATATTAATTGGCTTATGCATGTATTATTAGTATGTTATTACAAACTTCCAAATAAAAATTAGTAATATGCATATGGTAGTTGTCTATTATGTAAAAATATAAATTTAGTTATGCATATATTAGTAATTTGTCTTTACAAGTTTTATGCATATATTAGTTGTCTGTTATGCACAAATATGAACTTCTTATGCATATATTAAAAATTCATTTTTACAAATCCAGCAATTTTATATTTGCTCAACATGATTTTAGCAATATGCAAGAGACTATTATGCATAATGCAAGAGATATTTATGCATAATGAACAAAAGTTTTATGCATAATTGAATACACTTTTAATGTGTGATTTTTTGCATAATGAAAGAGACTTTTATGCATAGTAAAATAGATTTTTTTTGAATATTTTTATGTATAAAATACAGTTTTAAATGGTAGATTTTTAATGAATTATGATTTTGGAATTAATAATATGGGAAGTTATTTAAATCGTTTGTTGCTATATTTATCCACATTAAATAATATGTTAATTAAAAGTTAAATTAGATATTAAGAAACTTGCCTTATCTATAAATAATCACACGATCTTTTAATTTAGATATTAAGAAACTTGCCTTATCTATAAATCCATAAATATAAAAATTACAATCTTAACCTTCCTTAAATAAACAAACTAAAATTATATTTAAAAATATATAAAAAATAAATAAATCTGGACCATTAAATTAATGAAATCTAAGGCCATGATTAGTTCCTAGTTCTCACAAATAGGGAGGTTCCCACTGCACTCCACACTATATATATATATATATATATATATATATATATATATATATATATATATATATATATATATATATATATATATATATATATGAAATGAATCATATGAGAAGGGGGCTTAAAATAAGAAATAAGAATGAATCATAGCCCTCCATTTTTAAAAGTCTAGGATTGTGATTATTTTTAAGATATGTTTTTATTTAATACTTTATTATTGATTAACATATCATTAAGGGAATTTATGTCCATTTAATTTCTTTTATTTGTGTAATTGTTTCTAAAGTTAATCCTAATTTTCATTATTTCCTTTTATGAGTAATTGATTCTCTTTCTAAAAGAATACACATAATTTCCATATCAAATAAAATTTAGGATCTAATTTGAGTTCAAAATTTTGAATTTAGAGATTGTTTGCGCATTTTCATTTCCTAAATAACCATTCCATCTCTTTTCTCGTTTGTTTCCATTTGATAGAATAAGTTAATATAATGCATATATTTTCATATAACAATGCATAATATTATTCATTTATATGCATTCAATTAAAGTATCATGTCACAATTACATTATTGTAGAAATAGTGAATTAACATTTCGGTAAATATGCATGAACTTAAATATAATTATGCATAATACCATTCATTTGTAAGCATTAAATATTGTGAATTTTTTGTATCACATAATGAAATTATTAGTGCTAAATATGCATATATTTTCAAATAACTATGCATAATACTATTCATTTATATGCATTCAATTAAAGTATCATATCACAATTACATTGTCGTAGAAATAGTGAATTAACATTTCGGTTCATCAAAGTCTAAATATGCATGAACTTAAACATAATTGTGCATAATACTATTCATTTTATATGCATTAAATATTGTGATTATTTTTGTATTACATAATGAAATTATTAGTGCTAAATATGCATATATTTTTAAATAACTATGTATAATACTATTTATTTGTATCATTCAATTAAACTATTAGATCACAATTACATTGTTGTAGAAATAGTGAATTAATATTTTGGTTTATCAATGTCTAAATATGCATGAACTTAAACATAATTATGCATGATACTATTTATTTATATACATTAAATATTGTGATTTTTTTTGTATCACGTAATGTACTAGTGATTAACTAGATAATATGCACAATTATTTCATTTGATATGCATATTTAAACATACAGTTAAACCTCGATAAAGTAATAATCTTGGAACCGAGAAAAACATTCATTTAATGAGGTTATTACTTTATCGAACATTATTTTAGTGCAATGACTCATATCGGGACCGGAAGAAATTATTATCTTAACGAGATTATTACTTTATCGAATATTACTTTATTGAGGTTTAACTGTATATGTTTTAATATGTTCAATGTAATTATTATGCATAATGCCATTCATATGGAAACATAATATCGTTGACTTAAGAAAATTAATTGTATTTGGAATTCGAAAATTTAGTCCAAAATCTTTTATGAATCGTTTTTTGGAAAAATATTAAATTCTAATTATTTCTCTACAAGAGTTTCCTTGTTTTTTGGGGGAGGAGTTATGAAGGGTTTTAAATAGATATGCATATTTTTCATGCCCAAATTGTCTTTTTCTTATTATTACTTTTTACAAAAATTAAAAACTAATGTTAATCTTAACCATTCATTAGATAATAATCTATGGTTATAAATCCTTTTTATTTCTTATATATATATATATATATGGAATGGATCATATGAGAAAGAGGCTTAAAATAAGAAATAGGAAGGAATCCTAGCCCTCCATTTTTAAAAATCTATGATTGTGATTATTTTGAAGATATGTATTTATTTAATACATTATTATTAATAACATATCATTAATGGTATTTGTGTCCATTTAAATTCCTTAATTTGTGGAATGAATCCTAATCTTCATCATCTTCTTTTTTTTTAGTAATTTATTCTCTTTCTAAAATAGCATATAATTTTCATTTCAAAGAAAATTTAGGTTCTAATTTGAGTTCTAATTTTTGAATTTAGAGATTGTTTGCGTATTTTTTCATTTCCTAAATAAGCATTCCATCTCTTTTCTCGTTTGTTTTCATTTCCTGAATAAGTTAATATAATAATATGATGACGATTTTAGAGTAAATATGCATATATTATCATTTAACTATGCATAATATTATTCCTTTATATGCATTAAATTAAAGTATCAGAACACAATTAAATTTTTTATAGAAATAGTGAATTAATATTTTGTTTCATCAAAGTCTAAATATGCATGAATTTAAACATAATTATGCATAATACTATTCATTTATATACGTTAAATATTGTGAATTTTTTGTATCACATAATTTAATTATCAGTGCTAAATATGCATATATTCTCAAATAATTATGCATAATACTATTCATCTACATGCATTCAATTTAAGTATCAGGATACAATTACATTGTTTTAGAAATAGTGAATTAACATTTCGGTCATCAAAGTCTAAATATGCATGAATTTAAACATAATTATGCATAATACTATTCATTTATATACATTAAATGTAGTGAATTTTTTATATCGCATAATGTAATTATTAGTGCTAAATATGTATATATTTTTAAATAACTATGCATAATACTATTCATTTATATGCATTCAAATAAAGTATCATGACACAATTACATTATAGTAGAAATAGTGAATTAATATTTCAGTTCATCAAAGTCTAAATATGCATGAAATTAACCATAATTATGCATAATACTATTCATTTATATGCATTGAATATTTGTGAATTTTTTTTGTTTCACATGATGTAATTATTAGTGCTAAATATGCATATATTTTAGAAATAGTGAATTAACATTTTTTTGTAGAAAATTGTCCCTGCAAGTTTTAATGGTAGTCCAAGGGTTTCCTTTTTTTTAGGGAGAGTTTCCATCTATATAATGAAGCAGTTACAAAAAAATGCAATGTAAAAACTGATAAAATGCATATATTTTTTTGCCTAATATACCCTTTCCTTATTATATGATTTTTTAGATGATAAAAATACAAAAAATCTTATCCATTGATTAGATATTAATCTACGGATATAAATCATTCATATTTCTTATTTTAAGAACCCTTTTTATAGAATCCACACCCTATATATATATATATATATATAAGAAATGGATATTATGAGATCCAAATCTTAAAAGAGATACGAGAACCGATCTCGTCCCTCCATTTCACAAATCTAAGGCTCTCATTTTATCCCAAAATCATTTAAATTTAAATCAAAAAAGGAATAAATAGCCTCATTAAGGGCAAATATGTAATCTTCTCTTTTCTTTTTCCCTAGATGTAATCAAAAGAGAAAATATTGCACCTAATAATGCCTAAAATTACATACCTGCGTCCATACTATGACCGTTGCAATCGAAATGCGAAAATCAATATTGGAGGCCTGAAATCAACCAACGAAAGGTTAGCATGAAATTATATACTTGTGTGCATGATTTCTGAGAAAGGTAAGCATAAATCAAATTGTAACTGTAAAATATGATAAATATGAATTATTTCTTGAAGGGGGGATTTCCATCCATAAAAATCTGCATAAATTCACCTAGAATATAATATACATAAACATATAATCAGAAAATAGGAAAACACAAAAATCAAATAAAACAAACGAATGAGCAAAATTGCCCAAGAACAATGAAGGCCCATCCAAAATCAATCTTTATGCGTACACATCAGATTCATTCTAACAAAAGAAACAATCGGGGTCAAAAGAAACACCACTCTGTCATTCCGATTCGGACATGCATGAAAAGTTCACAAGATAAACATAAACACTTAACATCATGAGCATAAAGATGTAAAACTCGAACATGGCAGCGAAAATGGGTGGAGAGAGAAAATCTGAAGTTGAATTAAAAGAAGAGGAGTTTACAAAAATACCCTTAATGAGGGAATGGATATTATGAGATCCAAATCTTAAAAGAGATACGAGAACCGATCTCGTCCCTTCATTTCGCAAATCTAAGGCTCTCATTTATCCCCAAAAGCATTTAAAAATAAATCAAAAAAGGAAAAAATAGCCTCATTAAGGGAAAATTTGTAAACTTCTCTTTTCTTTTTCACTAACCCTCCATTTTCGGCTGTTTGTGTGTAATAGAAATCTCACTCTTCATTTTCGTTCTCCCTAGAACTCACGAGTGCCTCAACCTTTTCATTCAAATCGAAGACTTGGAAGTCGATTTTTTATGGTGGGTTTCGAAGTTCTATGTTTCTTGATTCATTTAAGCTAGTTTTCCTTGTCTATTTATCCCGATTATTGCCGATTTTGAAGATTGATTTCTGCAAATTTTTCGAATTTTTACAGATTTTGCTACGAAGGTAAGAATTATTTATGGTTTTTGAGAATTTGTAGTTCAATATTTGTGGAATGCTTTGTTGGGTTCAAATTCTTGAAGCTCGATGTCATTTCATATTTTTTTCGTAGAGTTTTTTCGATTTATACGGTATTAGTCGTTTTTCCAAGTGATTAGGGTTTCATTATGAATATTTATGAGATGTATGTATCGATAAAGTATTGTTTTTATGTTGTAGATTCACTATTATAATTTTTGCATACGTAAGTACAATGTTCATGCATATGTATTTGTTAGTTTATGCTGATACTGTGTAATATTCATGCATGCAGTTTGTTGAATGGCTGAACCGTGTCAGTCAATTGTGTCTCTTGAATCTGATGAATCCATTTACATTCCTGATTGCCCGGTTGAATTGAAACCGTATGTTGGACGGAAATTTGTTACTCTTGATGAGGCTGAAATTTTCTATAGAGACTGCAGTCTAGGAAGGAGGCTGCATTGCATGCTAAATTGAAGCCTCAAGGATGTGTCGGAAATGCAACCAGATGGGACATCACGATTCAAGAAACTGCCCTAACTTTAAGGATGTAGAAGATTCATGTTAACTTTTTATGCAGAACTTAGTAGAGACCGATGCACCGTCTGTTTGGACTAATTTTTATTAACAGAATCGCTTTACTTTATGTTATGTATTTTCATGCATACCACCGTTATTTTTTATGCTTATGTTTTATGATTTTCATGCATATATACTATACCTCTCAAGTTCAACCTTTATGGTACTGATTATGTTCAAGGTTTTATATATCATGCATACCCAATTGATGTTTCATGCTTTTGTTTTATGACTTCATGCTTATGTATATATGTTAAGGTTTTATATTTCATGCATATCGTATTGTATTTTCATGCTTATGTTATGTATTGTTTGTGCATATACGTTTTTTCCCTACAAGATTGTTTACATATCTGCATACTGTTGGGATTTTGTATACTGGAAGCACTTTTTATGCTTGTATACAATGTGTTTTTGTCCTTACCACTGTTTTATTCTCCTATCTGATAAATATGTATATTTGCACATGTTATCCTTTATCTTGTATAAAAGTTAGATTTGTGTGGTGTGTCGGGTATCACAGAAGACAACACAAATTGGTTGAACCGACAAGATATAAACAGTTAACACATACCGAGACAACTTAAGGATGAAGTTGTCGGCTTAAGCCGGCAGTTTAGATAAGAAGTGGCTTGTCTTAGCCGCTTGTCTTTACTTGGTACACTTAAGGTGGTGTATTGAAGGATCACAAGTGAGATGTGTTCTCCTAACCGACCTTAGTGGAGAACCAAGATCTCGGTGACTTAGCCGATCTTAAGCTTGGTAAGACTTCACTGAGTGCATTTGACTATCTATCACTTTGACCTACTATGGTGAACGTCCAATGAGCGACCGGATCTACGTATCTTGGGTGTTAGTAGTCATTTGTGGCTCGAGCCGGTTGTCCGTATCTTGCAGCCGTATCCCAGGAATGGGTTGATAATATCCCCTGAGGAACTCGAAAGGATTAGCACACTAAACCCGGCCGGTTGATTAAGTTCAGGTGTGTTAATAAGGTCGAGTGGTACTACTCAGGAATATAAGATGTTAATTAATTTAAGCTGTCAGTGAGCTTAATTAATTAACGGATATTTCTATCTTAAATACGGAGATCGATTAAGTCTAAAATACAAGCCCTTGCTCAAATTGGGATAAAGGGGTAAGTCAGCACGGATTCTCTAGTGGAATGAATCTGTGTTAATTAATTAATTTTGCTCTGGGCTGAGCATGGATAATTAATTAATTGGAGGCCCAGCTTTATTTCTTGTATTGGATCCCTGGTCTGGCCCAATTAGTTGTCTAGTAATTTATTGTCTCTCATAATTTATTATTAATGGATTAATGTATTTTTACATTATTTAATAATGTCATTTATCTGGAATTAATTGGCTGGGCCAATTAATTGATAAATATTAGTAGCCCAATAAATTAATTAATTATATTATGGGCTGATTTAATAGAAGCCCATTGGATTATAATTAAATTAATGGGCTACAAATATATTAATATTATATAGGTTTTTGAAGCCTATATATATTAGTATTCTGTTCAGAAACTCACACAATTGATTCATAAAAATCGAGAGTGGCGTGAGTTTATAGAGAGAGAATAAATTTATTTTCTTCAGATCTCTGACCACCCAGAGGGAGAAAAAGGCCGGGACACAGATCAGAAGATCTGACACAGGAGCAAAGGTAGCCTTACTGTAAACCCTATTATTCCTTCAATTGGTATCAGAGCCTGGTTTAGGCTCTGATTGTTGCATGATTAGTTTCAATTCCGTCGTTATCGGGTTAATTTTCGTGTTTGGGGCGGCCTGCGAGCCACTGTTTTGACCCCTATGTAACGTTTTTCTCGTGAGAAAATCCACGAGTAGTTGATAGGATCAATGTGCTATGTGATTGTACTGTTTGTTGTACTGTAATTGGTCCGATTGGCACGAAAATCGAGGCGCGACGGAGCGGAAGGGCGAAAACCTAGTTTCTGGCAGAACACGGGCGCCGACTTGCGACAGCGCGTGAGGGCGCGTGCTACAGTATCCTTACGATCCGTTCGGATAGGTTTGTTCGTCTTCGCGTTAGCTTCGTCTGGACAGGTCGCAAGACCCATTCTGATTTCTGGTTTGTCCGGAATAGCGTCGGAAAGGAGAAGTGGTCGTGCTGTCCAGAAATTCCCAAATTGGCCAGGAAACACTAGTTTTCGAGGGTTCCGCCGCATTTTGCGGCGGCGATTCCCGGCAGTTCCGGGGTCGGATTTCCGATAGGCTTGGACCTATGGAATCCTCGTCTTACGAGCTTCGCGTTGATAGGTCGTATGGGATCATCCGATCTCGGATGCGACCGGAATTGACGCCTCGAAGTTCGCCGCTCGTTATGAATTCGTTCCGACGAATCGTTTGAAATTAGGGAAATTAATGGACGATTTCGGCTGGAATCCGATCATGGTGGTCAAAAATCGTCCAAGGATCGTTTCCCCTAAATCAATTGAGCGAATACGGATCGGAAAGAGGCAATTTCGCGTCGGCGGAGCCGGGCGGCGGCGGGATGCATTACTTGCCGAAATCCCGTCGCGGTTGCTGAAATTTCCGGCTATATTGCACCGCCTGTGGGTCCGGGTGAAGTATGGTAGCAAAGTAGGGACGAGCGACGAGGCGGTGGGAGGCGGCGGGAGGCTGCGGGCTGCGCCGCGGGCGCAGCCGTCGGGCGCAGTAACGCGCAGCCGCGGGCGCTCCCGGCCCGGTTTTACGGCGACGGCGCCGGCCGGCGAGGGGGTGTGAAGGCCGCGCGAGCACCCTCCTCGTTGATGGCGCGCAGCGGCGCGGTCCGGAGCGGCGGCGGCGGCGACTTCTTGCCGAAGAAGACAACGATGACGTGGCGGTTGACGTGGCCGCCACGTCGCCCAAGCCGCCGACCATTACGCATCCGCCACGTGGCGGCACTTCGATGACGTGGCGACGACGGTTCGATGCGCTTTTGACGCAGTTTCCGCATTCGAAGATTTTCAAGATTTCGAAGATCCGTATTTTTATCGGGCAATGTAATAGTTAGGAATTACGTGTTTTAAAGCCCGATAACGATTTTAAATTTCCTATTTGCGTATTTATTTTTAATTATGCTTTAGCATGCGATTATGTGATTAATTGCGCTTAGAAAAGCATGTAAATAGGATTTATGTCGTTGCTAAAACATGTTTTATTTTTCGCGAGCACGTTTTATTATATGCGTTTAGAAATTGCATGCTTTAGGAATTATGTGATATGCATGATTTGCTACAAACCTTTTGAATAAAAAGACTAAGCAATTTTAAATTAAATGTTTAATTAGATTCCATTAATTTGGATATTAAACACTTAATCGGACCTCCATTAATTGGACTCTACACGAAAGTAGTAAGATTGTGTGAGTAAACGTCCACCGCGTGGCTTGCTTGCATTTTTGAGCTACCGAGCTTTTGTGAGATGAGTTTTCCAAAACAATATTTAATTATTATTGAGTAGTGGGAGCGAAGCCGTAAACGTCCACCTGCGTGGCTTGCGTGCCTAGTAAACACGAGTACTCTAGAAAATAATAATTAAATATGATGGCTAATTAGATCAAATTGAATGCGGCATGGTTCGAGTAAGTATGTCAATTTCGAGAATTTGATTCTATTTTGGTCAAATTAATGGTCAATGCTTAGATGTCACCGCAGGTACAATTCACTTCCCTCGAAGTCCCTTCCCGTGTTTTAATAGTGACATGGTCCAGAATATCGAACTATTAATTCCATTCGTCTTAAGAACCTTGACGTGGATTGGAATTAAAGAGCTAGGTAAATAGCTTGGTTTAGGGTTACGCTAGTAAACGTCCACCTGCGTGGCTTGCTAGTGGAATTCCTAGAGCGGTTCGAGGTTTTTAACATCATTGGTTTTTCAAAAGGTTACAATGATTGTTAATTACGAATTATGTGCAAATATTAATTTTATACATGCTTTTAATTTATATTTTTTAGATATGTCCCGTTCGAAAAACTTTAATTTCGAGTTCCTAAACAAGTCTCACTCAACCAAACCCTAACGGGTTTACAATTTTAAATAATTTTACAAAGTGGAAGAGATATCTTACCTTCCCAATAAATGCTCGCAAAGGTTCTATAAGAACTTCTTTTTTAGGACCGCTATGTCTAAGAACGAGTTTACTTTGAGTATGTTACTCAAATCTTTGGTAGCGGTCAAAGAGGTTATAGAAAAGGGCAAGAGTGCTCAAGTCTTGAATATCCCGAGTAGTTCAAGGAATCCCTCGAAATGCGGAAACCGAAAAAAGAACAGAAAGGGTGAACATTTCAAGAAGAGCAAGTGGGAGTAAGAAGACGGTCCTTACCGGCGACATGCAAATGTCAAAGGAGAAAGGAAGGTTCTTCAAGAATGGTAAGAAAGGACACCGGAAGAATTATAATCCGGATGTCAAGGCAAAACGCAAAGAAACGCGAGTCGCTCTTGTAATCGAAACTGCTCGTTTCCTCTTCTACCCATGAATGGGTAGTGGATTCGGGGCAACCTGTTCATGTTTGTTACACCTTGCAAGGTTTCTTGCGTAAAAGGTAATTGAGCAATGGCGAGGTGGTAGTCTCAATGGGCAATGGATTGAAAGTTCCTGCAATTGCCATTGGAGATTTAAATCTATCTTTTGATAGTTCTATTTTAGTACTTAAAGATGTTTAATATGTGTGAGTTTAGGCGAAACATTATTTCTGTTTCAAAACTCTGCACCATGGATGGTTATAAATCAATTTTTGATAGTGAAGTTTCTATCATGAAAGACGATGATTTTATCTGTGGTGGACCATTAAACGGATCTTTATATACTATTACTTGTAAACCGCGTAGTTCTGTTAATATTGCTTCCTCATCATCAAATCCTAAGAAGAGGAAAGAGTCTTCTAAGGTAAACCAAACTTATCTATGGCACTTAAGACACATCAATCTTAACAGGACTCAGAGGTTGGTGGAATATGGATCATTGGAGTCTCTTCAAGATTGAACCGTTTCCAACTTGTGAAACCCGTTTGGAAGGAAAGATGATGACTAGGCCTTTGAAGGCAAAGGGTTATAGAGCCACGTAAGCATTAAGTTTGATACATTCGACTTGTGTGGGTCTATGTCTACACAAGCTCGTGGAGGGTATGAGTACTTCGTCAAATTTACCGACGATTACTCGAGGTATGGATATGTTTACCTTCTTCGCCACAAGTTGGATTGCTTTGAAACCTTTAAGGAATTCAAGGCGTAGTGGAGAAGAAGCTAGGTAAAGAAATCAAAACACTACGATCTAATCGTGGTGGGGAATACCGTCCAACGAGTTCAAGGACTACTTGACGTAATGTGGGATTACATCCCCACTTACATCAACGGGCACGCCTCCGACAGAATGGTGTGTCTGAGAGAAGGAACCGAAGTCTCTTAGAGATGGTTCGGTCGATGATGAGTTATGCAACTTTGCCGTTTTCTTTTGGGGATATGCCCTAGAGATCGCAAAGATACTTGCCGAACCGTGTGCATTCCAAGTCGGTACAAAAGATCCCTTTCGAGTTGTTGAGCGGGCACAAACCCAAGTATGCACCACTTAAGGATTTGGGGGTTATCCAACTTATGTGCTAAATAGGCGAGCCGACAAATTGGAATCACGTTCGAAGTGATGTTGTTCATAGGGCATCCGAAGGAAACGAAAGGTGGATACTTTTATGATCCTAAAGAACAGAAGATCGTTGTTAGCCCTAACGCTCGGTCCTTAGAAGAGGATTACATTAGTAACCAAAAATCTCGAGTCGACATCATCCTTGAGGAATTATAAGGTGGTCGGGTTCCACTTGAACAGCCAGTTGTGCAAGATAGTACTCCACGAGTAACTGCACAATCTGTTAACACAGCTCCTGACACTGTTCGACATAGTGGGAGGGTGATATTTACACCTGATCGGTATATGTTCACTATGGAGACGTTTAATTATCTCCTGGCAGATGAACAAGATACCGTGGATCCCTGGACTTACAACGAAGCAGTGGGAGATGTAGATGCACCATGGACTCAAAATTTGAGTCCATAACTGATATGTATGTATACGAGATCACTGAACTACCTAAGGGCTTCAATGCTATTGGTAGTAAGTGGGTATACAAGAGAAAGAGAGAGCACCGAATGAAGAGATCATGGCGTTTAAGGCCGGACTAGTGGCGAAGGGTTTTACCCGTAAAAGAAGGTATCGATTATGAAGAGACCTTCTCGCCTATAGCAATGATCAAGTCCATTCGGATTCTCCTCGCCATATCACTCACATGAAACTAGAGATCCGACCAATGTATGTCAAAACCGCTTCCTAAACGGTCACCTTGAAAAAGGTAGGGACATCTACATAAAGCACCATGATGGTATGTGAATGAGGGCGAAGAGCATCTAGTTTGGAAGCTTAAGAAGTCTATTCATGGACTTAAGCAAGATTTCCGGTTATGGCACCAACGTTGCTGACGAGGTAGTCAAATCCTATGGATTTGTATCCCGTCCTAACGAGGTGTGTGTAACGTATTTGTGTTAACGGAATCGGTGGTGTTTCTTGCATTTTATGTAGATGACATCCTTCTCATTAGCAATAATGTTGAAGTGTTATCGACGTAAAGACGTGGTTATCCGAGCAAGTTTCAAATGAAGGACTTAGATGAAGCCGCTTACTTCCTCGGGATCAATGTTATTCGAGATCGCGTAAGAAGGATGTTAAGCTTGTCACAAGTGTCCTACATTGACACCGTTATTGCTCGTTTTAGCATGCAAAATGCCAAGATAGGTTCAAGTACCTTTCGTACATGGCATTTTTCTATCCAAGAATCAGTGCCCTAAAAACGCCTGAAGAGATAGAAAGTATGAGGCTAGTACCATATGCTTCCGCTGTCGGTAGCCTCATGTATGCGATGCTTTGTACGAGAGCAGATATCTCACATGTTGTATGCATGGTCTCAAGATATCGCCTAACCTCGGAAAGGAACACTCGGATCGCGGTC
Organism: Lavandula angustifolia; assembly: GCA_028984105.1. NCBI lineage: Eukaryota > Viridiplantae > Streptophyta > Magnoliopsida > Lamiales > Lamiaceae > Lavandula > Lavandula angustifolia. The sequence goes on along the minus strand of CM054802.1, from coordinate 24,575,311 downwards.
AACCATATTCTCAAGTACCTTAAACGGACTAGAGATTATAGGCTTGTTTACCAGTCAGACAGTCTAGTGTCTTTGGGTTATACATAATCGGATTTCTAGGCTGACGGAGACGAGTAGAAGTCGACCTCGGGTTATGTGTTTACCTTGGGAGGTGGAGCCATTTCATGGAGGAGTGCAAAGCAGAAATGCATTGCGGACTCAACCATGGAAGCAGAGTATGTAGCTGCTTCAGAAGCCTCGAAAGAGGCAATCTGACTCAAGAATTTTCTCCAAGATCTTGATATTGTTCAGAATTTGCCTAAGGCGATCACGATTTATTGTGATAATGCGGGTGCAGTAACAAATTCTAAGGAACCTAGATCTCACAAGGCGTCTAAACACATAGACAGGAAGTACCATATTATACGAGTATTCATAAATCGAGGTGACCTGGTGATTGACAAAATTGGAACTGAAGTCAACCTAGCTAATCCTTTCACGAAGAGCTTACCACTCCCGGCGTACGAGAAGCATGTTCGTGGCTTAGGGATGGTAGAGATGCCCCCCACTTAGGACTACATAAACTTTTGTATAAGTGGGAGAAGATGTCGTGATAGATAGGATAGATAGCTAACATATAGCTGGGTACTAGTTTGTACCTAGATAGCTGAGATATAGACACATTGTATACTAAAAGTTTACTTTAGTATAAGTGGGAGAATTGTTGGGATTTTGTATACTGGAAGCACTTTTTATGCTTGTATACAATGTGTTTTTGTCCTTACCACTGTTTTATTCTCCTATCTGATAAATATGTATATTTGCACATGTTATCCTTTATCTTGTATAAAAGTTAGATTTGTGTGGTGTGTCGGGTATCACAGAAGACAACACAAATTGGTTGAACTGACAAGATATAAACAGTTAACACACTGGTGAGACAACTTAAGGATGAAGTTGTCGGTTTAAGCCGCAGCTTTAGATAAGAAGTGGCTTGTCTTAGCCGCTTGTCTTTACCGGTACACTTAAGGTGGTGTATTGAAGGATCACAGGTGAGATGTGTTCTCCTAACCGACCTTAGTGGAGAACCAAGATCTCGGTGACTTAGCCGATCTTAAGCTTGGTAAGACTTCACCGAGTGCATTTGGCTATCTATCACTTTGACCTACTATGGTGAACGTCCAATGAGCGACCGGATCTACGTATCTTGGGTGTTAGTAGTCATTTGTGGCTCGAGCCGGTTGTCCGTATCTTGCACCGTATCCCGAGAATGGGTTGATAATATCCCCCGAGGAACTCGAAAGGATTAGCACACTAAACCCGGCCGGTTGATTAAGTTCAGAGTGTGTTAATAAGGTCGAGTGGTACTACTCGAGAATATAAGATGTTAATTAATTTAAGCCGTCGTGAGCTTAATTAATTAACGGATATTTCTATCTTAAATACGGAGATCGATTAAGTCTAAAATACAAGCCCTTGCTCAAATTGAGATAAAGGGGTAAGTCAAGCACGGATTCTCTAGTGGAATGAATCGTGTTAATTAATTAATTTTGCTCGGGCCGAGCATGGATAATTAATTAATTGGAGGCCCACTTTATTTCTTGTATTGGATCCCCGGTCCGGCCCAATTAGTTGTCTAGTAATTTATTGTCTCTCATAATTTATTATTAATGGATTAATGTATTTTTACATTATTTAATAATGTCATTTATTCGGAATTAATTGGTCGGGCCAATTAATTGATAAATATTAGTAGCCCAATAAATTAATTAATTATATTATGGGCTGATTTAATAGAAGCCCATTGGATTATAATTAAATTAATGGGCTACAAATATATTAATATTATATAGGTTTTTGAAGCCTATATATATTAGTATTCTGTTCAGAAACTCACACAATTGATTCATAAAAATCGAGAGTGGCGTGAGTTTATAGAGAGAGAATAAATTTATTTTCTTCAGATCTCTGACCACCCAGAGGGAGAAAAAGGCCGGGACACAGATCAGAAGATCTGACACAGGAGCAACAATCGGAGCCGCGACAACACACCAGGAGGAAGGTAGCCTTACTGTAAACCCTATTATTCCTTCACATACTCCCCAATTGTTTTTGGCATATGATCGAATTATGAATGCATAACTTAGAATACTTGAATATACCAAAAGATGTTTTTCACTACATTGTTTCCACTACCTAATCCTTAAAAAACATAAAGACCATCCAAATGACTAAGTTTATCCTACGAAATTATCCAAACGAAAGAGTCGCACAACCCAACATTCTAACTATCAAGTTTTTTCTCATCCAGTTTTTTCTTCTTCGTCATTTCATTCGCTTTGCTGTCTTTAACCTTTTCCTTCCCTTTATTCAACAAATATTTTAAAGGAACATCCTTTTCCGGCTGTTTGGTTCTCTTCCTCTTTCCTTTCCCGCTCGATCCGCCTGCAATTTTAACATATTTTATGCACATGACTAACGTAATTTATGCATACATAAAATGAATTTTATACAAACCATGTTATTTTATTATGCCCATGACTTACGGATTTTATGCAAACAACAAACGAAATTTATGCAATCAATGTTATATTTTTATGCTTACCAATTCTAAATTTTGAATCACAGACAACAAGTATTATATGTAGCATAAGAATTTTTTTTTATGCTACCGAATATATATGTTCATGCTCATAGAACTCTACAATAATGCTGATCCTCAATAATCATATCATTTTTTTTTCTGCCATATCAAGACTCAAATTCAACCACAGAATTTTGTAATTCCAAGTTAAATATGTTTCTGCTAATACAATAAATAATTTATGCATACACAGTATAAACTTTATGTATATATATAGGGGTGTTACGGTATACCGAAAAATTGGTATACCGCACATACCGTACCGAAAAAATATCGAAAATTTGGTATACCGTCATTTTCGGTACGGTATGATACCGTACCGAAGTTTTTTGGTACGGCAACGGTATGAGATTTCTCATACCGCGGTATACCGTCGCATACCGAAATTTCGGTATGCAACGGTATACCGAACATACCGAATGAAATACTAATTCAATCAAGAAAAAGAAACATCAAAGACAAACTTGAATTTTACAAACAAATTGAAGATTATGAAAAGAGTAAGAATTTCCTTATTTATTTATGTTAATCTATAATCAACTAAATTGATGGTATGTTTTGTTTTGTAGATGTAGAATTGGATAGTTCTCAAGCTATCTCCGCATCATCCACAATCTCGTGAATCTCGTCGATCACAATTCAAGTAAGTTATGTTATTTTATACATCATTATTATTTTATATATTTACTTATTTGAAATTTAATATTATAACTACACTAATTTTAAAATCTCATATTTGCAGGTTTATGGTTGGTTTTCAAATGATTTGTGGTCTTGACTTTTGAGCTTTTATCATCTGAGAGTGTTGGAGAACGAAAATTAGACTTTATTTGACATTTGAATAATTTTTTGAGATGTTGGATGGAAATTTGCCCTTGTTGGGCTGTGTTTTATTTTTTGTATTAGCATGTTCTACTGATTATCTAAGACACTTTTGTTGGATGAGATTTGCATGTTTTCTGCATCGGCATATTCTATTTCATGGCAGGTTATTTTTCGGTAAATCGCGTGCTTTGATATAATGTTATATTTTCGGTATACCGTCCGTTTTGGTTTATCGTTTGCTTCGGTATACCAAAACTTTCGGTATACCGAAGTACTGTACGGTATACCGAAAGAGCGGTATGACAACGATATGAAGATTGCTTATGCCGAACTACGGTATACCGAAGTTATCGGTATGGTAACGGTATGCATTTTTCCATACCGAACCTTTTCGGTATGGTAAGCGGTATGGGAAAAAAATTACGGTATACCATACCGAACACCCCTACATATATACGAATCTGTTTTAATAGAACAGCAAACTAGACAGATTTTATGCACACATAGACAAATTGTATAATTTCGTGCTTGTGCAATGCATAGTTTATGCACACATAGACAAATTTTATGCACATATAGATAAATTTTACAACACAATTATACCACAGAAGACACAGAATTTATGCTCATATTTCATTGCAATAATGCTACAACACTGTTGGGTGATGATTTTATCCTCAGCACTGTTATACTTAGTGGGAAATGATTCTGTCTTCAGCATTGACCGTAAGCTCAGTAGCCTTGTGCTCTGTACCTATCTAAAGATTTGAAGATCCCAAAATCCTATCTTGATTGATGAACCATTCCCGTGTAATTGTTTTGTCTCTGAGGTTTCAGACTCAGTAGACACTATGCTCTGGTTAAGGCGGCCAGTAGCTTATCAGCCTCAGCACCAGAAGTAGAAGACTCAATATTTACTGGACTCAGCAGGAGCAGTATACTGAAGGAGTCAGTAGAACTGAACTCAGCAGGAGTAGTTCACTGAACTCAGAGCTGACCATCAGTAGAGTACCCTCAGTTGTCTCTCTACTGAATGAAGATCGGACTTCAAAGAACGGCAGAGACGCTCTTCGAACCGTCGACACTTTTTGAATATACAATCAGTATTGTCAAGTACGAGGAAAAGAGAAGTCAACTTCAGTATGCCTCGAAGTTTGTTCCGTCTCAACCACTCCATAATCCTCGACAAATGACAAGCATACACGTGTCTCTACCTACTAAAGCTGCAAGTCAACATATTTCCAGAAAAGCAGGGAAAGGATACTGTTACATCCTTCAAAAAGAGCCGTTAGCTACCAAAAGAGAGAGAAAGGAAGATCGTCTCCAACGGATCTTTTCCAATCTTTGCTCTATAAATAGAGGGACATTTCAAGCCTTGAAAAGGAGAAGAGGAAACAAGAGAGAGAAACGAATGCGCATAAGCTTAACGACGAAAACAAACACAAGCATTTAAACGAGCTAGAACCAGAAAACCCTAAGTCTTCCGCAAGAATTTGAAGATCTATCTCCGGCGAAAGACTACCTTCTCAGCTCATAGCCTCTAGTATCCAAATCGACGATACACGAACCTAAAGCTTATTTCAGTTGTTCGTCGATCTAGAAGCCACTCTCTCATTCCCTATCCCTCTAACCCTAAGCTCAACAGAATATACTTATAGCTTAGACGAAGAAGTTCATATTTGAACCCAATCCTTATTGTAAAAGGACTCCTTCATAGTTGGAGAAGTTTGTCAAACACTTTAGTTTGATGCCTTTGTAAACCGGGACTTGCTCAAGCATAATCCCCAAGCCACGGCTTTGTCCCGCGCACAAGCCGACCGAGACTAACCGAGTATAATAAATAGCCTCCCGAACTTTTCGGGATAGTGGACGTAGGATTGATTGATATCCGAACCACTTTAAAAATCGTGTCTTGTTATTGCTTTCGATTACTCGTTGCATTGATTTTACCGTTCATACTAAAAACCTACTTTAAAATCATACAATTGTCTCAAAGATACCGAACTCGTCTATTTGCCGAACCGAGACTTGCTAAAACGGTTTTTCCACTCAACCGATTTGGGCCTACACTTTTCCGCACCACCGAACTCTACCGTTTGATACCGAACTCGACTCGCCGCCCAGCGGATCTCGGGAGAGTCGATTCTTTGCCACACGATTCGTAACAGCCTATTTGGTCTCGCCGAATTATTTCAAGATCGGCACTTTCCCCGAACAGGACTGTTCGTGTTCGAAGTTGAGAAAATCGGAGTCAGGTGTATTCACCCCCCACCCTCTACACCTGACCATACACTCGGGACCAACAATTGGTATCAGAGCGCACGGTGTTCAACTAACCACCTGAGTTCTATAAGACTCTCGTCGTTCTGAAACTGGTCTACTTGAACGGATCCGGAAAATCGTTTTCACTGCATATCACTCTACATTCATATCATTATTCTTCATGGCTGATATGTCAGGTATAAGGATGGTACCTATGTTCTCGTGAGAGAACTATGGGGTATGGCGGGTCAGGATGGAAGCACATCTGACCTCCCTCCACGATAGTATGACTGAAGTACTTGAGGAAGGGCCTATCGTTCCTATGATCGACAACGTCGTGACTCAGGATGCATCTGCTGGAGGAGGAATTGTGACCGGGAAGAAGATTCCCAAAGACAGAAGTCTCTTCACTCCTGAGGAGAAGAAACTTCATAACTTAGATCGTGTCGCCATAAACGCTATACTAACCACCTTAAGTGATTCGTATCTTGGCAGGGTTCAGGAATGCAAAATTGTAAAGGAACTCTGGGACGCTCTAGCGCTACTGAGTCGGGGGACTCGGAAGATAAAAGCTAACAAACTAGCGCTGGAACTCCAAAAGCTGGAAAATTTGTCTCTCATGCCTGGTGACAAAATAGAAGATCTAAATGTCAGATTCACGAATCTGATGAACTCCATCAACGGGCTGGGAAAGACATTCAGTAATCGAGAGATGAATCTCAAGATACTGAGGGCACTGCCGGACGGACACTGGACACCTTTTGCCACTTTATTGCGCCATTCTGATTTAGATGTTGTCTCTCCTGACCATATCTTTTCAGAACTTCAGGCAGAAGAGTTTGAGTTCGACAGACCTCAACGAAAGTAAAGAGCTAAAGCTGACATAAAAATTGACCATACTTTCAAAGCATCAGTCAGCGCAGCATCTCCCGTGATGAGCAAGACAACGAGTAAGACTGAACCTTCACTCAACGACTTACAAGAAGGAAGTCTCGCTCAGAAGTACGCGCTACTCGCCGTGAAGTATTAGAAGGAGAAGGAGAGGCGCAGAAAACTGATTAAAGCATATCGAGACACAAAAGGTAAATCAGATTATACGCCAAAACGCACTCCTGACTCACAATCCTCTGAATGCAGAAAGAAGGATGACTCAGCACCATCAAAGGATAGCGAAAACAAAGAAGAAAGAGTCATCGCTTGCTACAACTGCAAAAAGCCAGGACATTATCAATATGATTGTCCTGAGCTCAGCAGTGCCGAACGCGCAAAGACGCAAGGCAAGGAGAGAGAAATTCGCCAAAAAGAGACAATCTTATATTGCAGGCGAAATCTCAGACGACTCGAAGAAGTCGACTCCTTCATGGATTCATCGGATGATGAAACAGCTTTTATGGCCTTAGAGCTTGAAGTCGAAGAAGCTATCGAAAAGTGCCTAATGGCGAGGAGAAGAGGATGAGGTAAATTCTCATGAACCACTTAACTCTTCTTCACACCGCACACACGACACTATTTCAAAGTGCGGATGAGAATTTGGACGTTGCTACCACTTATGAAGAACTCGTTAGACGAACAAATTCGGATGAGTCTCGGCATCCAGTAAGACTCTTCGAGAATTGGATACCCCGAAAGTGGAGAATCGGAGACTTTCTCGGGAGAGTCGGGCCGCTATCGAAGCCGAAGGACTTGTGTTGAGACTCGGTGGAGGAGATAAACTCTCTCGATGGCCAAGTCTCAAGCATCAAGAAGATCGAATTTCGTTTTGACCAATGACTTAACTCGTAAAGATACCGAACCGAGTCTATTGAAGCAAGAACCGTCGAGACTTCGCACCAAGCACGACACACTAAAAAAGAGTGATGATGTCCGGAAGAGCCTAATGACCGAGCGTTACATGGGCACCGAAAAGAAGCCGGAGGCTATGCTTGCAAGCAACAAGCCCAAGCACCGTAAGGAAGGACTTGGTTTCAACCGAGAAGCTTCCTCATCTCGCCCCCGTACACTCGAAGTGCGTCTAATCGATAGGTTTGTTCGAGGGGAAACAATCAATACAAATGTTCTCGAACCCCTCAAGCAAAGAACAAACAAAAGATGAAAGCACCTCATCCTACGCATCGCATATTCGACCGTAAGATCGCACCAAGACACCCCGGTTCGACCAAGGGGGAACTAGCAGAGTTAAGTGGGGTCGATCGGCATGGACCACCTCGATTGACATATCCAGCTCAGTATGGGTCATATTAATATGATCCTATAGTCGAAGAGGTTCCAAGAGTCGAAAAAGAAGAAAATCGCACAAAAGGCAAAGGTCAACAATCCACCAACTCGGAAGATCCGGACTCCCGAACCCGAACGCCTTAAGAAGTCGCCTTTGACTACCCAGGTGGTCAAGTATGTTGACTCAAGTGGAAAGAAACCGTTTGAAACCACCGTGGTTGTTAGACAGATTTGGGTTAGTAAAACTAACATCTAAGGACCCAAAAGCAAAATAAAGGGTACCCGAATATAATTTGCTTTTGCGAGTGCACAAAGATCCTTGGTATGTGGACAAGTGGATGCTCAAGACATATAACGTACCAAAGGAACCATCGAAGAATTATATAGCCGAAGAAGGACCCGAGAATCGAGTTTGGAGACAATGCAAAAGGCTATACAAGAGGATATGGAGCACTCAAAGCATTGGAACCGCCACGGTTCCTAGAGTATCATATGTTGAAGGACTTCAAAGATAATCTTCTCTCTCGTTAGTCAATTCCGTGATAACTCGAATAGAGTGATTTTTGACACTGGTTTCTGTGATGTCATTGATAAATCCACAGGGAAAACAGTGTTATCAGGTTCGCGTTAAAAGAATATATATGTAGCTGATTGGAACTCAGCAGAACCTGAAGCTTGTCTGTTGGCGAAGAACGACAACCGTACGGGATGGCTTTGGCATAAGAGATTCAGCCACCTCAACTTCAAAACGCTCAACAAACTAGCAAGGAACACTCTAGCAAGAGGACTGCCGAATGAAGTATTCAACAAAGACACTCAGTGTGAAGCATGTCTGAAGGGAAAGCAAACAAGGAATCAAAATCCACCTGTTCCATCTCCTTCTACTGATGGAATCCTTCAGCTGCTACATATGGATTTGTTCGGTCCAGTCTCTCCAGTGATAATCAGAGGCAAGAAGTATGCTTTAGTGGTCATCGATGACTACTCGCGCTATATATGGGTCATATTCATTGCCAACAAGTCTGACGTCAAAACAGAGTTACCAACGCTTCTGAAAAAGCTCAGTGTCGAGAAGAACACCAAGATAATCAAAATTTATCTTATTTCCATATCTTTGGTTGTTCGTGCTTTATTCACAATAATGGGAAAGATCAACTGAAAACTTTTGATAGCAAGTCAAATCAGGGAGTATTCTTAGGATACTCTCGAGTCAGCAAAGCTTTCAGAGTATTCAACTATCGGACCCTTTGCGTGGAAGAAAGCCCTCATGTTGTTTTTAATGAGTTTGCTACTGAAGACATGAGCAATAACTCTAAGTCTGAATCTGAGGACATCAGTACGCAGCTACAGGATCTGAACCTAAAAGACAAACCTGAAAGGATCCAACTTTGTTGGGATGATGATTCAGATGAAGAAACCGAAGATAAGCCTATCGAATCCGAACCAAAGAACGCAAGTAGCTGAACAGTTGACTCTCCCGAACGAGTCAATCCCGGTGTAACCTGAGTCGATGAAGAAACCTTAGAGGTAACCGAGACCACTACCGAGAATAACAACTCGGGGGGAACATCTATTAATGTTCCCGAGCCGAATGCCCCCGAACCTCGGTGAGTCAAGAGATCACACTCTCATTACCGAATTACTTCAATCTCGTAATAGTACAACCGAAATGCCTAACTCACCTACTATCTCGTGTTGATCAAATTCCGTATGAAGAGTCGAAACATCGTAGATCGTGGCTAGATGCTCACACTCCCGATCTAATCATTGGAGATCCTTCAAAGAAAAGTCAAGACAAGATCCAGATTCTCGTCAAGGAGAAAGCACATTATATTCCCGCTTCTTGTCTATTGAAGAGCCTCGAGACGATTGAGGATGCACTTAAAGATGCCGATCGGATCATAGCTATGCGAGAGGAGCCTGAATCGGTTCACGAGAAACGAAGTTTGGGAGCTTGTTGACGCACCCCGCATCAACACGTCATTGGAACAAAATGGGTCTTCAAGAACAAGCGAGATGAAAATAACGTTATAGTAAGGAACAAAGCAAGGCTCGTGGCGAAAGGCTACCGTCAAGCCGAGGGAATAGATTTCGATGAGACATTCGCTCCAGCTTGCAAGATTGGAGGCAATCGGACTATTCCTAGCCTACGCAACACATCAAAGATTCGTAGTCTATCAAATGGATGTGAAGTCTGCGTTCTCGAACGGCGCATCGAAAGAAGAAGTCTATGTAGAACAACCGCCCGGCTTTCAGCAGGGACATCCAGGTTTATAGACTCGAAAAGGCTCTATATGGGTTAAAACAAGCACCCGGGGCTTGGTACGATACCCTGTCGAGTTTCTTCTTCAAAAAGGTTTTCCAAAAGGCACCGTAGATCGCACGCTATTCCAGCATTCGACTGGAAGACGACTTATTACTCGTGCAGATCTATGTAGACGACATTATCTTCGGATCAAAGAACGTCGTCATGTGTCAGTAGTTTGAGAAAATGATGAAGGACAAGTTCGAGATGTCAATGATGGGCGAAATGAACTATTTCCTCGGCTTTCAAGTCAAACAATCTGAAAAGGGAACGTTCATTAACCAAGGCAAATACACTCGAGATCTCATCAAAAGATTCGGTTGCACATCCGGCAAACCTATCAAGATCCCGATGAACACGAATATGAAAATCGATCTTGATAAAGAGGGAGTATCGTAGACCAAACTGAATTTCGTGCAATAATTGGTTCCTTATTATATCTAAAAGCCTACTCGTCCCGACATAACTTATGCTCGTAGGTGTCTGCGCTCGATTTCGGGCGAATCCTAAGCAGAGCCACATGGACTCAAAGCAAAGAAGATTCTCCGCTACCTCGCAGGCACACCCGACATAGGTTTATGGTATCCAACCTGATGATAATATTGAACTAACTCGGCTATTCCGATGCCGACTATGCGAGGATGTAGAATTGACCGAAAATCAACTTCGTGAACTTGTCGGTTCCTAGCAAAGTAAGCCGATCTCATGGTTTTCAAAGAAGCAGCACTCGGCAGCCACGCCAACTACCGAAGCCGAATACATGGTCGCTCGGAAGTTGTTGCGCCCAAATCCTTTGGGCCGAGACAAAGAGCCTAAGAGATTATGACGTCATTCGTAATGAAGTGCCGATATTCTCGCGACAAGCACTCGCACTATTGCAATCACTCGTAACCCTATACTTCACACGAGATGCAAGCACGTGGACATTAGGCATCACTTCATTCGTGACCATGTCGAAAAGAAGGATATCGGGATGGAAAAGATCCATACCGACAAGCAAAGTGCCGATATTCCGACCAAGCCTCTAGCCGAATCCGCATTCAAAGAACTTTCGGTAGAGCTAGGGTCTGCTGGACCCTACCGACCCCGGCCAAGAAGAGTCTTCAAGAGAGGACCATTTCAAGAAGGGGGAATGTTCACTCGCATCGAGTATAATCGCACGTAGAGAATCAACAACCATCTACATGAGGTATCAGCTGACTACTATGTTCAGCTGACAGGTTTGCGTATCTCTACTCATTAGTAACTAATAGAACATTGTTCTGCACTTATAATTCAGATTCAGCATGGTATTAATTATCTTAAAGTTTGTCATTTAATGAAAACGACTCTCATTTAATGCACGACATTCTATGCATAAGTATGCTGAACTCTGCCACGCATTTAATGCATGTCCTCTCATAGTTACTACTTAGGCAAATTACAACTGGCTTTGACTTAGGCGGCTACTGTGATCATTACCTTCTTTATAATATCCAATCTTAACCATCCATATCATAAAGAAGATTTAAATTTGGCCTTTGATCGAAAACCGTTCACCTTCACGTTAGATATATATTTTCGATCATATCTTAGAAATCGCCATTAGTATATCTTCAAATTCTTGCTCCGTAAATTCTGAGATCTCTAGCAATCCTTTACTTGCTTCTTATCTTCTCTATTCTCAGAATTTTATCGGTATGATTATTAAATATGTTACTATACTTCATTATCTCTTTTCAGTATCACTATACTAACTGTTTTATGAACAAACGATACTGATAATCTTTTCTTGTGACAGATAAAATGGCAAATCTTTCTCTCGTCTCCCCAGGGAACATGCAGGAAATCTTAGACAAAGACCGTGTCTGGTGCAAACCAGTCATGGAGTTTGACGCCTGCGACCTTGACTTCATGGACGAGATTTTCTCGTATATGAGAGCGTCTGGATTGGAGCAGTTCCTCTCAAGGAAGCCTACCTTCTTCCTTCCTCGACAAGTGTCTCAGATATACCTCAACTCAGATTCGATATCTGGAGACATCATTGGACGTTTTGCCGTCCACTCCATAGGCGATGCCTCTATGCAACTGAAGCGGATCTCAATTAAAGAAGCACTGAGAAGAAGCTTCGCTTTGCTCTTGCCGAAGGAGTTAGCCATGTTGGCTACAACGATGACGAGATAGACGACTATCTATCTATATTCCCGCGGAAAGCCTACCACATTCGTAGCGGCCTTCCCAAAGAACAAAGATGTCGCCCCGGCTCCGTGCACTAGCTTATATAGTCACGCAGCCTATCGACAAGCCAAGCGGGTTCATTCGATCAAGTATCGAGACCCAAGATCCAGGCTCATGATGGTAATATATGACAAAGCAAAAATCAACTCGGACGGAGTTCTTTCTTCGAGAGTTCATGGTTCAAGCCGCCAAATTTGATAAGGCAACGTGCAACCCGACAAAAAAGGCAAGCTGTCGTATGGACCGAAGTTGTCCATCATGATACAAGATATCTCGTGGAGATGACCAAATCACCTTTGAAGACAAGGTACACTTTAATGTAAAGAAGATCGGGTTCCACAACGCAACATTGCTCTTCGCCAGATCGGTTCGAGACCGTCGCTTCAAAGCAAACCACGCCAACCAAGAAGAGGTCTCCTCTAGCAAAAATTTCTAAGACATCGGCTAAACGTCTGAAGAGAGCCATCGCTGATGTCCCTACTGAATCCGAGGCTGTACCAGAGGAAACTATTGAACAACCAACTGCTGAACAGGCTACTGAACATGCTACTGAACAGCCTACTCAGCCTATGCAGCTAATAGATGAGTAAGAGTCCTCCGAGGAGACTCATTCGGTGGAGAAGGCCGTCTCCACTGAACAGACTCAAGAAGTGGATCAAGGGGTTCCAGCTGAACCTAGCCAGAATGCTGATATACAAACTCTGTAAAGCCCGCTTGATATTCCACCACTCAGCACTTTGCCATCTGCTGAAAAACAGACGTCCGCCATAGATCTTGACGACTCAGAAACGGTGTCTGAGCAAGAATCAATCGGAATGGAAGCCTCAACGATCAGATCTCAAGCATTCCGAGAGATAGCTGACCAAATACCGGAGATCGCTGGCCACCAAGACTTGGTGTTAATTGCTAGACAGGCCAGGCTCCACATGCTCCTAAGGTTCCGTGGAGTGGCACCCACGCGCTTCGCCTCATCCTTCACTACTCTTGTGACCAATTACATCAGGAGGAGCAGCACCTAAGGCAAGCAGATAGGCTACTCCGGGCCTGCTGACCTAGGTAACTTCGATGATCTGAGGGCCGCGATGCCGGCCTTGCTGCACGATAGGCAGCAGACTTCAGGCTCAGCCCCCTCAGATGGGTCTGACCACGACGGTCAGGACCCACCCCATGATTCAGGCCCTGTGAAGCTTGATGAGGGAGTACCCCAGGACAAGGATACAACTGCTGAAACTTCTGATCTACCGCTCAGTATCCTTGGGCCTGTGAAGTCGGCGGCTGGTACTTCAACGTCTCGCAGAGCTCGCTCGCCTCTTGCTAACATCTCGCTTGAAGTAGCGCCCAGCCCCAAAGGCCGACGCTCAAAGTCCATGGCCAAGGCACTAAAAAGCCAAGGAGCTCAGAACAGAGCTCTAGCCAAAGCTGGCCGTAAAGTATGGAAGAAAACTGCTGAAGCCACTAGCGCTGAGCTTCAGGGGCTGAAAACCTCTCTATCCGACTCAGCTGCCCCTGATGTCTCTTCCATTGTCTCAAATGCGCCGGCAAAGCAGAGACAGGACTTTGAAGATAAGCTCAGAGTGATTCAGGAGGGACAGGCCAAACTGCTTGAAGAATTCAAGGCCTCTTAGTCCACTCATACTGAATCAATCTCAAACCTATCCCAGGCCACTGAGTTCAGACTCAACGATATTCAACAAGCTCTGGAGGATAAGGTGTCTGAGAAGCTGACGGAATTTAAGGCTGCAGCTGAACTCTCCCACAAGAAATACAGTGAAGATCTTGCTTCTGAGAGGAATGAGTTGCATGAGGCACTGACAAAAATCAAAGACAAACTCGACTCTCTGTCAACCTCTTACAAAAGCCTAGACCTAAAGGTATCCACTCCGACTCCCGTAATAATTGATGATGCCAAAAAGGGGGAAGGAAAGGATAAAAGGGAAGAAAAGAAAGACAGTGAAAAAGGGGACAAGTCAACCCCCAAGCTGACCCTGAATTCACTAAGGGGGAAGCTCCACCGAAGCCCGCCAAGAAAACCGAAGTCGGCAGTGACGCAAGCGAAGTTCGGACTATTGCCGCTATCGGACCACCGAAGAGACCTGCACCCGTGGTGTCTCCGCCGCGAGCATAGCAGAGACCGGCCCAAGTGGCTCGGGAACAGGCTATTCACGCAACCTGCACTCTACCGATATTGTTAAGGAGGTTGCCGAGTATGCCGAACATGATGATTCGAAGAGGAAGAAGCCCCTCTACCACCGCCCGTTCCGTGCAAAGGGAAGAAAGTATCGGAACTCCCGACCCCTCCAAAGAAAGAAATCAAAGAGATACATTCTGCCGAAGAGGAGGCCCGAGATAGCACTGACGAGAAGCTTGCTAGGGAAATAGCCAAAGCCGAGGCCGCCAACAAGCCTAAAGCAAAGACCTCTCAAGGCAAAACTAAGGCACCAGCTCGAGGCGGAAAGAAAACTGCAAGGTTGCCTCCAAGGAAGCTTGTTGGTCCGGAGACGAAAAGTCAGGTGTAGAGGGGGGGGTGAATACACCCGAGCTCGTTTCTTTTTCTCGGTGAAGGTCACCAAGCCGATGTTTGCAATCGATGAACAGTGCCAAGTAAGCCTTCGATCACTGGGGTCAAAGTGAGTCGCCTTCGAGCTCTTCTACCGACCGATGTCGGTATTACGAAACTCCGGCCGGAGACCGTAGTGCGGATAAGTGTTAGGCCCGGAGTCGTCTCTTTTGAAAACGCATTTTTGCAAGTTAAATCTTTTGGCTTTGCACTTTATAAAAATACGTTTTATGCAAACTTATGATTTTCAAGTCGGTTGAATGCAATGCAATAAAACAAGAAATGAACACAAGCGATTTAACGTGGTTCGGATACGCAAGATCCTACGTCCACGGCCCCGAACAAGGCGAAGAGAACTTGTTGATTATTCTGAGCAAGCCTCAGCAGGGATACTGTGCACTGGACAGTTCCCTCTAAGTTATAGTCCTTAGCGACTTTACAATCCAAACCTAAGTTTAGAAGGGAGGGAATATTCTCCAACTGAGAAGGAGTTCTTACAACAAGAACAATTCACTAAATGTGAACTCCTTCGGATCTAAGCTATGAATCTAGCAATGAGCTTAGTCTAGAGAAGATAGGGATCAAAGTGCTCTAGAGAGATGAACTACAAGAAGTGTTCTATGAAAACTAGTTCGTCTCTGGATAAGCTTGAAGGTTCTAGAGCGTTGTGAGTTTGAATGATTTCCCTTGATTTCGCGTATATTCCTCTTTTGAAATCTTCAAATCCTTCTCTATTTATAGTTGTGAGTTGTGACATATGTCCGTTGGAGACGACGATGCCACGTGTCACAAGCGTCCAAAGAAAACGGCCACTATTCAACTTTGTTGCAGGCAGGGCGTTAATGACCGTTCATGAGAGCAAACTTTTACCGTGTAGAGTAGGTAAGCGTTGTCGGCTTCTCATTGGTCGAGGTTTGTAGTTGGTGAGTGTCAGAGTTGACCGTTCAAACTACCTCGTATGTCTTCTGCTGAACATTTGAAGGGACTTTAAGTGCTGGGTCGCTTTCTGTCGGATACAGTACTCGAAAGCCTATCTTCTTCGGCTGAGTCGTCTGACTGATAAAGTGAGCTTCTGATAGACTGCGAAGGTATACTGCTTGCACTGGTTCTTCTACTGATGACCATCAGCTTGTAGAGAATGCTTCTACTGAGGTCCAGTCAGCTGATGCGGGATCTTCAATTGAGTTTGATATCACCGCCGACGAAGAATGCAAGCGATTACACCGATGACGTGGGGTTCGAAAAGTATCTTCACTGAAGATCGCTTCAACAACTACCCCGTACGAGACTTAGACAAAATAATAATCATTACATCAAGTCTAACCTATACATCGCCTAATCCTATCGACACACTAATCTACCGATATCAGCTCGGTTTTGGGATCTTCAATTCCATAGTACTACAATGATTTCCCCCAATTTCTTTTAACCCTAGAACACGTGAGTATCAATCTACCGACTCATATCCAACAATTTCCCCTAATTGATGATGCCAAAACCTCTATACTCTAATATCTATTAAAGATACTTGTCCTACCGACAACAATTTCCCCCTTAAAGCATCTCGAGGAAAAACCGATAATAGTAAATGAACTTCAAAGAGTGAGAGAAAGGCAAGATCGAGAAACCGATGTGAGTGTGTGTCGGATCACTTGGTGATCGTGAGTGTAAACACAAAGTAAAAGGCCGAGAGACAATGAGTAATTGTCTAGCAAGCGGAGGAACCGATATATATATCAAGAATTACAGAGTTCCTATGCTATTACAAAAGATGAGGAGAAAAAAATCATCCGCTGCCGCTTCTTGAACTTCTGCGTTTTCTTCTTGAAGTCAGTGGATTTTTCCTCGGGAGGATCCGGTAATAGTATTTATACACTCTAGCTCGAATCTCCCGGATCTCCAAGTTATCATCCGGCCTTTCCGGGAGCGGACTCGGATCGTAGGCGGCTTCCTCCACTTCTCTTTCTATGTCCTTAGTGCTCGCAGCCCATTAGCAAGTCTCGGCGGTGGAATACGTCGGAAAGTCGGGGCACGGAAGGTTACATTCTCGTGATTCCATGACTTGCTTCGACCGTTCACCGAATTCAACATTAAATCTCGTAATCAACTCCTCAAAGAGCTGATCGGGCCGGGCAATCAAGTGGGTAAATGCGCCATACGTAGTAGCCTTTGATAAAAGTTTCTTTCAATCTCTCCCAATGTTCATTCATATCAGCCGGCACCCACTTATCCACATGCCGAATCGGTTGTTGCTTGATGTGGGGGCCCCCGATGAACTTAGATCCTCTCGGGATCCGCCTTCTTGGATCGGGGCCGGTTTATCGGATAGGCTTTTCATTCTTGCCGTGTCGCCCATCCTTTTCTTCTCACTGAGAGCGGCCGCTCTAGTGTCTCCTCGTCCGAGACTCGGCCCCTGCGCCGTCGCCTCCCGTGTCGTTTGATCTTCTCGCTATCCGCTCGAGTGTAAGAGTAGATATGGGAATACTCGAGCAAGTAGCTTTGATTTCGGCCGGAAGAGCCTTAGCAAATTCTTCTTGGGCTTTCTTCTTTTGCTCTTCGACCGTATTAATGACCTTTCTCTTTCCTTTGCCCCCGACAGCCTTTGCCCTTAGGCTTTTTTCGCCGCTTCGCCCGCTCCTCTAGCCGACGCTCCCGGTCCGCCTTGTCTTGCAGCTCTTGGGCTATTCCGAGGTCGAATGCCTCTTGCTCCGCTTTTGATTTAAACTTTTTGATCGGGGAGGAAGGAGTAGTGGATTCAAGTAGCGATTTCCTTCCCCGACCCCTGCGGGGCACTGTTGAGACTCTTCTTCTTCACCTGGCTCTTCAAGGAATTGAGCGATTTCGTCTATGTGCACACCGAAGAGGAGATGGGGGTGGCTTGTAGTGGAAAATCAAGGAGAAGGACCTCGTAGATGTACCTTTCGAGTAGTTGGTCCCGCCTCCCGAGCCTGTTCCCCCCGAATCTCTCGCGGCCGAGGGCTCGCTGGCCGAGGAGGGTCCCGCCTCCCGAGCCTCGTCCCTCAAGGATCCGGACGTCACCGTATCCGTATCACGTTCACCTTTCACAATATCTTCCCCTTTTTGGCATCAGCAATATTCGCCAGTGGAGGTGCGGATAGCTTTTACGCCCCGCTCCGAGATCTGCACGTAATCTTTGATCCGGGTAATCGTGTCATCAAAATCACCGACCAAGTTGCGAGTTTTCCCAGCCTTTCTCCCGATCGCTCTAGATTTACGCAGACGAGCGGCCGACTCCTGTCGGAGTGTCGCAGAGCTTGATCATTTGATTCGTCATTTCTTTCGAATGGCTTTTAAGGCCTCGACTGTTGCTTGATGGCCGTTTGAAGAGAGGTGGTTGCTATCTTGTTTCTCTCATCAATGAAGCCTTGAATTGTTTTCATGGCCCGAGTCACTGTTCCGAGAAAGTTTTATGCTCGAGTGGCAAGCACTGCCGACTCGTGCCGTTAAATCGGCCTTTTGAGCACTTAGGGCCCGCTCAACTATCTCCTTGAAATCCGGGCCGAGAAGCCTCTTTAGGGGTGGAGATGTCGGCGGCCAACTTACTTAGAGCTTCGTTCCGAGCCTTGGTGTACTTCTCCCATTTAAAATGAACATCTTTGGCTAGGAGTCGATTTTTCTCACCTTGGCGTTTGATAGCCCCGTTGACGTAACGTGAGGACACGGAACCGATGGGTTGTATCTCGATAAGAGCCGGTTCCGAGCCTCTCGCTCGGAGAACGAGATCAACCGCTCCCTACCGTACCTCGGAGCGCTTGTAGCCTCACCGACGTGACTATGGGTGGTGTTGGGCTCTTCTCTTGGGGAGTTTGTCCCTCCGCAGATTCTCCCCCGGTCCGCTTCCTTGGGTTTGCCATCCATCTCCTCATCTTGATCATCATTATCACCTTTATCGGAAGGTGGAGATGGGGGCGGAGCTATTTCCACTGAGCTCTCAAGCTCGGCAAATAGAGCATTGCAGCTCTCAAATCTTCGAAAGACGCCACATCACCGGCTCTCCGAATCCAATCTTGGCTTGGAGCTCTTGCTCCCTCCGTCGCAGCTCATCCGGTGACCGCTGGGATTTGGCAAAGTCAATAAGAATGTCCCAATGCAGAAACCTTAAGAGCATCTCGAGCTCTTGTCCTTATCGCTATTTCAACCGGATCCGCGTGCTCGGCAATTTCTCGGTATCTCTAGCTGAATCTCACCGCAAAGACGCAATGAGTGGTGTCGCTTGTTGTCCACTCAAGTAGTAGGTTCGGGTGACGGTTCCCTCTTGTCGGACTCGTTTCCTCGAGCCTGATCACTTGGACCTTGTCCTTGATCGTCGCTCCCTCGATTCCAAGATTCGAATCGAGTAGTTGCTCCTCTTGAATAGAAGGAGGAGCTGGCTGAATAATGGTAAGTGGCTGAGCCACTGTGACCTCAGCAGGTCGAGTCTTAGCCAACCTCCTCTTCTTTGGCACTTGGACAGTTGGGGGCAGAGCAGACGCCGCTCTCTTCGGTTCAGGTGGCCCCTTGCCAATTGACTTTTCTGCTCCAACCTTTGTCATAAATTTAATACTCTTGAGATCAAAAGACTTCGAGTCCTCAAAAGCTGAGCGATTCTGTACCACACTCTCTATCAGCACCGACATCTTGGTGCCGAATAGGAGCTTGCCTGTACTGGTTAGCTTCCTCTCTCCAGTAGGCGAAGTAGTGAACTTCTGGGCTTGGGCCTTCACCGAGTAGTATAGTAGTCGGCCCAGTTCACTTCTACTCCATCGTCTATGATCATCATCGCTGTATCCTCGGCTTAGAAAGCTGATCATAGGATCCAACCGAGCTCGTCGAATATGAGAGACAACGTAAGCTAAACCCCGTGATCGAGGTAACAAAAGATTTCTCCGAAGCGCCGTCTTGAACACTATGTCGCCGCGTCCACGTAACTTTTGGACGTAGTTATTTATCTCCCTTTCCTTATAACCAATGGGAGAGATACCACCGAGGGGAGTTGAAAAGCTTGAACGAGAGCCTCCGAGATAGTGAAAGAGTGGGTAGCCTCCCTCCACCGATTTGGGGCAATTTCCTACTGTATCCAAAGGATGCTTCTTCTCCTCCTGAGGCTAATGATTTCCAGTTGTAGTAGGCCTCCACAACTTGTCTCGGCAGATGAGAACGGGGATGCCTCGACACAAGAGTTGCCAGCCCTAACTTCTCAAGGGCGCCAAAAACCGGCTCCAAATATGAAACGTCCACCTGCCGGAGAGCCATCGTCGGCTCAAACTGAACCCGGATGGTCATGATCTCAACCATCTTCTCAGGAGTCTGTACTACCGCCATCGAAATCTGCAAAACTCTAAGATATAGCAATACATTACCGTGAAATAGAGCTTGAAAAGAGATATAGCAATGCAGTTTGAAAATAGAGTAAGTTAGTAGCTATCAGCGGATAGTAATACATTACCGTGAAATAGAGCTTGAAAAGAGATATAGCAATGCAGTTTGAATGAGGATGTAAGGAAGGTAACTGAATCGCTAAGAAAAAGCTCTAAGATATGAGAATGGCGAAAAGTGAGGAGTTGATAGAAGATGAAAGATTTTGTATATTGAGTTTGATCTTTAGTTTGAATCGCACGATTCAAATTTAATCTTTCAAAATCAAGGGGCGGCTAAGATTAAATGTTATAAAAGAATGATTACAATAGCTGCCAAAAATATAGATATACGTAATAAAGCTAATGGAGAAGACATGCATTAAATGCGCGACAGAGAGCATTAATTACGCAGGCGAGGAGTCCTGCTGACCTTTCCTCAAACCTTAAACATAATAAATGGTAAGGAATAAATGCTCCTAGACAACTGAATGCAAGCGACTGATGCATTAAATGCCGCATGCTTCGAACAAATTAAGTAACGATACTACGCAAACCTCTTCACCGAACTTATCACCGGTTACCATCATTTATCGGGAGGATGGTTGTGCCGATGACCATGTTCTCCCTTGTTGTGTACAGGTGTGCATCTCCCAACCGAGTCACCGTACTAAGTTTTTCGACTTCGTCGTGGCCGATTCCATACCGATACACATTGTTGCTAAGTATATTATTATCGTAGTCGGCTTCTACCGACTTGTCTCAGTAGGATCTAGCAGACCTAGCTCAACCGATAGTTCTCTCGAACCTATTCTCGCCTAGTGGTTTGGTCAGGATATCTCGCCCTTTGCTTGTCGGGATGGATTTTCTCCATCCCGATGTCCTTCTTTTCGACATGGTCTCGATGAAGTGGTGTCGAATGTCCACGTGCTTGCATTCGGTATGTAGAACCGGGTTCGAGTTATAGCTATTGACCGGTGGAGTCACGTAGATGGGCACTTCATCCCGAGTTATACCATAATCTCTCAATTATTGTCGAAGCCAAAGGATCTCGGGCACAAAGAACTTCCTGCAGCCCATGTACTCGCCTCCGTAGTGGACGTAGCTACCGAGTGCCGTTTCTTTGAAAACCACGATATCGCCTTGCCGCCTAGGAACCGACATGTTCCGTAAGTTGATTTTCGATCTATCCCGCATCCCGCATAATCGGCATCGGAATAACTCCGTCGCATTAGATTATCATCAGCAGGATACCATAACCCACCTCGGGTGTTCCTCTTAGGTATCGCAGAATCTTCTTCGCCGAGTCTAGATGACTTCGCTTGGGATTCGCCCGAAATCTTGCGCATATACCTACAAAGATAAGTTATGTCGAGTCGCCTAGTCGTTAAATAAAGTAAAGAACCAATAATAGCTCTATAATCGGTAGAGTTAACGTAAGCTCCCTCTTTGTCTAGATCGATTTTAAAGTTCGTGTTCATGGGGATCTTGACCGGTTTGTCGGAATCACACCGAATCTTTTGAGAAGATCTCGAGTGTATTTGGCTTGATTGATGAAGATTCCTTCGCTGATTGTTTTACTTGAAATCCAAGGAAATAATTCATCTCTCCCATCATGGACATCTCGAATTTCTCTTTCATCATCTTCTCGAACCGCCGACATATAACTTCGTTTTCGCAGCCGAAAATGATGTCATCCACGTAGATTTGCACCCCGTAGAATGTCATCTTCTCGACTTTATGCCGAATAGGGTGTGATCTACCGTCCCCTTTTGAAAACCTTTTCGAAGTAGAAAGTCCGATAGGGTATCATACCAAGCCCCGGGTGCTTGTTTTAACCCATACGGAGCTTTCCTAAGTCTCGTACACCCGATGTCCCCGCCGAAAGCCGGGCGGTTGTTCCACGTAGACTTCTTCCTTCGCACGCCGTTCGTAAAAGCCGACTTCACATCCATCTCGATATACCTTAAATCTCTCGATGTGTTGCATAAGCTAGGAAAAGACGAATGGCTTCCAATCCGGCGACCGGAGCAAATGTTTCATTAAAGTCAATTCCCTCTCGCCCGATCGTATCCTTTAGCAACTAGTCGAGCTTTATTTCGACAATGACGTTGTTTTCATCTCGCTTGTTCTTGAAGACCCACTTAGTTCCAATCACGTGCCGATGTCTAGGTCCGTCGACAAGCTCCCAAACTTCATTTCGACGAACCGGTTCAGCCTCTTCTTGCATAGCAATGACCCGGCCAAGATCTTTAAGTGCGTCCTCTATCGACCGAGGTTCTTACGTAGAGACGTAAAACAAGAGTAAAGTGAGCTTTCTCCTTGATTTAATCTTGATCTCGTCCTTTTAGTTGCCTTGATGGATCTCCAATGATAAGATCTCGAAGAATGAGCATCGAGCCACGAACGCCCGAGTCGGGCTTCTTCTTTCGATACCACTTCGCACGCCGTAGGTGTATTAGGCATTTCAGAGTAATGCTTGTTTTGCGACCGTAGTAATTCAAGAAGAAGGTTAGGATCTACCGAGTTTCCGGGTTCGGGGGCATTTATCTCGGGAACATTAATCGTTCCCCCCGAGTTTATATTCTCGTAGAGGTCTCGGTTACCACAGGGGCTTCCTCATCGACCGAAGTTACCTGTTGTTGATTCCGTTCGATAGAATCAACTAGGTTAGCTACATTGCTTGTTGGCCGAGTCCGAATTTCTTCATCTTCTCGACTCATCATCCCAACAATGCCGGATCTTTTCAGCTTTGTCATTTAGTTCGAGATCCATGTAGCTTGTCGCCGACATCCTCGGTGCTTGACTTTGTATCTTTCCCCGTTCTCGGTAACAAATTCATCAAAAACAACATGAGGGCTTTCCTCCACGCAAAGAGTTCGATAGTTAAAAACTCGAAGGCTTTATCGACTCGGGAGTATCCTAAGAATACTCCTTGATCGATTTGCTATCAAAGACCTTCAACCGATCTTTCCCATTGTTGTGGATAAAGCAAGGACAGCCGAAAACATGAAAATGAGAAATAGAAGGAATTCTCCCTTTCCACGATTCGTATGGCATCTTCATGTGTTCGTCGTGTCAATAGTGATCGATTCTCGAGTGTAACAGAGCGGTGTCGGTAGCATCAGCCCAAAACTTTGAGGGTAGTCCAGAATCTGCGAGGAGCGTTCTTGCTCGCTTCTTTGAGAGTTCTGTTCTTACGTTCAGCAAGTCCGTTCGCCGAGGGGTGCGCGTGCACTGATGTCTCGTGCTAAATTCCCTCTTTATCGCAGTATGTCTTAACTACCGAGTTTAGAAACTTTGTTCCTCCTCTCGAGCGTATCTTCTTAATCTTGATGTTCTTTTCCACACCGAGTTTCTTCAGTAGATTAGGTAACTCGGTCCGAACATCGATTTGTTAGCGATGAAGATGACCCAAGTATATCTCGAGAAGTCGTCTATGACGACGAGGGCATACTTCTTGCCTCTTATAGTCACCGGAGAGACCGGCCCGAATAAGTCCATGTGAAGCGGTACCAAGGATTCCATCGGTGGAAGGTGACGGAATAGGTGGATTGCTACTCTTTGTTTGCTTTCCCTTTAGGCACGCTTCACAATTTCGTCTTTGATAAACGATTCGTTGGGCGTCCTCCGACTTTAGAGTTCTTGACGAGCTTGTTCATGGTCTTGAAGTTCGAAGTGGCCGAGTCTCTTGTGCCATAGCCACCGACTTGTTACCCGATTTAGTCCGTGCGAGCAAGCAAGCCTCGTGTTACTGCGGTATTCCGGCTTGCAACATAGATGTTCTTCCTCCGCGAACCCGATAACACCGTTTTCCCCGTAGATTTGTCAACAATATCACGAAAACCGGCACAAAGATTACTCGTTAAGATTATCACGTAATTGATCGATCGAAAGGAGATTATGTTGAAGTCCTTCAACATATGTTACTCTTGGGAACCGTGGCGGCCCCAATGTTCGGCGTTCCGTATCCCCTTGTGTAGCCTTTGGAATTGTCACCGAATTCATCGGGACCATCTTCTTGTACGTAGTTGGTCGGCGGCTCTTCCGGTAGGTCATGTGTCTCGAGCAGCCGCTGTCCACTATCCACGGGTCCTCATGCACCCGCAAAACAGAGGCATTTTTAGGTACCCTTTGGTTCGTTGGGTCCTTACAAAGTTAGTGGGTGATTTCGGAACCCGGATCTGTCTTGGGACCTTAGAAGTTCCGAGACTTCTTCTTCGAACCTTATCAACTTTCTTCTCCACAGGACTTGGAGATACCGACTTTCTGCCGATAATTTTGGGTTCATGCGCTTTCTTCTTCCGAGTCTTAGCGCTTCTCCCGACCCCCGGGCTCATAGTAGTACGAGCCGCACCGAGCCGGGTGCTCATACAGATGGCTCCTTGTATCGTTCGCCCATCTCGACCTTCTTGATTCCCCCGAATTTGATCGCGGTGTCCCGGGGCTGGAACCTTTGGTCGACTACTTGTTGCTACTCTGCCGAGGTGTAATTATTTTTCGTTTGTTTTTCGCCCGAGGTGTGGTGTCGGCGCTTGCACCTTTCCTCCGACGAACCTATCGCCCGTGGTTGCTCGAGCTTTTGGAGGTAGAAGCTTCGTGGGTATAGCCCGGGCCTTCTTTCACGAAGTTGACCGTTGAGCTCTAAGCATGCTTTCAAGCTTCTCCTTAGCTCCCGTGTATTGTTCGGTCATCAATCCTCTCCGGACTTCGTCACTCCTTCCGAGTGAGTCATAGTCATTCCGCACGTCCGTGAGCTTCGATCGAGCTTGGCTATTTCGGTCTCTTTCTCGAATTGTCCTTGGTCGAACCGAGATCTCGAGTCTCTTGAAGCCGAGACTTAGTCATAAGAGATTCAATCTCTTCCTTGAGTCTCGCAACTAGATCCACCGACTCAGTAGAGACTCGACAATCGGAAGAAAGTCTCGATTCTCGGCCTTTACTTGTTCAAGTTCCTGGATGGTTCCTCTTGAACTCTCTGCTCACCGAATCTGTTCCTCTAGCGGATCGTCGTAGGCTTGTACCACATCTAGATGATCATCTCGTGACCGAGCACGTGTCTTGTGTCTTGTGTGAAGAAGAGGTAATAATGCGTTTAGAATTTACCTCGGCCTCTTCTCCGCCATCGGACGATTCGGCCGACTCATCGGGAACCGTCTTTGCGACCTCAATCGCGACTGAACGCGGCTTCGTCTTCGAAGAATACATGAATGTATCCTCCTCAATTGAGTTGTCGATATCTCTCCGGCTAAATAGGCTCGCCGTCTCTCGGCGAACTTCTTTCTCCCGGCTCGCCGTTCGCTCTTTGAGCACTCGAGAGTTCGGGACAATCGTACCGATAGTGTCCCTCCTTCTTGCGGTTGTAGCAGGTAGATGTTCTCGTCGCTCTTACCAGTGAGTCTTTAGACGGACCGGGCAAGAACTCCGATTTCCCGTATTCGGTAGAAGGATTAGATTCTTCCTTTTTATGATAGTCTTTCTTACCCGAGGAAGAATCTCGGTTGTATTTCCTCGACTTTCTCGACTCTCTCCTTTTCCCTCTCGATATTTGAGAGCCATCGGTGCTAGCCGATCGTGGCCTCGAAGTCTCGGAAGACTTTGCTACCGATGTGGCCACAGCTTTGCTTGAGGAAATAGGCTTGGCTTCGGTATTGCTGACTGTTGCCTTGAAGGCGTGGTCGAACTTTGTGTCAGCTGGAGCGCTTAAGCACTTTTGGGGTAGGCTATGCTCGAATTCCTCCGATTTTAATTACCGAAAATATAACATCGGGAGTTAGAGCATTTAGATCGGAGCGACGTAAATAAGTAGCAAACGGAAGCCACTTACGTCGGGGCAACGCTCTCAAGATCTTGGTGTTCATCTCCTTATTGGTGAACGACCTCCCCAACCCATTGATAACATTGACTTGATTGGTGAATCGACACTCGGCTCGTCAATGGTTTCGATGAAGCTCCATTGCAAAGGCGTCGAACTTCCGAAGCTCTAGCTCGAGCTTGTTCTCTTTGATCCGAGGGGTTCCATGGCTCAGTAGAGCCCAAGGCGTCCCATAGCTCTTTCGCCGTTTTGCAATCTTGTACCCTTCCGAGATGTGAGTCATCGAGCGTAGTCGGTATGGGCATTACGTGCAACTCGGTCAAGGTTGTGCAACTTCTTTTCTTCGAGCGTGAAGGCGAGATTTGTCTTTGGGAACCTTAGCACCGGTTTGTGCTCCCACGCCTCCTCCAAAGAAGAATACTACGCCGTCGATCATGGGAATGATCGGTCCCGACTCTAGGACATCCGACATGCCGTCGTGGAGTGACGTTAGGTGTGCCTCCATACGTACGCGCCATACCGTGTAGTTCTCTATTGAGAACATCGGCACCATCCTAATACCCGACATATCGGACATTGTAAGAGTAAGAGTATAAGGATGCCGAGAAGATGCTTATGCGGTGAAAACGGTTTTCGGGATCGGTTCGAGAGGACCAAGTATTTGTAACCGGCGATCGGTTGAACACCGAAAGCTCGATACCAATTGTTGGTCCGGAGACGAAAAGTCGGGTGTAGAGGGGGGGTGAATACACCCGAGCTCGTTTCTTTTTCTCGGTGAAGGTCACTGAAGCCGATGTTTGCAACTCGATGAACAGTGCCAAGTAAGCCTTCGATCACTGGGGTCAAAGTGAGTCGCCTTCGAGCTCTTCTACCGACGATGTCGGTATTACGAAACTCCGGTCGGAGACCGTAGTGCGGATAAGTGTTAGGCCCGGAGTCGTCTCTTTTGAAAATGCGTTTTTGCAAGTTAAATCTTTTGGTCGTGCACTTTATAAAAATACGTTTTATGCAAACTTATGATTTTCAAGTCGGTTGAATGCAATGCAATAAAACAAGAAATGAACACAAGCGATTTAACGTGGTTCGGATACGCAAGATCCTACGTCCACGGTCCCGAACAAGGCGAGAGAACTTGTTGATTATTTCGAGCAAGCCTCGGCGGGGATACGTGCACTGGACGGTTCCCTCTAAGTTATAGTCCTTAGCGACTTTACAATCCAAACCTAAGTTTAGAAGGGAGGGAATATTCTCCAACTGAGAAGGAGTTCTTACAACAAGAACAATTCACTAAATGTGAACTCCTTCGGATCTAAGCTATGAATCTAGCAATGAGCTTAGTCTAGAGAAGATAGGGATCAAAGTGCTCTAGAGAGATGAACTACAAGAAGTGTTCTATGAAAACTAGTTCGTCTCTCGGATAAGCTTGAAGGTTCTAGAGCGTTGTGAGTTTGAATGATTTCCCTTGATTTCGCGTATATTCCTCTTTTGAAATCTTCAAATCCTTCTCTATTTATAGTTGTGAGTTGTGACATTTGTCCGTTGGAGACGACGATGCCACGTGTCACAAGCGTCCAAAGAAAACGGCCACTATTCAACTTTGTTGCACGGAAGCGATTAATGCACCGTTCATGAGAGCAAACTTTTTACGTGTAGAGTAGGTAAGCGTTGTCGGCTTCTCATTGGTCGAGGTTTGTAGTTGGTGAGTGTCGAGTTGACCGTTCAAACTACCTCGTATGTCTTCTGCTGAACATTTGAAGGGACTTTAAGTGCTGGGTCGCTTTCTGTCGGATACAGTACTCGAAAGCCTATCTTCTTCGGTGAGTCGTCGACCGATAAAGTGAGCTTCGATAGACTGCGAAGGTATACCGCTTGACCTTGGTTCTTCTACCGATGACCATCGCCTTGTAGAGAATGCTTCTACCGAGGTCCGGGGCACCGATGCGGGATCTTCAATTGAGTTTGATATCCACGCCGACGAAGAATGCAAGCGATTACACCGATAACGTGGGGTTCGAAAAGTATCTTCAGTGAAGATCGGTTCAACAACTACCCCGATACGGGACTTAGACAAAATAATAATCATTACATCAAGTCTAACCTATACATCGCCTAATCCTATCGACACACTAATCTACCGATATCGGCTCGGTTTTGGGATCTTCAATTCCATAGTACTACAATGATTTCCCCCAATTTCTTTTAACCCTAGAACAGCTGAGTATCAATCTACCGACTCATATCCAACAAAGCTCAAGATTCATGATGATGAAGATAGAGAAAAGAAAAGGAGCAACAACAAGAATAATGCGAGAAGCGTGGTACATCCAAAGAGAAATCTAGTACCCCTGGCCGACTCGAAAAACTCTCCTCACCAACCTTCCTATATGAGATCCAAAGAACAAGATGCCGAGATCGAAGCCATTTTCGCTCGGATGGATAGGTATCTCTACGAGAGGAGAGGAAGCCGGCATGAGATAGAAGCCGCCTGACGAGAGAATACATATGGCAGACCTTGAGGCACTGAGAATTCGTACTGAACAAGAGGCCAGGCTGAGAGTACCTTCAAAAGCTGATATTCCTTATCGATACAGAAGGTTCAGGAAGCCAACTGATCTAAAATCGCATAGATGGCCAAGGACGGTACGATTGGATGCTCGCTCGCTTACTCGAGAGATGGGAATCTGCAAAGATAGAGTTTATCAAGCGCAATTATTTCGGAGGTTACGGCCGGACAAGGCTAAGACTGATGCTTACACAGAATGGATGATGATAACAGAACCGGATCTATACGTATACTTGCATAAAGTCATGTCTGAAGGTATAGAAGTCAGTGTTCCTGAGCCCAGAATCATACCTCCGCCAAGAAGAAATGATGACTCAGTCCATCATGGAGTAATAGAAAAAGAAGTGAAGAATGCCGCCGCAAACGAGAGGACTTGAAGAAGATGAGCCGGCAGACTTTGCTTGAATACACGAGCCGAGGAAGAACTCATACGAATGTATAGCTTGCCCCGCCCGAGTCGGAATCGCAAAACTTTATGGACGAGGATCAAGCAAGTACAAGCGTTCTTAGTATTAGATTTCTTTATCTTCCTAGCTTAGAAAGAGATGTAATGTATCGAACTTTCATATCTTATATATACATTCTCTTTTGGCTCGGACAATATCTTATTGTCTAAACGTACCGTGTTTGTTTTATGCTTAAACACTCGGAATCACCGAAGTGATTGCCGACTCACACACTCACTTTATCTTACTTGTCGCCTTATTGCTTCTCTAGATCTCGATAGTCTAGTTGTTGTGTTTCGGGGGAATTGTTTAGATAGACGGAAATTGTTTTGCCCACGCTCCCCTTAGTAGACTAGAACTTGAAGAACAAACTCCACCGATCCTACTTGTAATAATGTAAGGAGCTCTGTTTCGATAGTTTAGTGTTAGCATAGATAATAGGTTTTGGCATCATCAAATAGGGGAAATTGTTGGGTGATGATTTTATCCTCAAGACTCGTTATACTTAGTGGGAAATGATTACGTCTTCAAGACTGACCATAAGCTCGGTAGCCTCGTGCTCGTACCTATCTCGAAGATTTGAAGATCCCAAAACTCTATCTTGATTGATGAACTATTCCCGTGTAATTGTTTTGTCTCCGAGGTTTCGCACTCGGTAGACACTCTGCTCCGGTTAAGGCGGTCGGTAGCTTATCGGCCTCGGCACTGAAGTAGAAGACTCGGTATTTACTTGGACTCGGCGAGAGCAAGATATCGAAGGAGTCGGTAGAACCGAACTCGGCAGAGTAGTTCATCGAACTCGTAGCCGACCATCGTAGAGTACCCTCGGTTGTCTCTCTACCGAATGAAGATCGGACTTCAGCAACGGCAGACGCTCTTCCGAACCGTCGACACTTTTTGAATATACACCGTATTGTCAAGTACGAGGAAAAGAGAAGTCAGCTTCAGTATGCCTCGAAGTCTGTTCCGTCTCAACCACTCCATAATCCTCGACAAATGACAAGCATACACGTGTCTCTACCTACTAAAGCTGCAAGTCAACATATTTCCAAAAAAGGAGGGAAATGACACTGTTACATCCTTCAAGAAGAGTCGTTAGCTACCAAAAGAGAGAGAAAGGAAGATCGTCTCCAACGGATCTTTTCCAATCTCTGCTCTATAAATAGAGGGACATTTCAAGCCTTGAAAAGGAGAAGAGGAAACAAGAGAGAGAAACGAATACGCATAAGCTTAATGACGAAAACAAACACAAGCATTCAAACGAGCTAGAACCAGAAAACCCTAAGTCTTCCGCAAGAATTTGAAGATCTATCTCCGGTGAAAGACTACCTTCTCAGCTCATAGCCTCTAGTATCCAAATCGACGATACACGAACCTAAAGCTTATTTCAGCTGTTGTTATTGATTGATATCCGAACCACTTTAAAAATCTGTGTCTTGTTATTGCTTTCTGATTACGGTTGCATTGATTTTACTGTTCATACTGAAAACCTACTTTAAAATCATACAACTGTCTCAACATACTGAACTGTCTATTTGCTGAACTGAGACTTGCTAAAACGGTTTTTCCACTCAACTGATTTGGGCCTACACTTTTCCGCACCACTGAACTCTACCTGTTTGATACTGAATTCTGACTCAGTCAGCTAGCAGATCTCAGTAGAGTCAGACTCTTTGCCACACGATTCAGAACAGCTATTTGGTCTGCTGAATTATTTCAGTACGGCACTTTCCTGAACAGGACTGTTCGTGTTCGAAGTTGAGAAAATCGGAGTCAGGTTGATTCACCCCCCCCCTCTACACCTGACCGTACACTCGGGACCAACAAACACAATTATAATATGAAAATATTGCACCTAATAATGCCTAAAATTACATACTTGCGTCCATACTATGACCGTTGCAATCGAAATGCGAAAATCAATATTGGAGGCCTGAAATCAACCAACCTAAATTAACAGACCGATTACATTCACATCAGCATGAACACAATGAAAACAAGCAAAGAACAGGGTAAAAACATTATATGAGCATCAATTACACCATTCCAAAAAACAGAAATCTATACTCTGATAAGGTAAAACTGGTGTTTAGGGTTTCGAATTTGCTCATTTGTTTCTTAATTCCTTCAAATAACAAATTCGTACCCTTCCATATTCACAAATCTCATTTGGTCGCCATAGGGTTTCATTCACATTAACAATCATATCTCTACAACACCAAATAATCCATGGGTTTCCTAATTTAAGTAACGAAAACGTAAAACATACCTGAATACTCGTCGATTCGAGGGAAATCGACTCTAAATCTGCGATTTGTTACTCGAATTTTGTACTGCAAAACGAAAATCAAAACTGGGTCTTCTCGGTTGTCATGGCAGTTTTCGGAGTACTGTGTGTTCTCGTTAGTGGATGAATGTCACTGGTATATTATGGAAGAAGTTTGTATCAGTATCGATTTTGGAGTAGTTGCTCTTCTAGGTTGTGGATGGAAGTTTTCAGAATAATGGAGATAATGGAACCGCTCGCAAATCGAAATGTTTTTGAAAGTGGGTGAATGAACGAAAAGTTTTCTAGCGCCCAAATCTCTAATTGAATTCTATGCCCAAAACACCCTTTTCTTTTTTTTTTTTTTTTACATAAACAAGGGGTTGATATTGACCATTAGATGAGAACCGATCGACGCTTAGGATCGGTTCTCATATCTCTTTTGAGTGTTGGATGTGGATCTAGGGAGATCCAACACTCAAAAGAGATATGAGAACCGATCCTAAGCGTCGATCGGTTCTCATCTAATGGCCAATATCAACCCCTTGTTTATGTAAAAAAAAAAAAAAGAGAAAAGGAAAACGCAGAAATATCATATCCAACACCATAAGTAATTCTTACCTTCGCAGCCAAATCTGTAAAAAAACGAAAGATGTGTAGAAATCAATCTTCAAAATCGGCAATAATCGGGATAAATCGACAAGGAAAACGAGCTTAAATCACTCAAGAAACATAGAATTTCGAAACCCACGATAAATAATCAACTTCCGAGTGTTCGATTTGAAGACAAACTTTCGGCTGTGCTCGTGAGTATTGAAGAACGAAAATGAAGAGTGAGAAATAAATGACCTACAAACAGCCGAAAAACACATCTAGGGAAAAAGAAAAGAGAAGATTACATATTTGCCCTTAATGAGGCTATTTATTCCTTTTTTGATTTAAATTTAAATGCTTTTGGGATAAAATGATAGCCTTAGATTTGCGAAATGGAGGGACGAGATCGGTTCTCGTATCTCTTTTAAGATTTGGATCTCATAATATCCATTTCATATATATATATATATATATATACTCTTTAACAATATTTCGCGTTTTAGGGTTGAAGGCGGCGTCACCACGATATCGCAGCCCCTTTTCGCTTCTAGGGTTTCTTCTTTCAACCACTTAAACTCTATAAATTCTCATCTTCCCCATTCATATGACTCATTCCTTCTAGCATCATAGTTCTTGTTCTCTGCTTCCAATCTACTGGAATATCTCTTTATGGTTTTTAATTTGATGTAATTGCTCTGTTTATGGTTTTCAATTTGATGTAATTGCTCTGGTGAGCTGTGATGAATATTTTCGTGCCGGAGACGCTGGTCGTCTTTGACGGTACACAACCCTCTAAGAAGTTCTGAGCTCCCACATATTTCCATAATTTTCGATTAATTTTTAGTTTGAAATGATTTTTGGCGAGGTGACGATAGAAGTCATGTCTGTCAATCCACTGATTTATTGTGATGACAAAAGTGAATCCCGACAGGTTCTGATCGCTTCTTCTTTCTAGTTCGATTAGTTTGGTTTTCAATAATTTATGCATATTCCTTTAGTTGTTGGGAGGGACAGAGGATGAATGTGTTGTGAAATGGGTAATTTGCATCTGATTATCTGTGATGCTTTACTCACCTTGGAGACCTGATGTTCCCTCATATATTTTAAATTTATTTCAATCATCATTACTCTTTGTTTTTTTTTTTTTGAAATCAATTTACGTTTTCCTTTTGGTTCTTGTTAGTGATGCTGAACTCACCTTGGAGACCTGATGCTTGTCCAAGACTGAAATTTGCATTCAAATTTTTATTAATTCCAAATTGCTTAAAATAATTACATTTTCTACCCGTTAAATATGTTAAATATTTTGTATTGATGTTTGGAAAGTTCAATTTTTGAGGTTTGGTATTTTAAGTACAGTTGCACTCATAAAACTGCCTATAATATTTACTTATTTATTTTTGGTGCGGTAATTTATGTAGTGGACTTTTATGTGTTGTTACGCTGCCTAAAATTGGAGAAATTCCTCATATTTTTTCACTAGACTATAATAGGGAGGTAATGACCATTATTTTGAGCTAGAAATTGCCTCTCCTGTGTTTATTTTTTTTAATTGAAAAATCAATTGAATATTGTAAAACACAAAATCAAAAGATTTGGATACTAATATGAGCACAAAATTGAAAATATAAGATCACCTGACTGTAGCGTCGACGACCCTCTGCTAATCAATTTAGCGATGCACCCAACCATGGAGGTTACTTCTTCTCTCGCTTTGTATGCTTATAATTGTAGGTTTCATGTGAAATGTTGGCTTAAGTGAAATAAATATTAGATTAATAATTAGATTAGTAGATTAAGGGGTTTAGAATAAATTATTAAATTAATTTTGTTTTGAATAAATTTAGATAATTAGTAAATTATTAATTAAAATTACTTAATATTAATATAAAAGATAAATACATAAGTTAAATAATAATTAAAATTATATAACATGATATTAAAATTACATTTAATAATTAGGAATATTATTTTAGGAGCCTTCAGTGCTCGAGAATAAGCTTCGAAACAAACCTGGACTGTCTTTTCGTGGGGTTGCTAGGACCGTTGTTTTTTGGTGGGGTGTCATTCCTTGTTTCTCGTAAATTTTAGTATAATATGATAATTGAAAATGAACGAGAGCTTGATGTTCTAATTGTAGTTGCAAGAGATGTGTGTCAACCACATATTTTGAATTTGAAGGTGCTTTGGAATGCATTGATTGAACATTTGTGGAATGAATATACGTTTTTTAAGAATTAAATAGAGTCCGGCGGTGAAATGCCCATCTGAGAAAAGACAAACACATTTATACCCAATTCTTATATTTAACTACACTATATATCCAAGAAGACGAAAATACCCCTACTATGGGATGGTCCGATCACATGAACAGAGGGCTCGATTAGGGTCCGACCGGTCGGACCGGTCGGACACGCCCGACCAAGGGCCGATCACAACTGAATATTGGGCATGATCGGTCATGCCCTATCACAAGGCATGATCGGTCATGCCCTATCACAAAGGCCGATCATAGCATGTCCGATCGGTCTGGTCCGATCATGGCCTGACATTTTAGTGAGAGAAAAGTGAAAAAAGTGGGGGTATTTTAGGAAATTTGGGTATATAGTGGATAGTTTTTAAATGCATGGGTAGTTTTGTAGTTGTAATAGTCAAATAGGGTAGATTGATATATTACCACAATTAAATATTACTCCCTCCGTCCCATTATTAATGTCCCACTTGTCTTTTTTGATTGTCCCATAATTCAATGTCATACCAAATAAGGAAATGCATGAGTGGACTACAATCAATACCACAACTTTACACATTTACCTCCACTATCTTAATTATCGTGTTCAGTCCCAATGGGACATAGATAATGGGACAGAGGGAGTATTATGTAACCTATATTTTTTATTTAATTAATTTAAATTATCATTTTTGCAATTAATTTTATTTTTTTATTAAATATATTTTTAATTTTAATTTAATTATATAATTAAATTAAAATAAAGATTTTATATCATTAAATTACAATTAAAGATATTATATAGTTGTATGTTAAATTGATTCATAAGATTTAAAAAAAGAATATTATGGAATATTCCTATTTTGAGAAAAAGATAGGGGAATACAGTTGGAGATGAAATACTGTTTCAGTCCAAAAATTGGGATAGGGCTCCTGTAAAATACGAGAGACCCTTGGAGATGCCCTTGGGAAAGAGAGTGATGTGAATGACGTCGTAAAAAAATGATTTTTTGTGAGAATTACATTTGTGTGAGACAACCCACTAGGAGTAGTAATTTAACTTCCACAGTTGTATGTGTGCAAATAGAAACAATCTAGTTCTGATTAAATTAGAACTTATTGAAATCAAAATAGAAATTGGATTTGTAACATTTTTCAATGAGTTTTAATTTATATTCCGATTATTAAATTGTTCTCTGTATTTTAAAATTCAATTCAATAGTTTCAGTCTTTCAGACTCTGTGAGTCTATGTATATATTCACTTCATAAGTTAAAAGTACTGGACTTTTTTAGTAATGGTCATAATTTTAATTGCAAAATTTAAATTTATGATACTGTAAATTGTTTTATTTAAATTTATGATTTAATTTACAAAATACAATTAGAAAGTTATAACAAAAATAAATTGCACGAAGATTCAATTACATAAATTGAAATTATTAAAACTGCTTAGTACAAGAACATTAAAAATCTTAATACATTAATTCAAATGTCGAATGGATGTCTAAAATTAAAATACATAAGCTGAAATTATTGATACGAAATTATTCAAATTAGATATTTTACTCATTAGTGTCAAATTTCGATCAAATCATCCCGAAGAGCATCATGAACATCTATATTGCAAGTTGATCCTTATCAACTATATGATTGGACATGCTTGTGATGCGTTCGGTTGAGAATTGTGAAGGTTCGTCATCTTCATGCTCTCCCCTTGTAGGTATATCTGTAAGAAATTATGAAGGATCATAATAGTTTAGGTATGTATTCCATTGATATGCTTGTGACACGTTCGGTTGATAATTGCGAAGGTTCGTCATCTTTATGCTCTCTCCTTGTATGTATATCTTTAAGAAATAATGAAGATCATAGTAGTTTAGATATGTATTCTATTCATCTTCTAGTATCATATTGTGCAAAATAATACAAGCCATCATAATTTTTCCAATCAAATCCTCACCCCAAACAAGACATGTACGTCAGAGGAATGCAAAATGAGTTGTAGAACTCCAAATATTCGTTCAACATCCTTTCTACAAGACTCCTGGTGTAGAGCAAATAATTGGTACTTTGAGATTTGTGGAGCAATGAGTAACTTACAAATGCATGGAAGATATATTCCATCAGCGAGATAATTCACTTTATCTTTTTGCGACCATTAACTACATAACTAATCTTAGGTGATCGACCTTCTAAGACATCATTAAAAACTGGAGATCGGTGTAATACATTAATACCATTAAGCGAACATGTTGTTTCCGAAGAATGCTTGCTATATCCATATATCATATGATGCAACAACTTCCAAAATGATTGTTGGATGTTCATTTCTTCCGGTGAATTGACCCGCCCATGCTGTCGGACAATTTTTCCATTGCCAGTGCATGCAGTCAATGCTACCGATCATGTCCGGGAAACCACATTGTTCCCCAACGCGCAATAGTTTTGTCAAATCTTGCTCATTAGACTTTCTGAAATGTATGAGAGTCTTTTGACAAAATTCCGCTCATTCGCAGATATTCAAAAACAATATCTAGAGATGTCCCATATGCCAACACTCTTATAGCACCAGTACATTTTTGTAATGGTGAAAGAGATAGCATGCCGGCAGCATCACGTCTCTATTGGAAATATTAGTCATGAGCAGCAACGGTCTCCACAATATAAAGGAATAATGGTTTCTGCATCTGAAACCTACGCCGGAACATCTCTGGAGTGTACGTTGGGTTATCTCCGAAATAGTCGTTCATTATGTGCTCTACACCAACATCACGTTCCCTATTACAATACCTCATCTTCCTTTTGGTTGTAGGTCTATGAGAACCAGAAGAAATATTGTGAATCATAAGATCCACAATGATTCAATCCATCTCACGATTTTCTTGATGAATCGGTTCTTGCCATCTATTAAATTCTGGGATTTGGAAAGGAAGAATTTGCATATCAGCCACATTTGAGTCTGATGAAAAACTTTTACTGCTAGACATTTTTGTGAAGATGAGAATTAGGTTAGATAAGATGTGATATTCATATATATCTTTTGCATCAAATATATAGGAATGTAGGTGAGCTAAAATAATTGTGGTAGATTCGTATTATTTGATTCGTACAATTGAGCTAAAATAATTATGGTATGCAAGAGGTCTTTGTATTCTTTTAATTAATTTGTTACATCAACTGCAAATCTTGGAATATGGATTCTTTCGTGAAAGCTTTGCATGAGAATAAAATTGATTTGTCATAAAAAAAGCTAACTATTCTTTATTGATTTGTAATAAAAAGCTTTGCACGAGGACAAATTC
The DNA here is from genome assembly GCA_028984105.1 of Lavandula angustifolia. Taxonomy (NCBI): domain Eukaryota; kingdom Viridiplantae; phylum Streptophyta; class Magnoliopsida; order Lamiales; family Lamiaceae; genus Lavandula; species Lavandula angustifolia. The sequence goes on along the minus strand of CM054802.1, from coordinate 24,537,737 downwards.
GATAATTATTCGTAAGAAGGAAAATAACATTACATTAATAAAGTATTAGAGTACATAAGATAACTAGATTACACACAACTAGATTACATAAGATAACTAAATTAAACAAGACAAATACAAAAAAAAAAAAAACTAGATTCATCTTCCAAATATAATTTTGAATAGTTCAAGTTTGAGCTCTTTTTCTGCTGTAGACAAATTATCTCTCGCTAGCAATCAAGTGTGCTATGCTTTATCTTCATGCTCTGCATACTGATCCTCATTTTCTCCATTTGTACCCGTTTGCGCTCCACATCGAGTTGAACACTTGACACATCTCTTATTAATTCAGTTTCATTGTCTTTAGACACTGTTAAATTATGAAGTTGAGTTGCAAAATCACTATTGCTATCAGATTGTGATGTATTACCCTTTCCTTTCTTTTTAGCCTTATCTCTACCTTCAGGACGAGAAATTGTTGATGTTCTCGTATTGGTATTATCAGGGTAGGAAGGGATAGTAAGCACCCCATCATCCGAAGTCTTTGATCTTTTCGAGCTTCCACCACTTTCTCTTTCATTCGCCTCTTCAATTTCGGGATGGCCACGTGGTGTATTTAAACTTGATACAGTGTCCCACTTGGGACATTTACTCATAACTTCGCTAAATACAACCAAATCTTGGAATTTGCTGAGCTTCTTTTTCAATATATTTTTGGCTCATTCCACTCTTTTTACGAGCATTTGCTTCTTTACAAGCAAAAACCCACTTGTTTCCGTTTTTAATAAGTCGTTTCCAACGACCCTTCATTGATTCGATGTTTCGTTCGTTGATCTCATTTGGGTTGTTAGCTTGCTTCTCATGATACAACTCATAAATATGCGCCCATAGCGAGGTTGCCCTTTGGCATCTCCTACATATGTTATCTTCACTAGCGAAGACAAAATACGACATAAGAGCCACATCTTCTTTGACACACCAAATATTTTTTACGCCCCTCTTATTTTAGTTTGGACGATGAACAGCAGGAAACCAACTCAGATAGATATTTTGTGATGGGGGGACGAACTGAGAGCATGAGATTTGATTCAAATTTGGAGAAAATTGAGAATTTTTGTTGGGAATGTGATTCAGTATGATGAGATTTTAAGATTCCAAAACCTCTAGCTGAATGATGAACCATATAATGTACTCCCTCCGTCCCATTGATAATGTCCACTTGGTTTTCCGACACGGGAATTAAGAAAGTAGAGTAAGTGATAAAGTAAGAGAGAGAAGATAACTGAGATGGTGAGAGAGTGAATGATAAAGTAGTTGAGAGAGTTAATAAAATATAAGAGAATGTAGCATTTTTTTTCCTTTTTTTGGAAAGGGGTAATTTCAAATGGGACAAACCGAAAAGGGAAAATTGTCATTATCAATGGGACGGAGGGAGTAATAGTTTAATTGAGTTCAGCATGTTAGGAACTCAGTAGACTAGATAGATTCAGTAGCTGATATGCTCAGTAGTAGTTACCTTCTCAGCCGGTCGGACTCAGCACTAAAGACTCAGTATGGTTGCTCAGAGCCTACTGAATATATGAATGAATCGGTCAACAAACTGGTCATCTTAGAAGAATTTCAGTAGATGACAACTGAGTATAAAGAGTCCGAGGAATCAGAGGAAGTTAACTCAGCATCTGTTTTAGAGTTTGAACAAGCCTCACCTGACATGCAACCTCGACCATTGAGGAGCCGCAACACTGTACTTGCATTGACACAAAGCTGCCATAAAGGATGAAAAAGAGATAATCTCTACAATAATGTTCAAATTGATATGACCGTTTTCCTTATCATGTTTTGATATGTGGATAGGAGTCACAACTATAAATAGAGATCAAAAGCTTAGAAAAACCGAAGGAGTTCAGTATTTGTGAACTGTTCGTATTGTAAGAACTCCTTCTAGTTGGAGAAACTCAAACCTTGTGTTTGAAACAATTGTAAAGTCACTACGACTATAAGTAGAGTATTTGTCCTGCGTACAGATCGTCTGAGACTTGCTCACTATAAATTAATTCAAGAACTCCTGCTTTCTTCAGGACAATGGACGTAGAATCTTGTGTATCTGAAACACTAAGATTTGTTGTGCATTTACTGTTTTATTGCTTACTATTCATACTGCATAAAACTGTTTACAAAGCATAACTCAGATTTTCAGTAAAACCGAATCTACGAACAAGCACGACTTTAATAGATTTTCGTTAAAAACGTTTTTCAAACAAGAGGTGATAAAATTCTCGCTTACACTTCCGCACTTATTCATTTACTGATTTTTTTGTAAGCTGACTGAAGTTAGTAGACGAGACTCAGTAGAGTGAAATACTCTGCCAACGCGATCAGAAAGTTAAATTGGCCAGCTGAATTGCTCAACTACCATACTCATTAAAAGTGACTTTCGCGTTCGAACTGAAACTTGGACTCAAGTGTCCCCCCCCCACGAGATCTAAAGACTCATCTCTGGACCAATAATTTGGATAATATTGGGAGTTTGGTTCATATTTGGAATTGGGAAATTGGTCTAAATTGGAAAATTGGTCGGAATTGACATACCATGAATATTCGGGATGATTTGGATCCATAAGTGAGAAAGAAATAGAAATTGGACTTGTTCTTGGAAATTTGGAAGAAAGAGGCTTTTAGTAATGTTAATGAAACTTATCAATATTCTGTTATATTTATAGAGAAAAAAAATACGAATTTTGGTATAATTGTTATATTTTTATGAATAATTATTTTATAATTTTAATCAAATACAATTATCCAAACCAAAATCTATTAGAATCAATCAATAAATGCCAATTGTCATGTACCCATTGAGGGACATTGAGGGAAGGCCTAATTTGAAGACCCCAACATGTGAATCCCACAATTGCAAGGACGGATACAATTAGAGGATATCAAATCGATCTTTAATTTCTAATGTTAACTATTCAAAATATCATTGATTTATGTCTTTAACTTTTGTGTGTTAAGATAGATAGTGGTTTGAATGGTGAATTTTATATGTTAATTTTATTTCTATTTTAGGAAACATGTTTCACTTGCAACGGAGAGAGTATAATATAATAATATAATGTATATGTTTTTTTTTTCTTGAGCAACCTGCAATCTTTACCTTTGGTGTGCACAAGTAAACTCTACATAGCGGCCTGTGGAATTTGAACCCATGACCTTTGGCCAAAGGTTATGTCATCACATGAGGACGAAAAAATTGTCAGACAACTTGAAAAGGAAAATCAGACTAGATGAATGAGACTTAGGAATTATTATGTACATTATTCCATAATCATATATATATATATATATATATATATATATATATATAATTATACTAAGAATCACTTCTCATATAAAAACTAAAAACCACTGAAGGTCATGTACCTTCATTCGATCTATGGTGTACAATTAATCTTTTTTTTAATTTTATTAATTCATAAAATTGAAAAAAGGCAAAATTGGTTGACAATGATATTAATAATTAAATTGGGGAAAGACAACAAATGAGAGACCCCCTTGTAACCTACCATCATTTGACGTCCGTCGCCGCCAGCCGTCGTCCGCCACCAAGATGAGGGGGGAGATGAGTTGTAGGGTAGAGTGAGATAGGTAAGGAGAGAGAAAGATGAAGCAAGAAAACGTAGTGTTTGGTTTAGTTTCAAAACATAAAGTGTAAAATTGTTCAGGCTTATGCAAAAACAAATGCCATAATATGCTAAAATTGCTCGGGCTTATGCATGAACAAATACTCCATCCGTCTTGCTATTATTGTCCCCTTTTTTTCGGTACGGAGATTAAGAAACTTTATTTAAGTGTGTATTTTATGAATTTTTATTGTATTAAGAAATGTACACAATTTTTTAGGATTGGTTGGTGATGTGTCGATTTTATACCCCTCGAATTCACCCAGTTCTGACGCTCATCTTGTCCAAGATGATGTTGTTTTGTGCGCAGAAATATCTATTTTCGACAGGTTTATGGTCCGAAGATGAGGTGGCGGCTCGGAGCTAAGTTGGAGATATTTTGGCAGTTTTTGAAGATAAAACGGGATTTAGATCGAGAAGGAAAGATTTTCTAAAGATTTGGAGCTTGAAGATATTTTAGGGCTGGAGTTATACAAGGAAAAGGAGTCTTGAAGATCAAGATAAAAAAGATTTTCCCTAGATATCTTTCCTTTGGAGAATCAAGCTCAAGATCTATATAAAGGGGGCTGGAGACGAACAATCTACACCATCATTCTCTCGCTGCTTCATTAGTTTAGTTTCGTCCCAACCATCTCGTTCTTAGTCCCGTAGTTTAGATTTAATTTTCCGCACAAGAATTCAAACACTTTCTTTATCGTTTTCTTAGTTTAGTTAACTTTCAGATTCAGCACTTGAAGTTTATTCAGCAGTTTAAGTCATTCAGCTTGTCCGTTCAAATTCAATACTTACATTCAGTATTTTAATATCGGTATTCAGTATTTAATTTCAGTTCTTAAATTCAGTTTATGTTTCCAGCTTTCTGCGCTTTACTTTCTGTTCTTACTATGTTCGTTTCACTTAGCTTGTCCAAGTTAAGTATGCGTAGCTAAACTTTTTAGGGCTTCGGCAAGGGTGACGAATATGAGATACAAACTTTGTGAGATCTAATTGTTCGTAGTAATTGAAGACTAGGATTTCGACTTAATTCGGGGCAGAAAGATTTAATTGGATTAACTTAAACCTGATCAATTTAGGTTATGAAGATTAGTGCCAGATTGTTCAACAACTTAGGTGGCGAAGCTATCGTAACGGTAGTCGAATTAAGGAGGTTAATCATCTATGTCAACTTGTCCGACAACGGTAGAGATTAAAATTGGGTTCCTTCCTCGTAATGCTATCTAAACATTAAATCTAGGTTTGTTCAACAAGCTAGGTTGTGGTTAGGTTAGGGAGTAGTGGAAATTTGTTCAACAAGCCATTACCGGCTAAGTAAGTAGGAATTGGGGTATGTACGTGTCCAACACTGTATCCTATAACTGGTTGATCTTAGGAATTAATTAAATCTATGCATCGATGATCGAAGTAGTTGTCTCATACAAGTTACCAGAAGCCGAGTCCGTCTTTCTCTACTTGTTTATTTTTATCTACTTTTCTTGCTATTTACTTTTCTTTGCCTAGGTAGTAAACCCCAAATTTATGCGTGGTGGCATCACCAAAACTCTGATCAAAAGGATAAATATTGTTGATTTTCATTGTTCCCTGAGTTCGACCCTGTTCTATACTAATTATAAAATTCTAAGTGTGTGCAGGAATTTTATTTGGTGTGAAAACAACGATCACCAAATTGGCGCCGCTGCCGGGGAACGGTGTTTCTAATTAACCGTGTTTACCTTTTGATCTTTTGTGCTTTAACTAGTTTATGAGCAGGTCTTCCAACCCAAACCTCGTATTTGATTCTGAGATCGAAAGAACCGCAAGGAGGTTAAGGAAGGAGACAAAGCTGCAACAACAACAACTGCCGAAGCAGGACACTTCGTCTGGCCAAGCAGAAGCTGACTCTGAAGACATTCTGCTTAGCCTAGTAGAAGTCTTTTCTGAAGAAAAACTCGAGACTGAACTTGAGAAGATGACCGACGATCCGAATAATCCGAGGCTAGATCAGTTTGGAAAGCATGGTGGTGAAGATCTTCCAACACCAATTCTAATTAACGGGCTCACTGAGCCGATTGAGATCAAGTATGGGCTTATCCAAGCTCTACCAAAGTTTCATGGAATGAAGAATGAAGATCCATTCCGCTTTCTGAATGAGTTCGTGAGATTCTGCAATGCTCAAAAGAATTCGCATGGAACAAAGGAACAATTCAAACTATCTGCTTTTCCATTTGCTCTCACGGACCATGCAGGAAACTGGTTCACAAGTCTACCCGCAAACTCAATCAGTACTTGGATAGAGATGAGACAAATATTTCTGGATTGCTACTTTCCAGTTACAAAGACCAATGCCTTGCGCAAGGAGATCTCTGGAGTCCAGCAGGAGTTTGATGAAACACTAAATGGATATTGGACCCGATACAAAGCTCTCATCGAAAGCTGTCCAAATCATAATTTTTCAAAGGGAGATTTGCTGACCTCTTTTATCAAGGAATGACAATCACTACAAAGAATCTTGTCAATTCATCAAGTGGAGGAAATTTCTCCAGTTGCAGAGTCAATGATGCCGAGAAGATTATTCAAGAATTGGCTAATGCAACTAAAGATTATGGAGAAGTTCGTATCATAAAAAAATCTGCAAATTCAGCTGATTCCGTAGATCTGGAGACCAAGCTGGATACTAGTATGGAAAGGATGGATAATCGTTATGAGAAGCTGGAAAGGATGATGGACTCAAAGTTGGAGAAACTGATGCACTCTATGTTGGAAAAAACATCTTCAGCCAGCTCGGCTGAACAAATATGTGGAGCGTGTGGACAGTCTGGACACACCTCGTTGCAATGTAACACCCAAGCAAACCCTACTGAAAATTGCAACGCGATTGGGAACTGGAACAATAACCAGCAGAAAAGAGATCCTTACTCTAACACCTACAATCCTGGATGGAAGGATCATCCAAATCTGAAGTGGGATAATCATCACAAGCCGCAGTTCACCCCACATCAACCACAGATGTTCCACCAACAACCACAGCAGCAAGTCTATCGGCCTCCAAATCAAAGGACTTACCCAACAAATCCACCACTTTTGCCTCCACCTGCCCAAGTAAAGCATGGCAAGACTATTGAAGAAATTCTAACAGAGATGGCTATTTCACAACAAACCATGCAGCAGAATATTCTGACTCATAATGAAGCTATCCTGAACATCCAAAATTCACAGAAGGAGCAGAAAATCGGATTAGATAACTTGGCCGGACAGATAGGACAGCTATCTGCCTCAATCAATGAGATTCGAGGGAACCAAGGAAAGCTACCTTCTCAAGTCCAGATTAATCCAAAGAATGTTAGCCATGTTACTCTGAGAAGTGGAAGAGATCTTCCAGATCCGCCAAGCAAGACACCAAAGAAGGCTGAAGAAAACGGCACAGCTACCACTGTCAACTTGCCCAAGCCAAATACTGATTCATCCAAATATCTCTGAGTCATCCAACTCAAAGAAAGATAAGGAGAAAGTCGATGAAGAGGAGAAAGGAAAGAAGAAGGTTGTCCAAGAAGAAATACTGATTGATCCACCGTTTCCACAAGCGTTGGTGCAGAAACCAAAGCCCATGGAGCAGACACTGGATTACATGTCCATCTTTGGCAAGCTGGAAGTTAATCTGCCATTTCTTGATGCTATCAAGATCCCGCATCTTGGGAAGTTTCTGAAAGAGTTCATTGTTGGAAAGACAAGCAAAAATGGAAAAATTGTGGTAAACGAAAATGTCTCAGCATGTATTCGAAATATGCTTCCCGAGAAGTGCCATGATCCAGGTATGTTTACCTTGCCCTGTTTGATTGGAACTAAGATGATCCCAAAAGCCCTTTGTGATTTAGGAGCCTCAATCAATATGATGCCTTTATCTGTGTTTAATAGCTTAGTTGGGGTTGAGTTAACCGATACTAAAGTTGTTATTCAATTAGCCGACCGATCATGCATATCCCCTAAAGGCCTTCTAGAAAATGTTCTTGTTAAAATCCATGATTTCGTATATCCTGTGGATTTTTAGTGATTAACACTTGTGAGGGAAAGAAGGGAACTTCGGGAGTTTTGCTAGGTCGACCTTTTCTTAAAACGGCTAAAGCATTAATTGATGTTTGCAAGGGTACTATCTGTTTGGACTATCATGGTGAGAAATTTACTTATAGTATTGATGATGCTATGAAAAAACCCCTTGATTGTGAAAATACTTATTCTATTGACGTTATTGAGCCTCTTGTCCAAGAACATCTTGAGACGACATTAGTGCAGGATAAGTTAAAGTTAGCATTGACACAAAGCCTCTCTGAGATGGATGTCCAAGGGATGCTAGATGAAGAAGTAAATGAAGCCATCTTATCTTTATATGAAGTTCCAGAAGCCGTTACCTCCAGTAGCGGCATCTGCTTGCCCAAGCAGAATGTGGAAGACAGACCAGTGTCATCACATGTCAGACCGCCCGTTCTGGAACTTAAGAAGCTGCCAACCAACTTAAAGTATATTTACCTTGGCCAAGATAAGACTCTCCCTGTGATTATCAGCAGTGAATTATCAAAAGAACAAGAGCGATTGGTCGAAATTCTGAAGAAACATGCTCGAGCTATTGGTTGGACGTTGGCCGATATCACCGGAATCAGTCCGGATGTTTGCACGCACTACATCCTATTGGAGCCAGATAGTAAGCCAAGCCGAGATCCACAAAGGAAGTTAAATCCCCTAACATGCGATTTGAAGTTGCTCGATTTGGGAATTATCTACCCGATCTCGAACAACAAATGGGTCAGCTCGGTACATGTTGTACCAAAGAAATCAGGTTTTCAAGTCATTGAGAATGAAAAGAATGAGTTGGTACCAATGAGGTTAGTAACCGGATGGAGAATGTGCATCGACTATAGGAAATTGAACATGGCAACAAGAAAGGATCATTTTCCTTTACCGTTCATTGATGAGATGCTTGAAAGACTTGCCGGTCAATCCTATATTTGTTTTCTTGATGGATATAGTGGATACTTTCAAATTTATGTCAACAAGGATAATCAAGAGAAGACCACCTTCACATGTCCGTTTGACACTTATGCTTATCGCCGCATGCCTTTTGGATTGTGCAACGCTCCCGGAACTTTCCAACGTTGCATGATGAGTATTTTCTCCGATCTCATTGAAAAATGCATCGAAGTATTTATGGACGATTTCACCGTCTATGGAGATTCTTTCGATCAATGTATCAGAAATCTAGATGTGGTTCTAAGAAGATGCGTGGAGAAGAACTTGGTTCTTAATTACGAAAAGTGTCATTTCATGGTAAGGGAAGGAATTGTTCTTGGCCATATAATATCCGAAAGAAGTATCCAAGTTGATAAGGCGAAGGTTGATTTAATTGCCCAGCTGCCGTATCCAACAAATATCAAGGAGATTCGAGGATTTTTAGGTCATGCTGGATTCTACCGAAGATTCATTCGGGACTTCGCCAAGATCGCTCAACCTTTAACAAGGTTACTGCAGTAAGATGTTCCGTTTGTCCTAGGCCGATGATCCGCGTAAAGCTTTCGACATTCTCAAGGAAAAATTGGTCACAGCTCCTATTATGCAAGCTCCGAATTGGAAAATTCCATTTGAACTTATGTGTGATGCAAGTGACTACGCTGTTGGAGCTGTCCTTGCCCAAAAAAATGCAAAGGATATTCATGCTATATACTATGCCTCAAAGACGCTCAATCCAGCCCAATGCAATTACACCACTATAGAAAAGGAGCTACTCGCTATTGTTTTTGCCTTCGACAAGTTCCGCTCATATCTGATGGGGTCAAAGGTGATCGTCTACACTGATCATGCTGCCGTGAAGCATATACTCGCAAAGAAGGAGACCAAACCACGTCTTATACGTTGGATTTTGCTACTGCAAGAATTTGATTGGGAAGTGCGAGATAAGAAAGGAGCTCAAAATAATGTAGCTGATCATTTGAGTCGTTTAGTTCATCCAGAAGATGCTGAACCAATCAAGGAACAATTTCCAGAAGAGCATCTCTATTATTCTGTCATCCCAGATGCTGACAACTTGGTCAAGCCATCTGAAGAAAATTCTACTATCAGCTTGTCCAAGTGGAAGTACGAAACTGAGGCAGAATGTTATGCAATTGAAGGAACAAATGGTAAAACTCCGTGGTATGCCAACATTGTAAATTATCTCACTTCAAGGAGACTGCCACCAGACTTTACTCTTTGGAAAGTTGGAGCCGATCAAGTTATTCGAAGGTGCGTACCCGAAGAGGAGCAGTTTGAGATCTTAGAGCGATGTCATTCATCACCTTATGGAGGACATGGAGGAGTAAAATGTACTGCATGAAAAGTTCTCGATTGTGGATTCTTTTGGTTAACATTGAATAGAGATGCTTATGAGTTTTGCAAGAATTGCAAACGTTGCCAATTGCTTGGTAATATTGGCGTGCGAGTTGAACTACCACAACATCCGATGCGTTTTTGTGAAATATTCGATGTATGGGGTATGGACTTCATGGGACCTTTCCCTAGCTCGTTCGGCAATTTATACATAATATGGCTGTGGATTATGTGTCCAAATGGATCGAGGCCAAGGCAACTCGCTCCAATGATTCCAAAGTTGTTGTTGGATTTCTTAAGTCCAATATTTTTAGCCGATATGGTGTTCCTCGAGCCATAATAAGTGACAATGGTACTCATTTCTGCAATCGTACCATTAAAGATTTGATGAAGAAATACGGATGTCAATATCGTCTATCTACTCCGTATCATCCTCAAACAAATGGCCAAGCTGAAGTATCCAATAGGGAGATCAAGCATGTTTTGGAAAATACGGTTAATCCGTCTCGAAAAGATTGGAGTACACGCTTGGAGGATGCTCTTTGGGCGTACAGAACCGCATACAAAATCCCTATTGGTATGTCCCCTTATCGTTTGATTTTCGGAAAGATGTGTCACTTACCGGTTGAGCTCGAACATAAGGCATTTTGGGCCGTGAAAACAATGAATATGAACTTGTTCAAGTGTGAGGAGGAACGCAAGTATCAATTGCAAGAATTAGAAGAGCTTCGACTTGAAGCTTATGATGCCTCTATGTGGTACAAGGATCGAACCAAGACTTGGCATGATCGTAATCTGAGATCTAAACAATTTAAAGTTGGACAATTGGTATTCTTATATCAATCTAAACTTCGACTCATGCCCGGGAAGCTTCGTTCAAGATGGATAGGGCTATTTGTTATCAAGTCCGTTCGGCCAAGTGGAGTGGTTGATTTAGAGGATCCAGCAACGAAGATACTTTCGTGGTGAATGGTCATCGGCTAAAGCTCTATCATCACTTGCACCAAATAAAAATAGTAGACGAAATTCCATTGTACCTCCCAACATACACTTGATCAGCTTGGAAGAGTCGAGCCTGCGACTCTAACTCAAGGCGCTTGTGGGAGGCACCCCACACGTATCCTTTATTTTCCGCATTTTATTTCATAGTCTAGGTTCATTTTATGTTTTTGATATTTGGTTTTTAGTGTTGGATTCTTGTGCTAATTATTTTTATGCAGGAGATTTAGATAATTGTGGAAGAAATTCGTCACTTTAGGAAATAAACTTCAAGAATTAACGAAGGAGTTTGAAGGAGGAAATATGCCCAAGTATAGGTCGAGGACCTAATTGCAAAATACTTCAAACTTTTGTGGTCAAATTGACACAAAAGTTGAAGTGTGAGGAGGTTGAAGCGAGCGGGGGTGTATTTGTTCACTAAAAGAAATTGCATGACTCAATCGCAAACCCTCAGAAATTGGATGCTTTAAGATTGAATCGAGAAAGGGGGGGACCTCATAACTGTTCTCGCGCTCCATGTTTTTCCCCTCTCTGCAAAACTTCGTCTTCAACCAAGCTACTCGTCATCTCCTCCTTTCTACATCATTTTCTACAACAATTCATGGCTCCCAAGAAGCAAAAGACTACTTCCTCTGCCGCAAAGAAGAAGACCATCCCTGTTTCTTCTCCATCTGAGCCGACAGCTCGCCATCTAAGAGCAAGCCGCCGAAAGCAACTCACTCCACCACAGGTCCAAGAGAAGGTGCCTACGCATGCTGAAGTTCCGTTGGCTGCGGCGGCGGAGCCCATTGATGAGGTTTGTTGCCAGCACGATTCTCGAGGAACCGCCGATACCCCATGCAGAGCCCACTTCGCCGGAAGTACAGAAATCTCCATCCCCATCTCCATCTGAAGTGCCGGAGGAAACCCCTGTTTCTACTACTCCTATTGTTACGCCACAAGCGTCGCCGGTTAGGGTTTCCACTCCACCGCCAGAGAAGTTTGCCTCTCCTGCAGATCAGCCTATTCTTCCGTCACCTCCACTTCCAGAATCTCCGGAACCTTCCACCGATGCTGCCAGACAAGCACTTCAAGCCCACGCTGCCTCTGTAGGAGGTACTGTTAGGAAAGATGGGTCTATACATATTCCATGGGAGAGATTGATAATGGATGGCGTGTACCCGAGGACGAGGACAATGAAGATTACGTTCCGGATCTTGATTGCCCAACCGATATGTTACTAGATCCCAAAGACCAAACCCTATTTCAGAAATATGCCAAAGTCGAGGAGGATATCTCTGACTCCGAGCCAGCCGAAGACGGTTACGCCAACATATTTGTTATCCGCATCTTGAATGAAGAAGATTGTCTCCGCATTCGCCATTTTGAAGAAGAGGAGTTGGCCACGAAGTGTGAGAAGCGGCTGTTTCGGGCATGTAAGTCAGGTATGTATGTAGATTCTAAGGTGTTGGTTAGTTTGGGTATCCGTGATCAATTTTTGCCTACTTCCGTGCTATTGGTTGGAGTTGGTTACTTGTTCCACATCATTTCTCTTTACCGCAAGATATTGCTCTTGAATTCTTCACTTCATTTCACTTTGTTGATGTTGGTAATATGGATAATGACTGCATTGCTTTCCGGTTGGGTGGGCATAAATTTCATACTTCCTTGCTGGATTGGAACATAAGATTGGGTGTGTTAGATTATGCTGATTATTGTGATGATGTGTTTGATTCTTATTTCCGTGGTTTGCCTGAGTCGAATGCAGCTTATATAGGTCCTAGGGATGCATGGAAGTTGCTTGCTCCGTCTGATCCGAATGAATTTTATGCCTCACGTTCTCATGTTTATCATGCTGAGAGCCCTGTTCTTAGGAGTTGTACTTTTTATGGTGCATGCATACAGGAACCAAGTTAGATTTAGGGTATTGGATAGCGCATTGTTTGGAGAGCATAGCTGCTAGGCCGAATCGGCACCATACTCTTTGTTTGCTTGCCACATTCTTTGTTCGCAACTTTGCTTTAATATCCCGTGTACCATTGTCTATGTGTGATCCACCTGCCACTATGAGCCTCAATCGGTTGAGGTCAGCCAAGCTGACCTATGTTGGTACTGACGGTCTGGACAAGTTCTTTAGGCCGGTAGGTCGGGACCTGGTGTCCCGAGTTAATCTGTGGGTGCAGGGCAGGAGGATGAGCAGGACAGGCTCGGTCGGATAGAAGCAAGGTTGGAGAAGATTGCTGAACAGCTGGAAGAATTTTAGAAGGAAGTGATAGCTCGGTTGGACGAGCTGAAGAACCGGTGAACCATTCCCCTAGTCAGTCAATTTTTTTTTTCTATCTTCTTTGTTTTCAGTCTTTGTGTGTCTATGTTTGTTTCCTCTGCATGCTTCTATATTTTCTCTATTACTTGCTCGAGGGCGAGCAAGGTTGAAGTGTGAGGAGGTTATTTTAGGTTTGTGTCTTTCTTCCTAGGTCGAAGCATGCTAGGTTTACATGATTTGTTGATGTGATTTTAGGATAAATCTGCCCAGATTCTGCGTGCTTTCATTGACTAAATTCTGCATGATTGGAGTGTATTTTCTCTTTCCATGGAGGATTTTGTATGTGGCTTGGGATGAGGAAATTTAAGCATGATAAAAATGAATTTTAAACCCAATCACTAAAGAGAGATTTGAGCCTTTAAAAGTGGGACACTTCCCACTATTTTCTTGAGAGTGATGTGTTGCAAAGTCTCCATAGCTTGTGGTCATGTGTGACAGATGATAGGAGGCAAATTAGGGTTAACCAATTTGAGCTTTTAATTCTTTCAATTCCTACCTTCGCTCAGCCCCTAGTTAGCCATTTTGAAGCCTTGACTTTGTTCTTTCATGAGTTATTTAAAGAATCCAAGCCTTTCAAAGCCTTTTCTCTTGACCTTATGCATGCATGTGTTTGCTGTGGATATTCATAATTTGAGGCAATTTTTATTGAAGAGATTTTTTTGATTAGTTGGAGATAGTGTTTGAATTGATACCCCCCCCCTAGAGTTGTGTTGTTTTACATTTTGAACTCTGCCGGCAATCAGTTTGGTCGGGCAGAGTGTTGTACTGAAAAGAAATAAATATTGAAGGGGGGCTAAAAAATAAAAATAAAAAAAGAAAGAGTTGAAGGTGCAGAAAAAGAAAAGGAAAAACAAAAAGAAAAAGAGAGCACCCGTTGAAAAAATAAAGGGAAGGATGAAGTCTGAATGTTTATATTCTGCCTTGCCCAAGTCTGTATGTGAAAATAAATCTCCATCAGTGTTGAACTGTATATCTCTTATGCTTATTATCTGCTTGCCTAATCAAATGTCTCAGTGAATAGCATGCTGCATACTTGTACTTAATTTTCAGAAGCTTAGGACCCCTAGGATTCCCTACCATGTCATATATTTGAATGAGTCCTTAAGCCCCATTACATCCAAGAGAAAGACCTCTTTGAGTTGCTAGATTGACCACTTGCTATTGTAACTGCGTGACTGTGTTGTTTTTATGAGCGGCTTGCCCGGACTAGATTAGAGAGAGATGAGTGAATCGGTGAGCTAGTTCAGTTATGCTTATGTTTTGACCAAGCTGATAGTTGAATCCATGGTTTGAGAACTATGATGCTTGACTTGTTTGATGAAGGTTTTGATTGCATTGCATGTTTGGGCAGAGATTGAGAATCATGGACATTTCATGGCTGCTTGGTATGTTTCAATGTTTAGTCTATTATTTTTTAGTCTTTTGATTTATTTCTCTTCTTTGAATCTGAGTCTCGTGTCTTAGTGTTTTTTATTTTCGTTCCTTGAGTCTGTTTTGAGTCTTGGGGAATGGTGATTCGAGTGGGCGTATTCTTTTGTTCATCCCATACTTGAGGGCAAGTATGATTCAAGTGTGAGGATATTTGATGTGTCGATTTTATGCCCCTCGAATTCACCCAGTTCTGATGCTCATCTTGTCCAAGTTGATGTTGTTTTGTGCGCAGAAATATCTATTTTCGACAGGTTTATGGTCCGAAGATGAGGTGGCGGCTCGGAGCTAAGTTGGAGATATTTTGGCAGTTTTTGGAGATAAAACGGGATTTAGATCGAGAAGGAAAGATTTGCTAAAGATTTGGAGCTTAAAGATATTTTAGGGCTGGAGTTATACAAGGAAAAGGAGTCTTGAAGATCAAGATAAAAAAGATTTGCCCTAGATATCTTTCCTTTGGAGAATCAAGCTCAAGATCTATATAAAGGGGGCTGGAGACGAACAATCTACACCATCATTCTCTCGCTGCTTCATTAGTTTAGTTTCGTCCCAGCCATCTCGTTCTTAGTCCCGTAGTTTAGATTTAATTTTCCGCACAAGAATTCAAACACTTTCTTTATCGCTTTCTTAGTTTAGTTAACTTTCAGATTCAACACTTGAAGTTTATTCAGCAGTTTAAGTCATTCAGCTTGTCCGTTCAGATTCAGTACTTACATTCAGCATTTTAATATCGGTATTCAGTATTTAATTTCAGTTCTTAAATTCAGTTTATGTTTCCAGCTTTCTGAGCTTTACTTTCTGTTCTTACTATGTTCGTTTCACTTAGCTTGTCCAAGTTAAGTATGCGTATCTAAACTTTTTAGGGCTTCGGCAAGGGTGACGAATATGAGATACAAACTTTGTGAGATCTAATTGTTCGTAGTAATTGAAGACTAGGATTTCGACTTAATTCGGGGCAGAAAGATTTAATTGGATTAACTTAAACCTGATCAATTTAGGTTATGAAGATTAGTGCCAGATTGTTCAACAACTTAGGTGGCGAAGCTATCGTAACGGTAGTCGAATTAAGGAGGTTAATCATCTATTTCAGCTTGTCCAACAACGGTAGAGATTAAAATTGGGTTCCTTCCTCGTAATGCTATCTAAACATTAAATCTAGGTTTGTTCAACAAGCTAGGTTGTGGTTAGGTTAGGGAGAAGTGGAAATTTGTTCAACAAGCCATTACCGACTAAGTAAGTAGGAATTGGGGTATGTACGTGTCAAACACTGTATCCTATAACTGACTGATCTTAGGAATTAATTAAATATATGCATCGATGATCGAAGTAGTTGTCTCATACAAGTTACCCGAAGCCGAGTCCGCCTTTCTCTACTTGTTTATTTTTATCTACTTTTCTTGCTATTTACTTTTCTTTGCCTAGGTAGTAAACCCCAAATTTATGCGTGGTGGCATCACCAAAACTCTGATCAAAAGGATAAATATTGTTGATTTTTATTGGTTCCTGAGTTCGACCATGTTCTATACTAATTATAAAATTCTAAGTGTGTTGAGGAATTTTATTTGGTGTGAAAGCAGCGATCACCAGTTGGTGGGAAGAAATGAGGATTCATTCGATTTTTTGCAAGGCGTAGTTGATGCAATCTATTTTTTTTCCTATTCTTTTCATGTTGTAATTGAAGAAATAATCTAAAGTTTTCAAAAAGTTAAAAATTATAATTTTCTGAGTTCAGAGCGAAATGGAATTGTGTGAGAGATAGATTTTTGGAGAGAGATAGTATAATAATGTAGAGGTGGGTAGTGAGTACGGAGGGACTCACTTCATTTTAAGTTTAAGATTTAGTTTTTGTCATTTTAGAAAAGAGGACAGCGATAGCGGGACAACCCGATTAGGAAATGAGGACAATAATAGCGGAATAGAGGGAGTACTATAATATGTACAAAACTTATTTTTATTGTATAACATAATATCCACATAACATGCAGTTTTATGCATAAAAATGTTCTTAATTATGCATAAACCAACAGCATATTATGTATAAAAAATTGCATTTTCCAACAGATTTTCTGGCGGATCGTCGTGCGCTGCCTCCATACGCCACTGTGCCTGCCGCCGCTAGCTAGAGAGAGAATGAGAGTTAGGTTATGTATTATAAGTATGATGAATTGTGTTTGTAAAATCATAATATGCACAAAACAAACAATGTTATGCATCAAAATGCATGGAGTTATGCATAAACTAGGAATTTACTATGTATAAACTTTATTTTTTATTTTATAATGTAATAATGTTATATAAGATTGTCAGTCTATATATAAAATTGTCCGAGCTTATGCATAAACAAATACTATAATACGTCCAAAACTTATTTTGTTGTATAACATAATATCCACATAACAGACAGTTTTATACATAAATATGTTCTTAATTATGCATAAACCAACACCAAATTATGCAAAAAAAAAACAGATTTCCTGGCGGATCGTCGTCTGCCACCAAGATGAGGGGAGAGATGAGTTGTAGGGTAGAAAGAGATAGGTAAGGAGAGAGAAAGATGAATGAAGAAAGTGTAGGTGTTTAATTTAGTTTCAAAACATTATGTGTAAAAACACACTTACCCTTAGTGAACCTTGTTTTTTTCCTTTTTTTGAATAAAAAAATAAATAAAAAGCAACTAATTACTTGGGTCATTAATTACGTAGATAGATGGCCAAAAATAGGTCTTAGTTTTTATGTGGGGTCAAGTTTTGCGTAGCCAGCTAGGAGCTGTGGGGACCACTGCCCCCAATGGATTTATCTTAATAATATTCATGCCGTCTTAATTTATGTAATTAACATGTAGTGCAGCAGTAGGAGAATGCTTTTTTTTACTCCCAGAGGTGTACAAGGTTCAATCCCTCCAACCACTTTCAAAGCAATATTTTGCAGCAAACCATGTTTTAGCAGTTACTTTTTGGTCAATCGACCCAATTCGTATTCCTAAAATTTCATTTTTGGTTGGCACATTACATAAATAAAGTAAATTTTCTTTTGTTTATCTTCTCTAACATGTAAAATGCTGCAATAAAATGATATTAACACTTATTATCCATCATACATTTTCATAAGCACGCTCTAGATTTTCATAAATACGTAATCGATGGCCCCCCGTAAGTAGAAAGTCTGGCTACGCCATTGGGATCAAAGTTTTTAAAATATCCACATTTTATATATATATATATATATATATATATATATATATATATTAAGGTATGGTTCTACTAAGAACAATCCCTTAAATAAAAACTAAGAACCAATCTACACCATAGATCTCCATTCGATCTATGGTGTAGAATTAATCTATCTTTTTGATTTAATTAATTCAAAAAATTAAAAAAAAGGTAAAATGGTAAACAACTATATTAATAAATAATTATCAAGATACAAAAAATGAAAAACCCTAGTAACCTACCACCTCCCGCCGCCGCCACCACCCGCCGCCGTTGCCGACCACTGCCGCCGCCCGACCACCGTCGCCGCCACTTACTAAAGAGAGAAGGTGTGTGTTATGTATTATAAGTATGGTGAATTGTATTTGTAAAATCACAATATGCATAAACACAGGCAACGGTACGCATAAAAATGCACGGAGTTATGCATAAACCAGTACTGTAATATGTCAGTCTATACATAAAATTGCTCGACCTTATGCATATCAAAAATTGTAATATGCACAAACTTATTTTTATTTGCATAATATAATATCTACATAACAGACAATTTTATGCATAAAATTGTTTGGGATTATGCATAAACAAATGTTATAATATGCATAAAACGTATTTTTATTGTATAACATAATATCCAAGTAACAGACAGTATTATGCATAAACATGTTCATAATTATGCATAAACCAACACCGCATTATGCATAAAAAAATAGCATTTACCAATAGATTTTTCAGCGGATCGCCTCCACCGCCGCCGGCTTACCGCCCACTGCCACAGACCACCGATCAGCCACTATCGCCCTCGTTGCCGGTCCGCCGCCGGTCCGCTGGAGCGCCGCCGCCGCATGAGGTGGAGGTGTTTCGTTTAGTTTCAAAACATAAAGTGTAAAAAGGCATTGTTACCCTTAATAAAATTTATTTTCTCTTTTTTTGAATTAAAAATAAATAAAAATAGGAAAATTAGGTGTCCATAGATCAAAAAAATGGAAAGCTATGATTGGTCCTTAGTTTCTATCTAAGATTGAGGTTCTTAAAATATCCATACCCTATATATATATAGTATTCATAAATATTAAAATACCATATATGTATATAGAGAATGGATCTTTTGAGAACATGTCCATATTGAGAGAATAGAGAACAAGATCCAGCCCTTCATTTATGTAATGTGTGGTCCAGATTTGATCTTCATTTTTAAATTTTTAAAGCAAAAAAGGGGCTCATTAAGCGTATTTTCGTATTTACATGGTCATCCTTAAGGGTATATTCGTACTTTTAGGTGTTATATTTTCAAATTGATGAGAATGTGATGGGGGATGCTTCTCTATTCTTGGGGAGGGAAGATCCTTCAAAATTTTTGTGTTTCTCTTTGCTTCAGTTCTCGTTAAAATAAGAACGATCTCGAACTTGCTGGAACTATGGTGTTTCGGTGGTGTCAGTGTTCCCGATTTCGCAAGGAAGATATGGGTATTCTTTTTCGGATTTGCAAGCCTTGTTAAATGAGAATTTTTCCTTCGTTTTTGTTTAATTTTCAATTTAATGTACCCCATTTGCATCGTCTATTTGTAGTTTAAAGATTCCATGTGATGGGTGTAAGAAATTTTATTCAATGTTTGCGAATTATGGTTTCTTAGCACTTTCAAGATTATGCATATTTTTTTAATCAATTTTGTATTAAGTTGTGTTGAGCAATTTCTAGATTATACACATTTAATGATGTTTTTGTGATGGGTGGAAGAAATTTTGTTCAATGTGGTGGGTTTGGTTTAAGCAATTTTGCCCCGATCCCTAGAGATTTTTGGTTTCGTACCAATTTTTCAGTTTATGCACATTTTCAGTTTATGCACAAGTTTTGTTTATTTGACTCCCTTTTTTGGTGTTGTATTAAGACGAGAGTGAGCATTTTTTGAGTTTATGAATAAAGTTGGCTTTTTTATTACTAATTGTTAGACTGCTCCTTTTATGTTATGATGTCTTGGATTACTTATGGTTGAACACGAATGACATTTAATTGACGTTTATTTCGTATGTGCATAGTTCTTGCTCATAGTGTGCATACTTATCTTCACAAATGTGCATCTCCGATATGTGCAAAACTGTACTATCAAAATAGTTTCAGAAAAACCTCTTATAAGAAATTTGTTAGACTACTTTTTTAATGTTTTGATGTATGAATTTCTCATATTTTACCATGACGGACTTTTAATTATAGTTTGGTTCATATGTGCATAGTTCTTGCTCATTGTGTGCATACTTATTCTCACCAATGTGCATAACCGACCTTAAGTGCAAACCCATTTATAAATACAAATACTAGACATGTTATGTAAAACTTGAAGATTTTGTAATGTGTGCATACTAAATATCAATTGGATGCATATTAAGTTGGTTCATATTCCCAACAACAGGTTGTGCACAAAAACATTAAACAACTATCCTGAGTGCAGATTCATTTATCTGCTCTAAAATACATAGCTAAACAAAGTCTTCTTCGCAAGCACAGTTTAAGTACAGAAAAGTATCAACCCAACAATGCCTTTTCGACGTCTATATTTTTTGATTTGTTGATCTTCTCATTGTATTGTTTAGCAGCACGAATGGTTTGATCACTAATCCTGTTGTGATTCCATGTAATTAGGAAGTGCAGTACCTAACCCATAGGATGCTCATTTGCTTCTTTGAGTTCTTCGTGAGCCAACACCTCCAACCTCCCGAATTTTCTCCCATTAGCGTTTTCATATGATGCATTGTAAACACTGCACGTCACGTTCTTCTGATCCCCCATTTCACGTGCACGACCTTAAGAAAAATGTGCTCACAATAAACAATAAATTTGCATAATAAAAACAAGAGAGTGCAGACCAAACTATCAAAGTCTTTCCCATTCTCTTGTCAACCATCTTAAAACAATTGTGGAGTGAAGTAACAATACATGTGCAAAAATTAACAATACAAATGCAGAGAAATAACAATAAATGAGCACAGAATTAACAATCACTGAATTTGCAGAATAAAATACTTGCAAGTGCATACTATTATTGCAGTAATGTGCAACTACAAAAAACTTGTTCATCTTACAAAAATGTATAATAAAGATAAACGGTAACATTCCCCACCTTAACCTTGACTTGATGAAAATAATGGATATCAATGAATATCAATGTTTAAGTCCTGCGCGCCGATCCTATACATTGAAATTTATCTTAATGACTCATGCATGCATCAATAATTCAAATAATTCAACACATAGATCAAAATAATCAAACAAATATATACTATACATTATCTACTTATTAACATTCAATTTTAATGGTTTCATCTAGTAATAAAATTAAGTATATTAAACATAATCTTATTTTTCAATCTACATGCATGTTGACAAAAGAATCATGCACATCAAGAAACAAATTAACAAATAAATAGTAAATGTTTCCTAACAATTCTATACTTTTAACATTAATGACCTAACATATATTATATCCCATTAAAATTCAGAATGGTCGAAAATAACATAAAGAAAACATGAAAATCAATTTTCCTATCACGCTCATGAACATGCTGTCAAAAACTGGCAGGTTATAAATAACAATTTTAAACAAATACTTAACATGCTTGGAAAATTCTAAGAAAATAATGAAGTATACTAGACATACCGAGGAAGATGATACTAAATTTTCACGACGAGACGATGACGGAAAGATATGGAAATAATTCTTGAAACAGTTCGCACATATGCTAACAGATTTTCGAAAATTTTATGGGATGCTATATTATGAGCGACTAAGGGGCATTTATAAGCCTAAAAATCATTATCCAAACATCCCTAATCAAATAAGGTATCAAATATATTTTATCTATAATTATTTTAGTACTTATATAATTTATATAGAATTTAGTCTATCACTTACCATATAAAAGATTCAATCATAGTTGGATTAGGATATTGACACAATTAAAATAGATCCTAAAACATGAATATCACACATAAAATATCTATTATAATCATAAAACATAATATAAAATTATCTCCTAATATCTTAATACAATAATAAATATTATATCCTTTTATGAATCCTAGTTGGTTTAGGAAATCCAAAATAAATATTATTCTTGCCTAATAATTCTAACATGATTTCTAAATAATAAAAATAATAATCATAATATGATATAAACAAACACATTCAAAATAAAAAAATAAATTTACATATAAAAAATGATTTAACGAAAAATAACATAAATTCTTTAATTTTCATTTTAATTTCTAAGGCGCGACTTACAGAACTAAAACACTTGATAACATGCATGAATAGATATGCAATACATTTTATATCGAAAATTTTGGGGCGTTACACTCCATGTATGTTGTCGTAGCTTTGAGTATAGCTCACGTTTGGAGCTTCTGGACTGTATCCCAGCCCTTCCTCTCCTCCGTATGGACAAAGAGCTGGGAGGAATAATTTTTTCTATTCTCTCTCTCACGTTCTAATGTTTCTTGTGAATGAAAATGACTGAAGTAAATCATAAAGTAGATGTGTGTGTACTTATAATATAATGTAAATAAACATCATATTATAATTGTGGTTCATTAGTAATTATTAATGGGTTTTCAATAAATTAATATCAGCCCATAATATAACTTATAATAACTGGGCCACATATTTATCAATTAATTGACCCTGCCAATTAATTCCAAATAAATATTTTTTATATTATTAAATAATGTATAAATGCATTAATCTATTAATAATAATTTCCGAGAGAGCAGAATAAGTACTGGGCAGCTAATTGGGTCAGACCAAGGATCTAATACAAGAAATAAAGTCGGATTTTAAATTAATTAATTATCTATGCTCAGCCAATAGAAAATTAATTAATAAACACAGATTCATTCCACTAGAGAATCTGTGTTGACTTACCGCTTTATCCCAACTTGAGCATGAACTTGTATTTTAGACTTAACTGATATCCGTATTTAAAAAACAAATATTTGTTAATTAATTAAGCTCACTGACACTTTAAATTAATTAATATCTTATTATATTCCTGAGTAGTACCACTCGACCTTATTAACACACTTGAACTTAATCAACCGACCGGGTTTAGTGTGCTAATCCTTACGAGTTCCTTAGGAAATATTATCAACTCAATTAACAGGGATATGGATGCAAGATACAAATAACCAGTCTGAGCTACAAATAACTATTATCACCCAAGATACGTAGATCCAGTCATGATCACATTCACCATAGTAAGTCAAACAGATAGATAGCTAAATGCACTCAGTTGAAATCTTATCAAGCTTAAGACCAACTTAAGTGTCCGAGATCTTTGGTTCTCCACTAAGGTCAGCTAGGAGAACACATCTCAGTATAGACAAGCAGCCAAGACAAGCCACTTCTTATCTAAACTGCAACTTAAACCGACAACTTATCCTTAAGTTATCTCAGCTGTGATAACTGTTTGTATCTTGTGAGTTCAACCAATTGTGCAGTCTTCTGTGATCTATAACACACTACACAATCTAACTTTAATACAAGATAAAGACCAACATGCGTGGATATTATTAATCAGACAGGAGAATAAAACAATGGAAAAGAAAAACACATTATATACAAGCAAAAAAGTTGTTTCCAGTATACAAAATTCCAACAAATACAAACTTCCCAAATGTGCATACTAATATTACATAAATGTGCATCCACAAAGTCTTGCAAGCCCTAGTTTATTCCTACCCATTATTTGAGAGACCGAAATTCAGAAAATGAAGCCCTAGTTTCACAAATTGAATGAACGTGTCACACCCCGTGTAGGCAACGGGGAGACATCACCGGAGAAGAAGGAGATGAGGTTTTGGCAGAAGAATTTGTGAAGGAAGATGAAAGAATTTGTCAACGGTTAGATGGGAAACAAGGACGTACGTGGACGTTATTTCGCCTTTCCACGTATTATCTGCTTTATTATTAATTTTCTCTTAATTATGTTTAGCTTATTATAATTTTTAGGTAATGCATGGCGCAGTATATAAGTCAATCTTGGGTGATGATATGGATAACAAGTAAATTGCCTATCTTCTTTATCGCCTCCATTCTCTCCTTTCGCAATTCTTCCTCAACTCTTCTCTCTCTCTCTCAACTCCCTCGTGTTCATCTTCTTCTACAAATCAAGATCTACAAGAAAAAGATGTTTAACAATCTAGCGAATTCTTACGGGTTGTTACATTGGTATCAGAGCCAGGTTCCTACGAATCGAACAATTGATTGCCAATCTGAAGAATGGATTCAGCAAGAATTTACAAATATGAACAACCAATATCAAAATATGGTAAGTGTTTTAAACACAATGGTCTCAAACATGGCATATCCAAACTATCCATACTCTCCATATACCTCATCGTTCATAAACTTTCAGACCCCTAATTTTCAAAACCCTACCTTCCCAAACCCTAATTTCTTAAGCCCTCCATTTATCAATTCTCCAATCCCAACCTTTCAACCAGTTTACTGTAAACCTTTTAAATCATACCCTTCCCCCCTACCGGAGAAAGTGGTGGACACGCCAGCTCCCGAAGAAAGTGAGAGCGCAGAGGAAACAGCCGAGTCTGAGGAAGCAGCCCCTGCTAAGGAGCCAGCCGCCGCTGTTCCGATCTCAACTCCGGCAGCCGCCCCTGTTGCAACTCCTCCGGTCTCAGCCCCACCGACGCCAGTCAGCACACCACCAACAAAGCAGCCAGAGCAGAACAAGGTGGCGGCGGAGCAGCCTATGTTCCCAACCATGCCGGCTCCCCCTACTCAGGCTGACAAAGGGAAGCTGGTAGATGAAGGTGATGTAGAAATCGGTCACCCGTTGTTTCACAAAATGCCTCATCGCACAACTCATATGCTCAGCGAAGTGGTAGGAGAGAAGAGGAAGAAAATGGATAATGGAGAGGATAAGATGGTAGTGAAGGAAGGTTTTGGTGACAAAGTGAAGCTGCTACGAACTGTGTTCGTTGGGAACTTGCCACTGAAGTTGAAGAAGAAGGAGATAGCTAAGGAGTTTGGTCAGTTTGGTGAAGTTGAGTCTGCTAGGATTCGATCCGTTCCCATTGTTGATGGCAAAATTATCGTTGGCAACAACTTTGATGAGAATGTCTTGGATGAGTCAAAAGATGTTCTTTTTGAGATATATGCTCCCTGGTGTGGACACTGTGAGGCTTTGGAACCTATATATAACAAGCTAGGAAGGCATTTGAGAGGCGTCAACTCCCTCGTCATAGCTAAGATGGACGAAACAACAAATGAACACCCACGAGCTAAGTCTGATGGATTCCCCACAATTCTTTTCTTCCCGGCTGGTAACAAGAGTTTTGATCCGATTACTTTTAAAGATGACCGGACTGTGGCCTTTTACAAGTTCTTGAAGAAACACGCGTCTATTCCATTCAAGCTTCAGAAACCAGCAGCCTCACCAGAGAAGCACACTGCTTCTGATACTACTGCTAACCAAAAAGATGACGC
Organism: Lavandula angustifolia; assembly: GCA_028984105.1. NCBI lineage: Eukaryota > Viridiplantae > Streptophyta > Magnoliopsida > Lamiales > Lamiaceae > Lavandula > Lavandula angustifolia. The sequence goes on along the minus strand of CM054802.1, from coordinate 24,512,317 downwards.
TAGCGACGTGAAGGATGATGTGGATAGTCCTGAGGGATTGAAATCAAATTTCGAAAGACAATTAATCAAATTTCTGAGCGTTTGTAGGATGATGAACCTGATTGGAATGCCTTCCGATCGGTTCGCTGATATGTATGTGCTCAAGGCGTGCGTCGTCTCTGGTTTTGAGCGTTCTTTGGTGCAGCGGGGAAAGAAGGTTCACGCCCATGTTTTGAGTCGTGGCTACGAGAGTCATTTTCATATTATGACTACTTTAGTTGACATGTATGCGAAGTTTGGGTGTGTTGAGAGTGCTAGGTTGGTGTTTTCTTCCATGTCGGTGAAGAACCCGGTGTCTTGGAGTGCGATGATTGCGTGCTTTGCAAAGAACGGGAGGGCGTATGAAGCACTAGAGCTTTTCGGTGTGATGGATAGACGGTTTGATCAATTCTCATATACTTCCTTCATCGATAGCCTCTACAAAAGGGGTAGACTGGAGGAAGGATGTGTTTTCTTGGGACTATTTATGAAGAAAGGAATAACAGTCGATGAAGTGACATTAACTTCTCTCATCCATGGCTACTGCAAGACGGGAGAGAGTAGAAATGCGGGGAAGGTGTTGAAGCTTGGGGTTGGAAAATCTACTGCTGGTGTTGGGAACAATCGGAGGGCGTTGAGTGCGATCGACATAATTATCATCGGAGCTCCTCGATACCCTTCTGCTGTTCAGAAAAGAGGAGTTTTGACAGGGAAGAATGAGGCTGGTAATAGTAATAAGAATGTTGTTTGTCCAGTTCATCGCCCTGTTACTAGGAGGTTTGCTGCTGAATGCTTTCCTGCTGAATTGGCTGGCAAAGAGCCTCACAAGGTGTTGTTGCAGGAAGCTAAGCCGTGGGTGCAACGCCCTTCAAGCGTTCACCAACCGTACGACTGTGACCATGAAGTGCCGATGTATGTGCAGCATACCAAAGCTATGCTGGAAGAGATTGCCAGACTTGTCGCGGAGATTGAAATGGAAGACATCTACGAGGAGGAGGTAGTAGTGGATATAGACATCTGTGACAAGAACAACCCACTTGCAGTTACACAGTATGTTGATGATGTCTACACTTACTATAAGAAGATGGAGAGCTTAAGCCGTGTTTTTGCAAACTATATGGAGCATCAACCTGATTTGAATGAAAGAATGAGAGGTATTCTTATTGATTGGCTGATTGAGGTGCATTACAAGTGCGAGCTGATGGATGAGAAGTTGTACTTAACTGTCAACCTCATCGATATGTTTTTGGCCGTTGAGCGAGTTGTGAGGAAGAAACTGCAGCTAGTTGGTGTGACAATGAGACAACATGAGACTACTCAGAGTAAAGAAGGTACACGTGTGAGTAGTGGCAATCTTGTCGAAGTGGTTCGTGAGTGGGCTGAGAAAGACGAAGACATGCAAATTAAACATCTACAAAACCAGGCATTCCTCAAGTTGCAACACGAGAGTGGAGTTGAACCCATCTTCTTACTGGAGAACTCGGGGAAAACGTTTGAGATAATACTAGATTTCTTGGGGCTAGTTGAGAAGTTCTTCTACCTATCTGGTAAATATGACGTCCAACTCACAGTTGGAGATTCAAACATGGAGAACTCTTCCTTGCAACCCCTAGCGTCGTCAAATATCCGAGTCTTGGGGACAAGACTCCTTAAAGAGGTGAGGCACCGGAGAAGAAGGAGATGAGGTTTTGGCAGAAGAATTTGTGAAGGAAGATGAAAGAATTTGTCCACGGTTAGATGGGAAACAAGGACGTGCGTGGACGTTATTTCGCCTTTCCACGTATTATCTGCTTTATTATTAATTTTCTCTTAATTATGTTTATCTTATTATAATTTTTAGGTAATGTATGGCGCAGTATATTAAGTCAATCTTGGGTGATGATATGGATAACAAGTAAATTGCCTATCTTCTTTATCGCCTCCATTCTCTCCTTTCTGCAATTCTTCCTCAACTCTTCTCTCTCTCTCAACTCCCTCGTGTTCATCTTCTTCTACAAATCAAGATCTACAAGAAAAAGATGTTTAACAATCCGGCGAATTCTTACGGGTTGTTACAGAACGATACATCATTCACAATTTGGAAGTCTTACCTTTTTAGAATTGAATCCAAGAAAATGCATATTCATGAAATACAAAGAGGGAATGAAGATGTGCACCTCTAATTTGTAGAAATGCTCTTCTTCCACTAATCTCGTCGGCCCAATTAATAGAAAAATTCGGCGACCACCACGAACGGACGCGGCGCTTCTTCCACGCGACGGCTGCTACGCGGCGCTTCCACCTTCGAGCAGCTTCACGGCAGAGCTTCGACAAGCTTCGATGTGAACGCTTGGGTAAGTGTCGATTTGCTCAAGATGAAGGAATTCGTCGATTCACTCAAGAAGAATGGGAGAATGGGAGAATTTTTGCTCATGGGTGAAGGGGGAAATGTTTTCAAAATGACCTAGAATTATGCCGCCTAAAGAAATTGAATCCCAAATATTATGCACATTTTGTCCCCAAATTGCCCTCAAACACCCACTAAACTATTAAAAATAAAGGAGAACTAAAACAAAAGACCACACAATCTACATCATCCATTGCATGCCATCTATGATCTATAATTGTTCTTTGTTCTCTCACTAAGGTGGTGTTATAGAACTCTCTCATATGTATATAATACTATCTATATATACACTACATATTCACGGAAATTAAAGAATCAGAAGAAAAAATACATATGATATATCCATCGTCTACAAGGTACAACTTTATTAAGCCTATCAAAATCTCAATCTAAAATTAAGTTTATTGATTCTTCATTTTTCGACTGTTCGTGGTTGCTTTTCAGGTTACGAGGTTTGAATTATTTTAAGATTCGTTTTCTTTATGTTTTCATTTTAGTTTACTAGAATAATTTTGAATTTGTGAGCTCTAATTAAGAATAAATCCCAAATCTTGTTGAAATTAAAGTTTATTTTCTCCATTTTTGTGCTTTTTGAATTTGCAAATTAACTTATAATTTAGTATGGTCGAGTATAGACAAGGACTAGAAGAAGTTATTATCCAAAGATTTCAAACTATGGCAAACTGTCGTGGTCATTTGTAAGACTTGAAATTTGGATTTAATGACTATCTTTTTTCGTTGAATGTCATCCCTTGATAAAATCTTGCTTACGTCCTTGCACAGTTGACTGGCACAAAAGGACCCACCCATAAACCCTAGCATTGATAGGTCACTATTGATAGAGTTAAATCTAATGTATCAATTTAGAATAATCGTTTTTCTATATTTATTTTATTTTACTAGAGTTTATATTAATAAAACATTTTATTTTTCCTAATGTATTTGTTGTACTTTAGAAAAAGTCCTAAATTAGACCACACAAAAAAAGGTTATAAGGCATGATCGAAAATATGATGGTGATTGTTAAATATGTCATGGAAACTTTGGTCTTAAATTAGTTTCGAGTTGATTACTCAAGTAAGACTCACACATATGATACATGTTTATAAGATAATTAAGAATGTTGTGTTTTATCAACATTAGCGTGGTTGACGCAAGTGTATATATGTGGATGTTTATTAGAAAACAAGGACACTGAACTGACTCGATAGAATTGATATTATGAAGTTTATTAGAATAATAATAATTTATATATTATGAAATTTATTAGAAATGATAGTACATGAATAGTCATTTGACTTGAGACACTATAATCATCTTATATTTGTTCGGTTTTATATAGATATATTTTCTGATTGTAGAACAACCATAAAGGGTTTAAGTTGAATAAAACATGAACAAATACTGACACTAATTAGTGGTCGATAAAAAAATTACTTCATCCGTCCCACTTAACTTGTCTTGATTTCCTTTTTGGGTTGTCCCGTTTGACTTTTCGTGTTTCTTAAAATGGAAAAATAATTACTATACAAACTCCCAGTTTTTCTTTGTGGGGCTCACCTCTTTACACACAAATACACACTCATCCACACACAACCACCCACTCATCAGAATATCTGTACCGAAAAGAAACAAGACAAGTCGGGCGGGATGGAGGGAGTGTTATTCAATTTGATTGAGAGAATCTTCTACAATTTTCATTATTCATGACTGATTATGACCAAGATTAGTTGTATAGCTATCACGTTTAGGCCACTGTGATTTTAGGATATCGTGTTACTTTATTTGGTTCTTGATCGTTGTCGCCACCAGATGAGCAAAACCACCCCTAACCATATGGGGAGAAAGCTGAATGGACCATGCAGTTAGTGACAACATCAATGTCGACACTCATTGTTGAATGATCACCGACCTTTGTTATCTCGAGTCATTGACAAGCGTCGGTCATTAGGCATTGCTGATTGACTTAGTCGTTTGGTTCATTATTGTCAGCTCAGCCCTAATACGAGGTACTATCCCCAATTTAATTGATTTGGTGTCAACCAACATATCTCTCTCGACCAATGACATTGAGACAAACTAAAGGGACTTTTCCGAGGACAACCACCTAAACTAGTACCGTTGACAGTAGACAACATTTGAACAACTTTCATTCAAACGTTCTTGAGATCGTTGCCTCAACCTTAGCCACCTACTTTGTAGATCTCTCTCCAAGGGATCTATATTGTAGTGTGCCTACAAATACCAAGAGCTTTGCTTCAAACAAGGTTACGGGAATTAACCCTAGCCATATCTAAAAGCTTCAAGCATTGAAAGCATTCTTGCTCTCTCTAGAAACCCTTGTCATAGTTGTGTTTCTATCTTGAAGCCTTGTAATTCCCATTTAAATATAAGTTCATAGCCACATCCTATGCTTAGATCGAGAAGTTCCTCCTCCCTTACAGACTCATAGCAATCTTTGTAAGGATCTCTCATATTTGGAGAAACAAACCACAAACCCAACCTCATTCTAGAAGTTGTAGTGTTTAGAGTGTATGTATTGTTGTGTACTTCCTCTACAAATTTATGGCTTTTTGGTACTCCAAAATTATGCAAAACAATAGAAGTCAAATTCAGCATGTTCTAGAGCTTTTCGTAAAATTTGGTGACATTTCGATCAGACTTAATATTTTTAATGAATTTTTACTTTTCACTGCCTGAATTTTGCATTTATTGGATAGGGTTCATAAGCTTGGTCATATCTCATTCCACACACGAGCTTTATTTCCAATTCTTTTTCCAACATAATCGACATGTAAGGATTTTGAAAAATGTTCAGATGATATTTTAGCATACGCGTACAAAGTTAGTTTTGACCTTAAAACTAGCTGTGCGGCAAAGCCTGCAATCTGTAACTCTGTTTCTACATGAGATTGTACTGTAATTTCACTGGTCATTCTTGACCCAATTTCTGTGAATTTTGATAGGAAGTCTCTTTACATGTCCCCTGTTCATGTGTAAAATATTGAATTTTTAGAATGTATTAAGGTCCTAAACGAATGGTTCAAAGACAACCTACCAAAACTGTTTGAGTTGGAACCTTGTTTACCAATTGTGTTATATCTTCAAAATGACTAATTGTTTTGGCATGAAACTAGTTCTGGAATTACATAGACACTGTAAGATACCTATATATATGTGAGTTGAATTTTTGAACGAGCGTATAGTTTATGGCACCGTTCTTAATGAAGGCAATCTGCACTAACTTTTAAGGGCAAAATGGAACTTGAACACATGAATAGGTATATAGTTATGGCTAAAATTGGTAAGTATGTTATGTGTTAACTTATTTTGGAATATGTCATTAGGATCATAGATTAATAAGCTAAAGTAGGAGAGCATGGTTTAATTGTCGCACTCTAAGATTTGAAACTTCCTTTCCCAAAACGAGTTGTAAGTTAGGGTTAGATAAGATATCGGTAATAAGAACTTATAAGGTTTTGAAGTACGACTAAGATTAGAGTTGTTGTGGCCGACTGCGGAAGAGGAATAACACCCAACGCCAAAAAAGCGATTAAAATACTTTGGCCTACGACGAGGTGAGTAATATTTTTTCTAAAAATTATCTTCGAGATATTGAGCTCTATGAACTTTGTTTATACATAAAAGTTTTTGTGCATTTACCTATTTAATGCTTCTCCGTAAAGAATCGATCGAGGTCTCGTCCGACCTAAAACGTCAGACGAGAATTTAGAAAGCATACGCGTTGTTATTACCACAATGTGTGATTATCATTGTGTGCCAAGTACTAAAATGAGATGTGAGACCCCTCGTGTTTTGACTCGAGGACCAAGGCCCAAATTTATGAGATCAAGTTGTAGAAGTAACAGGAAAATGTGACACAAATGTGTACACCCAATATATAATGGTTTGTATGGTTGGAGCAGTTTCTTTTTAAAACCCTCAAATACATATTTCATGCATTTATAAATTATTTTAAATGTTTTTGAACTGCTTTACCCACTAAGAACATTAGTGTTCAACCCAATGTTTCCAAATGTTTTCAGGTTGAGTGGCAGACGTTGACAAGCGAAGTTGAGAATGAGTTTTGATTATGAGCGTTGCCTCTTATGTTTGTTGTAGGAAATGAATCTTAGCATTATCGAATCTAAGTATGATAATTAACATATTTTGGTACTTTAGGATTTCACATATTTTGGTTAAACTTCAGATATTATATATATAGTGTCAGCTTTAAAAGCATTACTTTTGTATTAAATTTTAAATTATTACTTAAGAATACTAAATATTTTTCCCAGAACTATTGAAAACCTGTTCTTATTTATCTTTCTGTTGCGTCCTAATTTTCGTGGAAGTTGGAACGTGACAGTACCATAAATACTGCAATAGTTCGAGAGGTTTAATGCCATTTTTTGATAAATATTCTACTACTTTAAATTATTTTTTTATTATTGATTAAAAAATTACCAAAAATAATATTTTCAACTTTAAAAAAGTGTTTATAATAAGCAACACAATTTTATTAGATTGACTCCAATCAAAAACAGACGCACCCTATGCAAGCGAATTTTTGTTTTTGTTTTATTTAGTAGTATAGATTATAATATTTTTTTTCAAGGAGTTTAGTCTAAAATTACAGTCCACCCAAGGTGTTTCTGTGAGCTGTATCTACTCCCGACTCTAATCACGTTCAGGTGTTTTATATTTTTCGTCCATATTTGAGTCATTATAAAATTAAAAAATTGCATCCGACCCATGTTGAATTCCCAAGAAAGTTTGTGTTAGTCTTGATGCAAAAGTCAAAAATCGTGTGAACTCTTTTAGTTGTGGAGAGAAAATGAGAGGAAATAAATATAAGAGAAATAAAATAAAGAAAAAGAAAAACGTGAGAAATAAAGTAGATTTTATATATTTTTTGGTTTGAGAGAAAAAAAGAAGAAAGATAAGATAAATAAGTATTTCCTTCTCTCTCTTCCTTGTTTGGTTGTAGAGAATTAGAGAGAAATGAAATAATGTTTATTTTAAATAAACATAATATTATTATTAAAAAAACAAATAAAATTATTACTCATCATGTTCCATTAGTAGTGTCTTATTTCTAAAAATGGTATAAAATTTGTGGCTACAAATTAAGAACTTAAAAGTCAAACAATATACATTAAACAATACCAGTCTCTTAATCTCCGTGCTCAAAAGAAACAAAATACTACTAATGAAACAGAAGAAGTACTAAATTGTTATATGAGGACATTATTGTCAGTTCTTTAGTCAAGTTTTATTTTCTCTCATTTTCGAAGAAAAAGAAAAAACAAAAGAAAAATTCTCATTTTTTTCCCCCTCTCTTCTCTCTCTTCTAAACCTAACGAGAGAAAATTATCAGTTCTCTCAAAATTCTTTCCTCCCATTCCTTTTATCCATAATTCCCTACAACCAAACACAATGTTATTTAATTTATGCAAATTATCAACACCCTTAGATTAAGTTACTATAAGCAGACAGTATGCAACCATAAGTCCATAGCTTCTATTAAACGCAATAGTTAGACCTCAAACTTCTTAAATTTGAAAAGTAAAAAAATACGATTATTTGACTTATGTAAATTCTATTATGAATCATAATCTTGGCTATTTTTTGTTATTTTCTTATACCAATCAATAACATATTGATATAGTAGCATAGTTAATATTTTCATTTTTATTATTATGTCGAAAAAATAATTATTCAAATTACGATAAATTTAAATGCTAGTACAACCGTTTTATCTCAGTACGAGTCTATTATAAAAGAAAAATAAATGAATAAAATGGGGGAGCAGACAGCACACGAAAAGCAATTCGCCGACTGAAGAAGGCAGTTTAATTCACTTCGATCGAGGAAATCTGTCGACGGGAGCAGGTCTGATTTCTCATCTGAGTGGATCGGAGCACCGGCGAGATTGCAACCATGCCGGTGGCGGCTTCCGCTATTTACTTCCTCAATCTTCGCGGAGATGTCCTCATTAACCGCCTCTACCGTGACGATGTCGGGTCAGTTCCCTCCGTTTTTTTATTTTGCTCTTGTTCTAATCTTATTTTCTGTTTGACTAAATGCTTATATACGGGATTTATTTAATATTTCTTGAATTATGCGTTCCTTGTCTTAATTCTGCTCCGGCAACCATAGTTGAAAGAGATGTGGAAGTGTACGGGTGAAAGCGAGGTGCGAAGCTAAGTTGTGCTTATGTGAGGAAATGTGCTTTGAATCTGAAGTCATAATTAGCGAAAGATGATGTGAGGGATTGGGTTTGGAGTGTTAAGTTTTCAGCTGTTAGATTATTAGAAATGCAAAGGAAAAAATATATTAGCCTTTGTTTTCTTGAAACTACTCTGGTATCCGGATAACTAAATCAAGCAATGGATGTTCTTGTGTCCTGAAGCTAAGATCTTGCTAGAAGGAGCACTAGATAATACATAAATTGTAGTTCATATTCATTTATCCAGGCGTGATCAACTAAAATCTTAATTGCTTTTATGAACTCTTTAGGGCAAGTTGGCAACTATTTCTGGGTCGTTAAGGCTACTATTCTGCTGTCTGAATTTGCCCTTAACTCTGTCAAAATTCCACTTTTGACATTGTTTAATTTTGAAGTCTACTAAAGAACTTGTTTCTCTAGAAATAAAAACAACAGAATCTTGTATAATATGATATGGTTCATCAATTAACTTGGACATGGTAGAGATACTGAGGTAGTGACTCAGGATGGCATCAGAATTTGTTTGTCATTTGTTTATTTTGTCATACTCCATAGAGAGTTCTTAAAACTACCCACAGACAATGTTTTAAATCCTAATTAAGTCTTGGTGCATTTTCTATAGCACCACGAGACGTAATCCTTTAGGAAAATTGAGGTGTATGCCTCAACTTCAAGAACAAATGTAGTTCCTAGTTCATAACATTTCTCTTAAACTTTTGCACTTTTGCCCTACAAATCAAAAATCAAATTCTACCCAATTAGAAATAAAATTAACATGCTGATTATTGTCTAATTAGAATGAATCACCATGCCTAAATATACACTCACACAAAAATTAGAAAAGTAGAGAACACACCATCCCCAACATATATACATACTAAGAGATGAGAAAGGTGTTGATTCGATGTTTCTATCTTGATTAACAAATGAGAAAGAATGAAGAGCCTCAGGAGATGCACATTGCGGCACATATTAAAACCTTGTATGCTGCTGAAGGTGGATGTTTTAGAAGTTGTAAATTTTTTAGAGTACGCGTGTCAGTACTCGCAATGGAGAGAGATCTTCAGTTTTTTTGGGGATTTTAGGGTGTAGTAATATGTTCAAATTTAAATGCCCATAAAAATATTTTAAAGATCATGAAAAGCTATGTCGATTCATAAAGCTAAAAATCAGCAAATCTGCTGAATCTGAGGGTCAATTCGTTGAAAAGCGCAAGCCTCAGTGAATTGAGACGTGAGTCTTAAAAAACTGAGAGTCGTAGCTTAAAAGGTGGCATTCCACATGCTCATATACCTACTTATAGTAACTTAACCTAAGGGTGTTGACATGATACACACAATGAACTTTTAGTTATGCGTTCACCTACTCCACTAGGCACCCTTAATCCATATTAGCGTTTGGCAGGACTACATTTTAGGTGCTTTATCTTCCTGTAATAGCTTCTTCAATACCTAACTGTTTTTTGCAAATGATTCACAAGAAGAGATTATATTTAGTATTTAAGTGTATTTATAAGGAAGCAGCACAAGCTTAAGACCAAGTCCATACTTTGTAGTCTTCTTACTTGCTCTTTTCATTTATTCAAAGTTGCTCTTTTCATTTATTCAAAGAATTTACATTGACAATAATAAACAATGGAATCCTCAAAAGTGCAATTAATTCTTGATGCTAGGTTAAATTAACTGTGGATAGACTTTAATGTCTCACAATTATACTCCACTCTATGTCACCTCTACAAATCATTTGACATGTGGAATACATTTTAATTAAATAATCAAATTAAAATCAATCATGGTGGGCCACATATACCAGATGTCAACACCTTATAAAGTGTGACATACAAGGGAGTATAACGTGTGACACACAAGTATTTGTGAATTAACTGCTAGCCCAATTTCAGAATACAGCAGCTGGAGTGAAGAAAGTTAACTATAAATTGGGGATATTTGTAATAGTAAATAAAAGTTGTCTATCTTCCACTGCAATGAAGAACATGGAGTTGTAAATCCTCATTCATGTGATATCCGTTCAGTCCAGCCCTTCGAGTACTATCTATCTTGCATGCTTAAATACAGATTCAGTGCATTTTTTTTGTTATGCTATTTACTTGGAAATGTATGTTTTTTATATCTTGAGTAACATTCTCACATATCTCTTGGTTTCTGTTGATTAATCTGAGACATTATAGTTGCATTTACTGCAGAAAGGTTCTTTTTTTTTTTTTTTTAAATAATTACATTGAACTACACATTCGTATTCATTTTTCTGATTGAACTTATCAGAGGCAACATGGTGGATGCTTTCCGAGTCCATATCATGCAAGCAAAGGAACTCGGCACTTGTCCTGTTCGGCAAATTGGGGGATGCTCATTTTTTTATATTAGAATTAGCAATGTCTATATTGTGATTGTAGTAAGCAGCAATGCAAATGTCGCTTGTGCATTCAAGTTTGTCGTTGAGGTATCTCCTTCTTAAGATTATTTATATGTACCTGATAAACTAGCTTATCTTCTGATCCTTTTCCGGGCGATCTTATGCTCTTCTAGCTGTAAAACTTAGTCCTAATATGTGATCAAAATAGCTAGGTTCTCTCTTGGTTTTATAAGTTGGTCATTTCCTTCCTCTCATGAGTCCTTTATATTAGAATATTTGAAGCTGTTTTTGAGGAACCATTTGTGGCTCTGAATAAGCTGTGAGGAAAATTGATTTTCTTATGCAGATATTTATTTCAATTTGGTTGCACATTTATCTTCTTCCTGTGCAGGCTGTCACATTATTTAAATCATATTTTGGTGGGGCTTTTGATGAGGATGCCATCCGCAATAACTTCGTTTTGATATATGAACTCTTAGATGGTATGTATACAGTCTGCTGATATATATTTTTTTTCCGGTGAAGCACATCCATGATAGTTCTATTTCTTGGTGAACTCTTTGATGTGGCAGTGGCTTAGGTTTGCACTTTTTTATTTTTGCCTAAGGATCTAAAATTCCCCATGGAGCGTTGATTTATCTGCTTGCTTTTTTGCTTCATTTACATTCGCTTAGCACGAAATGTTGATGCCAATCAAATTTCTCACGTTTTTCTATCGAGACAAAATAACCGTACAAGAGGAAGATTACTTTTAATCTCTTGTTTATTACAAGTGTTGGACAAAACTGCACCATACTTCTAATACTCTTTTGTGAAGAAAAAAATGTGTGGAATACATAACATCTTTGTGGAACCAAACTGACTAAAGGGCTGGGTGAAGGTTCTGATAATTTGCATTTCGATTGCAGAAATTATGGATTTTGGTTATCCTCAGAACCTTTCTCCTGAAATCTTGAAGCTTTATATAACTCAGGAAGGCGTACGCTCTCCTTTCTCATCCAAGGTCAGAGTTATTCATGATACCTCATGGATATATTGGAATTTTGAAAGTTGTAGCATTGAATAGTTATCTGACAGATATTTATTTATTTATTTTTATTTTTTTAATATTCTTGTGGGTGGGTTTTCCTAACCTTTCCATGTGTAAATAACCAAGCAGACTGCTGATAAACCAGTTCCAAATGCTACTTGGTCTTGTGTATAAGAAAAATGAGGTAATATTTTCAGATTATCTCTGTGATATTTTGTTATTGGTATTCTGTGGATTTATTTGAATTTGTCCACAGGTGTTTCTTGATATTGTCGAAAGTGTCAATCTACTTATGTCTTCAAAAGGTAAAGTACCTGTTTATTGTGAAAATTTTTTCCTAATGCATCTTGTTTCTTATTTTCCTGCAATTGTCTATTTGCCTTTTGTAGGTAGTGTCCTCCGCTGTGATGTATTGGGGAAGATTCTTATGAAATGCTTCCTCTCTGGAATGCCTGAGCTAAAGTTGGGATTAAATGATAAAATTGGACTCGAGAAAGAATCACAGATTAAATCTCGTCCTGCTAAGAGGTAGGTTATATTTATCTGTTAGTTCCAACAAATTACTTAAGTAGGAAACATATGATAGCAATTTGTAGAATAACATGTTAACGTCTAGGTGCACCTTTCATTTAATTTAATTTTACTTGATAACTGATAAATATGTTGGAGTACTGGTCTTGCAAGTTAATAAGATTGTGCTGGCAAGCTTTGAGGACGGGACGGGTCTCAAATAACTTCTCTCTTGGATATGAACTGCCTTGGCAGGATTAAAATGTAGACTTCTGTTAGTATTTAGTACTCCCTCCGTCCCACTCCAATTGTCCAGTATTCCTTTTCGGACTGTCCCACTCCAATTGTCCACTTTCCTTTTTAGTAAATTAATACTCTATAAATATAGTGGACCCACTACTTTATCACTTATTTATTCACAACCAACAACTTTCTTAATCTCCGTGCCAAAAAGAAATTGGACAATTGGAGTGGGACGGAGGGAGTATTTTTTTGGGCAAATCCAGGGTTTCTCATATCTTCTCTGATAAGTTTATTATTGTGCACTTCACCTTTATTAGATGCTTTATTTGTAAAATATTAACATTTTGAGGATGCGTGTGAGAGGATCTGTTCAGTTTCTCATTTTCATATTTCAGATCTGTGATATTTTATGCTGTTGGAAGGCCTTTATACTCTTTTGGATACCATCTTAAGCTATAGTCCAAATAATTTTTTCTTTCTGGCATTTTCTTCCTGCTTTTCTGTTAGATCTATCAGTCAATTTGTTTTGTTAGCCTGTATTATTTACTGTTTGTAGTAGATTCCTTCGAAAGGCATTTGCTGCTTTCTGTTATTAACCTTTAGCTCTTGAAGTTCTCCTAAATTTTAAGGTGATTCCTGGTCTTGATTGTTCTAAAAATTGTGATATTTAAATTTTTTGTTGCATATTGGGCGTTCAGCATAATGGACTCAGTTCCAGTTAGTGTTGCAAAGTGATTGAGCTTGTGATTCATAGACTGAAGTGATTAAAGAAGCAGGAAGTGGAGTTAATACAATGAATTCATAATCACCAAACATCTTTTTCTCAAAATCATCAAACCACATTTCAAACAGTATTAACTAATATAAGGTTTCAAAAAAAGTATTTAACCTTGTTCCTCCAAAATGATGGTATAGTCCTGATTAAATTAATTGAGAATCATGTTTCACGAGGTGAGAAATTCCATACTCCCATGTGGTCTAAAGATTGATTTGGTTGTTCGTGGGGCTTGCACGTTACCAATAACTGATTAAATAAGTATTTTTCAGACATGCAATATTTATGAGTGCTGTGGCTACCCCGTTTTAATGTACCAATTAATAATGATATCCTTCACCCATGCTAAGTCAATTTCTTTTAATACGGAAATTGGTTATTACCTTTTACCCGTGACTTTGTAGCATTCAGTCACACTTATTTTAGACAATGTGCAGGTGTAGCAATACATTAGGGGCATAGCAGTTTTAGTTGTATCTCTAAAATTGTTGTCAATGCTTTTGGTTGCATCTGTTTTATCATATTAGCCTCTGCAATGATACTATGGTTCCCTTGATAACCTCGTTCTTTTTCTATTTTGGTTTGCAGTGGAAAAACTATAGAGCTTGATGATGTTACTTTCCATCAATGTGTGAACCTTACAAGATTCAACTCGGAGAAGACTGTTAGCTTCGTTCCTCCAGATGGTGAATTTGAATTGATGAAGTAATCTGGTTATGGATTCCTTAATATAGTTTGTTTTAACTTTTAGACTGACATATTCAAATGGGGATATAAAGTTGATTCCCTTGTAAACTTCTTATTGTCTTACATAATTCTTTGATTTTCTCCCTTCAATATATTTTAATACCTCTAATGACATGTAGTACTTCTCTTGATTAGTTAGCTTCTTTTCACAAGTATAAGTGCCTTTTCCACAGTTATCGTATTACTGAGGGAGTTAATCTTCCATTTCGGGTTTTGCCAACTATCAAGGAATTGGGTCGAACACGTTGGAAGTCAATGTGAAGGTTAGTGATGTGATTTCAGTATCAATGTTAATAGTAACCACAGTATATGACACACTCATTCTTCATTTTAGGTGAAGAGTGTTTTTGGGGCAAAAATGTTTGCACTTGGAGTTGTTGTAAAGATTCCAGTTCCAAAACAAACTGCAAAAACAAGTTTTCAGGTGACATCAGGCAGAGCAAAGTACAGTCCTTCTATTGACTGTTTGGTCTGGAAGTAAGTTGTGTTTTGTCTTTGCGTCATCATGTGAGCACTATTATTATTATTTAATGGAAAACCTTTCCAGTTCTCATTCTTTTGCACATTTCATTAACTATTCACATAACTGATGGGTTTAAAGCAAATGCAATATTATGCTATTCAAAACTGTGCAGCTTAGGTAATGTAAATGTACACTGTGCTCTTCAGCATAAAATGATCCACTGCACCACTATTTGTCAATACTCATGTGTAAACTGTGTTTCTACTTATGACTTTAGTTTATGTGCTTTATTCAATATTTTATTCTGCGATATGTAGTTACTTTATTTTATTGTGAAATAGCCAAGAAAATTGTCATCTGCTGTTTCACGGTATTTATTTATCTTGATCATTGACATACTGGATTCTTTGCAGGATAAGAAAATTTCCAGGGCAAACTGAACCAACATTGAGTGCTGAAATAGAGCTAATATCAACAATGAGTGAAAAGAAATCTTGGACTCGGCCTCCAATTGAGATGGAATTTCAGGTGCCTATGACCTACTAATTTATTTTTAATGCCGTATTAGCTCAATTCTTAGCAATGTATGATTTCAATGATCAGCAGGAGTTTATATATATATATATATATATATATGCAGTAGACGTGTATAAGGTCATTTAACGTTATCCTTCAATAAGGTCTTTTTGCTATTGTCAACTTCAAATTTCAGTCGATTTGCTATGACTTCCCAAATCTTCATATAGATCATAGAGTCGGATTTGAGCTCTTAATATTGTACTGTAATTGCCAGTTAAATCTCATTTGATTGGCTGAAACTGCTCTGAGACTTCATGGATTGTGGAATAAGATTGCAAGATTTTAAAGATTGTACAATTACGGGCATAGGTTGGGTGTGTGGGAGAGTTTCTTTTTTCTCAGAGAGATCAGGGGACTCGATTGTGTTTGGAGCTTCTCTTTTAAGATATAGAAGGCTAAAAGAAGCTTCTCTTTTCACATGCACTTTTTGGCCATTTCTTCAAGTCTCCAATCTTTATGAAGTGAGAGTTCAGTATCATGCTAAAAGTCACCCAAATTATACAAGTTAAGACAAAGAAGACTGTCATTAGATTAGTTCCTTGAAAGGTGAAACAGCGTTAAAATGAACCCGTGTTCTTATATTGCAGGGTTTTTTTTTTTTTTTAAATTTCTTTTCTTGTGAGATGATTTTTCCAATGTAGATTCTTTATACTTTTTTCATGTCTCACAAATGAACCGTGTGTACATTGCAGGTTCCTATGTTTACAGCATCTGGATTACGTGTTTGTTTCCTGAAGGTAGTTGACATACTCCATAATCATTCTGGGTTGCTACAATATTAATGAACTTTTCTGCAGGTATGGGAAAAGAGTGGCCACAACACCGTTGAATGGGTTCGGTACATTACAAAAGCTGGTTCATATGAAATTAGGTGCTAAAACAAATAGAACAGCCTGTTTGGGGAGAAGACACTTACATAAGAAGTACAAGGAAATCTTGAAAAAGCATGGCCTAAATGCAGAGTTTTGTCAAGTTTATTCAGTGAAACAAGGTAATATGAGGGGCAGTGCTGTTTTGGTAGAGGTACAGAACTTGTTCATTTTTTTTGCAGAACTTTCTTGTATAGTGTAGTGTAGTTTGATACATTTATTCCTTTACTTTGTTGTGTTGATGTGATTCTTCTTTGTTGCAATCGTTAGGATCATTTGTTTTCAAGATTTATTAGATTGAACCAACTATAGGAGCTTCTAATTGTATACTCTGCTTCCACTACTAACATTCGATTTAGGGGTGGATCCACGATTAAGTGTGATTTGATTATTGATTGTTAATGCTAATTTGATTGGGTGTGAAAGTTTAGATTCTCAATTTGGTTTAATAAACCATTAAAATTACTAATCAACCCTCATTTTCCAAAGGTAAGAATTTTATTGGATCTATCCAAGAAAACTTAGACTTGGGTCAAATTTCAAATTAGGCCAACCTAGGTATTTTTAACCTAACTGGTGCTACCTTCCAAGGAGCAAATAGTACAAGATCAGATAAGGTTGAATTATAAATGCATGTATCTTTAAATTTTGAATTTCTCTAACATTTTTTCATAGAACTCGTCACAATTTACAATTAAATTTCGAATTCCATTAAAATTTTTTATGAAACTCATCATAATCCACAACTAATTGATTAATGAAGCTATATATCCTATGTGATTTTATAAATTAAAATTAATACGCAAAAATAAATGTATTGTATAAACGAATAATAATTAATTTTTTCTCACCATTAAGAAAATGGACTAGTTCTCTTGTTCCCCAACCCCAGAACATCATTTGAAGACTTCCCAATAACCAAATTTAGTTAGATTCTCTCTTCCTTTAATGTATGAATTTAAATGAATACCGAGACTAGTCAAAACTATTGAATATTTGGATCATGAATTATAAAAGAATAGTTGTCTTTTCCTTTTATATGATTTTGATGTGTATATTTGTGTAGTAATCGTGAAAAACCACCAAAGATTTTAGTAAATACTGTCGCTTATATTAGTGATTGCATGATGCACGTATATAACACGATCGTAATTTTTAAACAATCTTATATTCGAAATAAATAATCCA
This sequence comes from Lavandula angustifolia, assembly GCA_028984105.1. Taxonomy (NCBI): domain Eukaryota; kingdom Viridiplantae; phylum Streptophyta; class Magnoliopsida; order Lamiales; family Lamiaceae; genus Lavandula; species Lavandula angustifolia. The sequence goes on along the minus strand of CM054802.1, from coordinate 24,494,904 downwards.
ATGGCATTTATTCACTGCAAATAACAAAATATGAAATAATTCTAAAACCCCAAGTGATGGGGAGGGGATTCTTGTAGTAATCTCAAATTCCAGTAAACTGACGCCCGATTATCCTCCAAATCAACCTGCATTCTCCTCAATTACCTGCAGCTCCCTTGTGTTTAATGGACACAAGTTAATTTAGATCCTCGCATTCACACCCGTCTCCCATGGATTCCCAAGATTCCTCCGCTCCGCCACCCCACACCCACCCCCTCCACCACCACCACCACCACCACCACCAACAGCAGCAGCTGCCCTTTTCCACCCACCACGCCATACTGATGGGTCACCAGCACAACCAAATTCAACACCACCCCTCTAACAACTCCTACCTACTTCCCAACAACAACAGCAATTCCGTCGTCCCCACCACCTCAGCCGCCTCCAACTCCCCCATGATGCACCCCCACTTCCCCTTCAACTCCGTCGCCGCGCAGAAACCGCTCGATCATCAGTTTCCCGATGGGTCCCCTTCCGGAAGTGCCGGCGGCTGGTTCAGCTCTGAGCCGGCCAGGAAGAAAAGGGGCCGGCCGAGAAAGTACTCTCCTGATAACAGCATTGGTCTAGGTCTCTCTCCGGCTCCGACCGGCCAGATTTCGCCGGCTGGGGGCCACGTAGATCCCGGCGGGGGTGGTGTGACATCTACTGAAACTCCGGTTAAGCGTCACCGCGGCCGGCCTCCAGGGTCGGGGAAAAGGCAGTTGGATGCTCTAGGTTATCATCTTACTCTTGTGCGTTGGTTATCGAGATTTGAAGTTGTTCTTAATGTTTCTCTTCACTGAGCAGGAATACCGGGAGTTGGATTTACGCCCCATGTCATTACAGTTGATTCCGGAGAGGTAAATTGCTTCTGCTGTTTTGTAATGCTAAGATTTGTGAAGATATTTTGTTTAAATTGATAGGTGTGCCATCAGAATCAAGATTGCTTTCTGCTTGGCTGCAAATAGTTATAGATGTAGTTTTTGAGACTTGAGAGCTAGTGAGGAGAGGTTAGTAAGGCGATAGCTTCATGAATTCTCTGTTGTGTTTCTTTAGCCTTTGGGTTTTGGCTCTATATTTTGTAACTTTCTTCTATTATAATAGCCATTAAAGACTCAAATCATTTTTTGTTGGTAAGTGAGGTTATAAAGGAATAGGCGAATGTTAGAGAATGGATAAGAGTTCTTAGAGAAGCTGTGGGATAGGTTTAATAGTTAGGAGTTTCCTACTGGACCTTTAATCACAGAATTCAGGGCATATTAGATGTTCCTAGAGATTGGAGTTGTACCTGTATTTAGGATGACTTCATTTTGCAAATTATTCATCTCTTTGTTATTTTTGTCAGTTGTTTCTTACCATTGTTTCTTATAAACAAAAAGAGCAAAAACCTGGGAATTTTTCAACTTGCTAAGTTATTAATTCATGTACAAGAATCCTATTGCCAATCTCTCATATAACTCGAGACATTGGATCCTTTTGGTTTGCAGAAGGAATCCTACTTCCTTTCAAGAGTCCTAAACTCTTGCTATCCAAAAACTTATGTTTATCTGAATGATTAGAAGTATCCTTCTTTTAGAGAAAAAAAAATAATAATAATTGTAAATCGTAAAGCGATGTATACTCTTAATAAGGAAAGACTGCATTTCCTTAATAGCTTATGAAAATTTAGATATTCTGCTCATTACCCTCATGATCAATTTGGCTTGGCGAAGATGGTAGTTGTACCGCTGTGTAGCTTCGCATTGTTTTGTGAAAAGTTGTGGTTGCGAATTTGTTAAGTTATATTTATAATTGTGAAGTTACCTATTAAATGAGGATAACTTCAGGTGAGAATAATGCAACCTTGTTTTAGGGCATGCTGTATTATAGAATAATGAACATGGACGCTCATATCTTTCTAGTTTTAATCATTGCATCGCGTCATAAGCAAAAAAGATGGTTTTTTTTGTTTCTTCAATTTTTACTCATTTTGAATTTGCTTTACTTGATTTGTAAAATCAAACTTCAAATGACTTTCCAAATGTGAAGCTGTTCAACGTGTCAGTAACATGATCGTTGCCTCTTTTGCTTTTATTTTTTCTTTCTAGTACAAGTGTTAGGTAGTTGAGGCTAAATTAGAAGGTTGTGGGCACTTTGGTTTACCTGCCTATGTTTGCTGCTACCGAAATTGTTATACAGAAAATCATTGGAATTTGGTTTTTATTCTCATTAGATATCAGTATCTAGTCGAAATTCAATTTTTGACTTTTGTGGACAATAATGATCCCAAGTTCTCTCTCTCTCTCTGGCCCAATATGTCATAGTTATAGCACTCCATTCTGCGAGTCAGTGATACAATAACATGCCCAGTAAGTCCAAATAGCTGAACTTCCCTTTCCATAGTTCCTCCAGAAGCTATATTTTTCATCACTTCTTGTGCTTAAGACACTTTGTTTCCGAGGAATCCTTCAATCTAGTATTTTGCAAATGTTTTATGTGCATGCATGAATGCAACCTCAAATTCTATTTTTGAGTCCTCTTTTTGCACAGACTTATCCTAAGTTTTAAAAAGTAAGAAGTCGGTATCGGACGTCGGTAAGTAACATGGGTTCAAACAGAAGATGAATATTGTACGTACTAGCTGCCATGAAATCATCTTAAAACGTTATTTTACCAACCAAGAAGATAATATGTTGACTGAAGCGACAAATGGCAGTTATGCTTAAGGATGCAATATTTGGTTAAAATGTTGAGTAATTTAATTTTTTCACATTTAATGACATTAAAGTTTGCAAAAGTCATAGTTTTGCAAATTCTTAGGGCCGCATCGAGAATCGCCTTTAGGTGAGGCTCTGGAAAATTTTGTTCCCCCTCCCTTCACCAACCCCCACCGCTTATGAAGCTTAAGCCTTGATTCCTGAGGTGTGCTTGGTCCCTTCGTGATCCACCTCAAATGTTTTACAAATTCATGACTTTTAGGTTGATTTGGGCTGCAATTCGAGTTTATTAATAGATTTGAATGTAATTTTCTTGACAGTCACATGAGAAAATAAACACTTAAAGCCATAATAAAGGCCTACGAGTAGCTCTCACTTAAAACCCGAAGAAAACACTTCTCCTATTTCCTATTGCCACAACAACTCTCTCTTAGACGAGTCACCGGTTGCAGGTAATCTATTTCTGTCTCTCCAATCCGATAGTTTGTGTTGAGCATGTATATGTTGTGTAACTTGTGTTTGTTCCTGTTGGGTATTTCGGGAGAAAAATTGTATTTGGGCAGTTGGTATGCTTGTAATTAGGATTATTCTTATTGAAGCTTAAGACTCAGCTTGCCTTGAGGCTTATGCCTTATGGTGCTAAGGGAAAACTTTTCGAGTCCTGAATAGGACTTTTAGAACCTTGAAAAGAAAAAAAAAGAAAAAAAAAAAGGAATGTGGGGGACATTAGGAAAAAAATCTTAAATAAAAAGCCCTTGGAGATCCGAGTTGGCCTAGATCTTAATTTTTTTTTCTTTCTCATTTCTGTCTTCTTGAAAGTTTAGATTCACCCAAATACAATTAAAATTACTAATCGATAAAAAAGCTGTTACTGAACTAAATTGTTTTGATTTATCTAGTTCTTTTTGTTTCGGTAGAATTTCATATTCAGTGTATTGAGTGCATAGCCCTACTTCAAGTCTAATTGTTAATTCTATGTTCCATGTATAGGTAATTTAGGCCTGCAAACGGACCTGTTAGCTAAACTATGATACATCTGAGTGTTCATGCCAACAATACTCTAGCTGGCATTCATTTAAGCAATTAAAATTACAATAAGAAAATAAAAGCTGTTACTGAACTAAATTTTTTTGTTAGACTAGTTATTTTGTTTCGTCAAAATCTCATATTCCGTGCATTGATTGCACACCCCTACTCGTATTCAAGTCTTGTTAATTTTGTTTTCCATCTATAGGTAATTTAAGCTTTCAAATTGGTCTGTAAGTTAAACTATGATGCATTTGAGTCTATTCAACAGTACTCTGGCATTAATTTATACTCCCTCAGTCCCATAATTCTTGCTCCAAAAATTTTCGGCACGGTTTTAAAGAGAGTTGTTGGTTGTGTGTAAAGAGTGGGGTTGTGTGTAAAGATATGGGGCCCTTAAATAAAGTGTGTAATAATTTACTATTTCTGGAAATGGAGCAACAATTGTGGGACAGCCTGAAAAGGAATTGGAACAAAAATTATGGGACGGAGGGAGTACAAATGTAATATTTGGTCCTCCGTTAATTTGGTTTATATTTATTCACTTCAGAATTATCAAACTGGGTTTTATGTTTCAAAACTGTCCATCTTTAGTTATATAACGCTTATGGCGTTATAGGTGATGTTATAGCAAATTAGCAACAACCAACAAGGTCCCGTGTTGCTTACTCCTAGTGCCCCTATCTCTGAAAAGACATTAACAACTTTGAAAAAGGAGTATGTGGAGTTATTATTGCTATATTTCCTAGAGTTTCTTAAAAAAGCATCATTGACCAGCTTATGCTTGACGAAAGGTCGATACTTGTCTGATTTGCCTTTTCGGTATCATGTTGTGTAGGACATAGCTTCAAAGATTATGGCTTTCGCACAACAAGGACCGCGTACAGTATGCATTCTATCTGCTAATGGTGCCATCAGTAATGTTACCCTACTCCAACCAGGGACATCTGGTGGCACTGTCACATATGAGGTGGGTGCTTCTGATATCCTTTCTGTTATGATATGCCTTATGTTCGATTTACTTGTAATGTGTCAATATTGCTCTTGAACCTGGTTGCTAAGTAATGATAACTATCACATTCATTTTCTTTTCAAAGAACCAGTATTCCTGTAGTGATTATTATAATAACCAGTATTCTTGTAGTGATTATTATAAATACGAAAAAAGTGTAGTTAATTCAGTTGTACTTTGTTTTAAAATGAGAATTGTTTTTAGGATTGCGGGTCAGGAACTTATCATTTTAGTGAACTTTGTCCATATATTTTTCCTTCTTTTGTTCATTTTCATTTCTATAACCCCTTGTATTTTTGTTTCTTGAATCTACGTAGCAATATACTTACACTCTCCTCAAATGAAATCGGAAAAAAAGCTCTTTGCCAAGTTCTTTAGGTACTTATCAGCTTCAATCTCATTAGTATGATACTTCACGTGTTGATCCTTTTATACTCGTAATTTTGAGTGCAACACTTCCTCTCTTGAACTGGCCTCCGTCATTGTGGCCTGTCACCATTCTTTGATCCTTTTATACTTCACGTGTTGATCCTTTTATCCTTGTAATTTTGAATGCAACACTTCCTCTCTTCAACCGGCCTCCCGTCTTTCTTTGCCGGCATTTAAAAATGGAAGATTTTGGTTTGGTTTGAGGGGCTACTATTAGCGAACTATTTGAAGCGCTCGTACATATTTTCTTTCTTATTTAGCCTCCACTTTCTTTGCTTACGGGAGATCTTTTGTGTAAATATAATGTAGAGTCTTCCATGCATTTAAAGTTTCCAGATTCTCCTGTTTTCATTTTTAGCAATAGTTGGATTCTGTGCTTAACATGGATCTTGTGGCGTTAAATCAGATTAGTTTGGCATGTAAAATGATAAGGTTGTCTTGGTCCTCTTGGAAACTTGTTTGAAAAAATAAAATATAAAGACATTATTTGTAGAGGGTTTTGAAAAGGTAATTGGATATTATTCAAAAAGTATGTGACAAAAATAAGGAGTTCTAGAAAAACGTAATTTAGTATTATTAAAAGTTATTATTTAATTAATATTAGGCGTATTGTTAGTTTTCTTTTTCGTGTTTACTTTGGTAGCACCTTTCTTTGCTCTGAATTTTATGTTTGATTTCTGGGGATCTTACCAATTTCACATAGAAAATTTGCAATCACTATCTCTGTCTCATAAAACTAGAAATTTATTTTCAAGATTTTCCTTTGCTGAAATATCTTGAGTCCAAGCTGTAACACCCCAATTTTCGTAACTTAACTAAGGACGCTACTTCATACTTAACATGCATATTTTAACTTTTTCAAAACATTTTCATTCAATAGAAACGTTGCAAACTTAGGTCATTTTCATACTCAGTGAAAGTCTTGAATAAAAACAAGTGCAACAATTAGTTCTCGAAAATAAAATGCACAGTTCATGATAAAAATAGTTTTAATGCATTAATAAGTTTCATAAATCCTTCTTTGTGTGACCATCACCACCAACACCTCTACGCATCGGCCAATCCATTTCCTGAAAAATGTTAAAATGATAGGGATGAGTACGACTACTCAGTGGGGAAATGCATTTATCCAAATTATAAACGATACTGAATTTAAACATGATAACATAGACATGGTAACATAGCATGGTTGATCCGAAGATCCATAGACATAGCAGCCCGTAGGCTTGACCCGAAGGTCCCTCGCTGATACAGGCCCGTCGACCTTATATCCCTCGTTCATAGTTTCATTGATCCTGTACTATAGTCACATGAAAAACTCAAGTAAAGGATATAATAAGGATAAACATCAAGAATTCCCCACCTTAACCTTGACTTGATGAAAAATAATGAATATCAATGTTTAAGTCTTGCGCGCCAATCCTATACATTGAAATTTATCTTAATGACTCTACATGGAATGTCATGCACGCATTTATAATTCAAATAATTCATAAATACACATAGATCAAAATAATCAAACAAATGTATATTATACATAAACTACTTATTAACATGCAACTTTAATGGTTTCACATAATAATAAACTTAAGTATATTAAACATAATCTTACTTTTATTGACAATTCATTCATGCATTGAGTAATTTGACACATCAAGAAACAAATTAACAAATAAATAATAAATGTATTCTAAAAATTCTATATATTTAAAATGAATGACCTAACATATAGTATAATCCTATTAAAATTCAGCTTGGTCGAAAAGAAATAAAGAAAACATGGAAAACAATTTTCCTTTCAAGCTCATGAACATGCTGTCAAAAACTGGCAGGTTACGAAGAACAATTTTTAACAATTACTTAGCATGCTTGAAAAATTCTATAAAAATAATAGAGTATACTAGACATACCTATTAAGACGACCCTAAATTTTCACGACGAGATGACGACGGGAAGATGTGTAAATAATTCTTGCAACAGTTCGCAGATATGCTGGCAGATTTTCGAAAATTTTATGGGATGCTATATTATGAGCGACTAAGGGGTATTTATAAGCCTAAAAATCATTATCTAAAGATTCTTAATAATATAAGGTATCAAATATATTTTATCTATAATTATTTTCGTACTTATATAATTTATATATAATTTAGTCTATCACTTACCATATAAAGAGATTCAATCATGGAAAATTAGGATATGGATAAACATAAATAGATTTTATCCTAAAACATGAATATCACACATAAAATATCTTTTTTAATATTAAAACATAATATAAAATTTTCTCCTAATAACTTAATACAATAATAAATACTATATTCTTTTATGAATCCTAGTAGGTTTAGGAAATCCAAAATTATTCTTACCTAATAATTCTAACATGATTTCTAGATAAATAAATAAATAATATAATCATAATATGATATAAACAAACACATTCAAAGTTCAAAATAAATTTACATAACAAAAATGATTTAATAACAAATAAGATTAATGCTTTAATTTTTTATTTAAATTTCTAAGGCGCGACTTACATAACTTAAGCATAAGATAAAATGCATGAAATGCAATACATTTTAGAATAAGAATTTTCAGGGCGTTACACAAGCATCAGATGTTATTTTACGGAGAATTCTTTTACTGTTTTGAGGGAGTTTTCAAGACATTCCTTATTCCCAAACATGATAGTTTGTTCTAAACCAATATATACTGAATTGTCAGTTTTTAGATAGGCCATAGTCAGTTATCACATATCCTCTTGAACTCCTTGTTCTCTAAGTTATGTGCAGGATGTTCATAACAAAGGGTTCTCACTGCTTAATTGCACTTACATTAATTATCGAGATGATTCCTGCATATACTATCTACGCCATAATACTTGTGAAAGGGCATTACATTTTTCTCTGGGATGTCAAAATGATGTTCAAGTATTTGTTGCTCTGATTATCCGGGGTTGCACCCCTTTATACAGTCACATGAGATCCTTTTATGTTTTAAGCATTTTAGATCCACTGCTCCCTGGAAAAAGTCCTCATCAATTTCTCTTCGTCCCAAGACTATAATCCATTTGTCTTCGTAAATGTGCAATTAATTTCCTTTTTTTATATACACATCAAAAGGGGAAGGAATTATGTTTGTGGACGGATGGAGTATTGTATATCAACATTAGCAGTTGAATCTATATTGATAGTCAATTGTCCTTAATACCCTACCAAAAAAAAACAAAAAAACAATGGCCGTATGGTCTTTGACTCGTTATATTGAATTCCGACTATATGTTTGAACTGAATAAACCTTTATCATTGCCTACTCCCTCTGATGCTTTAGCATATGATAATTTAATGGCTCATTGATGAAATGACAGGGGAGGTTTGAGATAATATCTTTATCAGGTTCATTCCCAGTGTCGGACAGCAATGGTAGTCGAACTGGTTCTCTGAACGTGTCATTGGCAGGGTCGGATGATAGAGTATTAGGCGGTGGTGTTGCTGGAATGCTCAAAGCTGCTTCACCCGTTCAGGTACTCGAGTGTTCATTTCTGTCTATCATGGGATACCATCTAGATCACATTTTCCTTTTTTCCAGATCGTTGTTGGGAGCTTCGTTGCTGAGGTCAAAAAACCGAAGGGGGGTGGCTCGTCATCTAATCCGCCTCCAAACACGGTGAATTTCGGTACTCCGGGGGGCAGCCCTCCTTCTGATGAAGGTTCAAGTGATTCTGGTGATAGCGGTTATGGTAATGCTGGGCAGAATATGGCAATGTATTCAAATATGGGTTGGCCTAACACTAACACCATCAAGATGTAACATCACAGTAGCTTTGAGTTCCTGTCCCAGATACAACTTGTCTTAACTTTAATTCTGCATGTTTCTCTCTAGTTTGTTTAGCCTTTTGTAGCTACTTTTTTGTGTTGATCCTAAATTAATGGATCCTTATTTATATGCTCGGGTGAAAAAGTGAAATACTTGCCTTCTCTTTTGAGGATCTAAATAGTATGCATAACTGAGAATAGTGGAACATAAGTCAGTAGATGAGTATAATATAGTGCAAATAATGATGTACCCACAGTAGAATTGTATTACATACCATGTTTTGCATTTTGCATTTCAACATATTTAACATATTCCAATTCTTAATTTTTTAGCACTTTTTTGGACATATTAAACAGAGCATTTTAACACATTTAATAGAATTGCATTTCAACATTTAAGTATTACATTCCAATACATAAAGTACTACGTTATAACAACTTATATAGTTATATATTATCACTAATTTGAGTCCTTGAGCAATAATAAATATATTCTACTACATTTAGTAATGATTTTTAACTTATATTTAGTAGTGCATTTAAACATATTTAATATTGAAAAGTATTGACAAATTCTGAATTTTAGTGCGAACTGCATCAGCGTAGCAAATTTTGGAGAAGAGAATACCAATTCAGTTAAACTGATCGATCAAAATGAATAGAAAATTCGAATAATCTAAATTTTGGCTTTCTATTTAATGAATAAAGAAATCGAATTTAACCAAAATTAAAGGAGAAAAAACAAAAACAAAAACAAAAGAGAAAGTAATACATGCATTATACTTTTGTTTCAAGAAAATTTGTATACACGTAATGATTTGATTAGAAAAAATGTATAAAATTTGTTCAATTAAAAAAAAAAACTAAAAAGTATTTTTGGTTCCATAACCAGATGGTTAAATTGAATACCCGAAGCGAAAATTCTTAGTTCAATTCAGTTAATAAAAGTTTTGTTCGATTCAGTCGGTTAACAGACCGTATTGAAAACCTTAAGAAAGAGCGTTAATCAAAATCTTATGTGAGGAAGAGCAGTGCTAAATCAGTTATCGAATAAAATATCACCTTGTCGCTAATTAAGAGTGTGTTTGTAAATGCTTTTTTAAAGTGCTTATTTGCTTTAATTACATAAATAATTTTTTAACGTTCGCAAAATCTTCTCTTTACGGTAATTTCTTTAAAATTAAATGGTTAAATTACTTAAATCTATAAGCATCAATTGAGATGCCTTAACTTCAATAAGCATACAAATATGAGTGTTTGGGATAACTTATTGAAAACAGCTTATAGCTGAAAGTTGTCTCGAAAAACGAAATGAGTGTTTGGGAAATGCAGCTGCTAGAGCCAGCTTCTCTATTTCTCCTCCAAATAAGCTGATTTTTGTAAGCTGCTATCAACCAGCTTATTTCAACAACTTATCACTAAGGGGGTGTTTGGGATAGCTGAAGCTTATCGATAAGTGCTGAAAGTTGTTGAAAGCTGCTGAAAGTGGCTGAAAGTAGCTGAAAGTTGTTGATTTTGATAATTTGTAAGTGTTTGCAAAAAGTGCTGAAAGTCAAAAATTAATATTTGAAAAAATTAATAAAGTGATATCTTATAAAATGAAAATGTTATTTATTTCTCACTTATTAAACAAATTTAGAATTTTTACACAAATAAAATTTAAGATTTATTTCCACTCATATATAATAGTATTTTAATAAAAAAATATTAAAATTAAAATTAGAAAAAATTAAGAATAATTAATATTATTAATTAAAATCAAGAATGAAAAATATTATAAATTATAATTATAATATAATGTATTAATTAAAAATAATTATAAAATTATAATATAATGTATTAATTAAATATGATAAAATTATAAAACTATAAGCTATCAGCTTCAGCTGCCCGATACCAGCTTACGAAAATTCTCTATCTCGAGGCCAAATAGCTTTCAGCAGCTATATAAGCTGGATTTCCCAAACACCAATCTCATTTCCCGAGACAGCTTTCTGCTATAAGCTGCTTCAGCTAAGCTATCCCAAACACCCCCTAATACTACTTTTTAAGATAAATTTATCCTTAACAAAATTAATTAATTCTAAAATTACTCATAATCCAAAAATTAAAACAATAATCCTTATATTTATCTTGGTCAAATATTTTAAATTTAATAGATATTTATATATTATATTATATATATAATTTCTTAATTACTTTAAAATATTTAATATTCTATATTGTAATTAATAGACTAATATATAATAATAGATAAATATTATACTATTTTATGATAGTTATAATAATACGTTATAAAAAATATTTATAAAATATTTAGATTATATAATTTTTATGAATATTTTCGATAATTTTTTTATTTAATAATATTAGAAATATAATGGATTTTTATTTAAAAAGTGAATTAAGCTACTAACATTCTAATTTTCCAAACACTTTATTCACTTTCAGCAGCTTTCATCACTTTTTTTTGCAAACACTTCCAAATTATAAAATAAGTTACTTTCAGCAGTTCTCAGCCACTTTCAGCAACTTTCAGCCACTTTCAGCACTTATAAATAAGCTTCAGCTACTCCAAACACCCCCTTAGAAAGAAAATTAAATGACAGAAATCATGAAAAATTCACAAAATACCAGTAAAAACCATTAAATTTAACCAAATCCTTCATAAATTTGGAGACCGGTGATAGATCTGGAGAATCGCATGGAGATGGATCCGACCACCGAAGCGACGACGACAGAGGCGGAGACGGAGGTGGAGACAGAAAGGACGGTGGAAGAGAGAGGGAAGTAGGGAAAGAGAGCACGCAACAGTCTCGTTCATTGCCAACTCCGGATTCCTCTTCACGTCCTCAACCACGACGGCGGAGAGGAGAGAGAGCGGTAAAAGAGAGATCTGAGCGGAGCAAAAGAGAGGAGGGTGGAAGAGAGAGTGGGGAGTGGAGAAATAGAGAGAGAGGACTGTGGGAGAGAGAGATGTGAGTGGAGAAAGAGAGAGAGAGTCGTGACTAAGAGAAAGAGGAGGGGGGGATAGTGGGGAAGGAGACGGTTGTTGAAGTTTTAATTTATTTTTATTTTTACTTTTGAACCCTAGTCAAATCAAGTCAAATTGAATCAAAATTAGAAATTGAATCATGTTGCACATATAACATGATGAACAGAAGTCCTTCTAAAAAAACATAACTAAAACAAATATTTTTCAGCAACAAGCTTAATTAAGTTTTTACAAACAATATATAGATAACATGAGATCCAGTAAAATTATTAAGCATTTATTATAATTATAATTAACTTAATTATCCATGGTCTCCTAATTCATCGTTGCAAATTGCAAAACTGTGTGATCTAACACCAAGATACCGGTGTATTAATTGTCAAAATAATTTCAAATCTCTACTTTCTCCATTTTTACCACTATTTTCTTTCATGTGAACAGTACTGATTCGAAATTCTTCTCTCTCAACATTTATTCACTTTCATCGTCATACATGTTTTTATGTTTATGGTTCTACCATTTCCATTTGCTTTGATTCTTTTCTTCCTTCCATAATTCCATTTCCTTGGAAAAATGTATCGAGAAAATAATACAACTTTCTATTGCGATGAATCTACTCCTGTGCTCTAGCCTGCAAATAACACTTTTTTGGATGACGAGGGTAGCCCGCAGAGCCTGCAAATAACACAAGTGGATTCAACCACCCGATTACAAACTACCCACCTTAACCGCTATGTCATCTGAAGGGACTGTCATCTTCTATTCTATTTATATAAATGGTTGATTTAGAATTAATCTAGTGTTCAATTCATGCAATGGTTGATTTAATAATAATAATAATAATAATAATAATAATAATAATAATAATAATATAATTGTCATCTTTCTCCCAAGGCATTTACTAAAACTGCATGGAGCTACCGATCGACATGGTGGATCAAGAAGTAGTGTCGATTGCATTTGGTGACTCGATAAGTGGAAACTACGTCCAAATCCAAGGAAAGAGAAGGAGTGGAAATTGGAGGCCAAAAAAAAAACATATGGATGATGGACAAGTGGAGAACGTATTGTAGAAATAAATGTGGAATTGATATTATCCAGACAGAAGAAATTGGTAGAATTGACAAAAATGGAGAAAGTTTTGATTTTGGAGTCTATATGGCACTTTTTAATTAATGTAGTGTTATTTTGATAATTACTAGACTGTTATTGTGATAATTTTATTGTTTAAAGATGTTATTTTGACTAAACTCTGTATTATAAGTTAATTAAGGCTAGTCAATAGGTGACTATTTATGTTTCTTTTTTATTGCGTATTTTTCTTTTAGGTTTGTAGAATTAATAGAATTGAATAATGATTTACTTAACAAACTATATATTGCTGAATATCATGAATTAATATCATATGTTTATCAGAGAAAATATCAATTTTGCTTATCTAATGTGGTTTGTGTTAAATTTTGGTCCTCTAATGTGGCCTAATTTGATTTTAGTCCTATAACTTAATAAATTGTCTGATTTTGGTCCTACAACGGAAATTGTCGAACCGAAAAAGACGCGTGAAGTGAACTCTTTGTCGGAGGATTAAAATCAGAAATTTTGTTAAGTTATGGGACAAAAAATAAACACTTTTAAAAGTTATAATGTAGAACAAAACACGGAACATACGAGATAGGAATAAAAGCAAGAAAAAAATACGATAATTGTTTACCTAGTTCGTCTTACGACTACGTCTGGGGGCGCTACCAAGCATGGAATATACACTATGATTTTCGTATATAGTTTACTAGGGAAACATGACTTTTATAGAAGAAAAATATCTCTACTATCATTCATACCCCTAGAATATGTTCATAGGCCCAAAGATTAATACTTAGATGGACATGTTAAACAATAGCGGAGTTATAAGTGATATTAATGAGTTATAAGTGAAATTAATGATGATCTTCATTAATTCTTCGATGTGGGATAATACTCAATTTCCTTATAAAGGATTTGCATCATTAATTATGATCTTCATACCCTATACTCAACATATAAGATCCAAAAACAGTTATAGGTTACATTGCAAAATCAAAATTAAACTCCTTATAATGAAAGTGTTTGTTTTTTGTCTCGTAACTATACAAAGTGTCTGGTTTTATTTACCCGACAAATAGTATTTCATGTGTCTTTTTCTATTTGAATTTTTTTGCTAGAGAACTAAAATCAATGATTTGTAAAGTATTTGACCAAAATCGGACACCCTATGAAATTATAGGACCAAAATCGAAAAATAGTCACATTAGAGGATCAAAATCGAACAAATACTGCATTTGAGGATCAAAATCGATATATGTTTATCGTACTTGATGGGGATGTCCATCACCTGTGTCTATAGAGGGTCTTGATGTGTGCGACCTTGGTGCACTCATTTTTATGAAGTACGAGTGATAAAGAAGGTGTGCTTTCTCATCAAACCATACAAATATATACACAAGTCTAGGCTGGTCGATCGGTGCCGGCACGGGGTGAAACTAAATTCATGGCGTAAATTTGACCATGGGACAATTCAATTAGTTAAAATTAATAGATAACACCGTAGACTTTGTTGTCAAAGTAATTAAATATTGAAACCGTGACGTGATTATGTTAACATTAAGACTTTAACCATATTACCTGAATAAGACGTGATTGTCTTTACTCTTTACAAGAAACGATTATAATGACAGGTCAAATAAACAAAATCCAGCCAATCTATGTTAAGTAGAATAACTACGTACACTATATACATTATTTACTCTCTCTCTCTCTCTCTATATATATATCTTTCTCTCTCTCTGTGAAGAAGATAGGTAGAGATGAATGAAAAAGATTGTTAGACGTGGATGTACGTTGAAGCCAATGCATATATATAGATATAAATTATATATATATATATATATATATATATATGTATCGCTCAACTATGTCTTGGTTCCTTACTACAATCCAAGTTGAAAAACATTGTTGATATCTTCGGACTTTTGTCCCCATTTCCCCACTAAGCCCATCCCCCCTATTTTAACCATCTTTTTCCTTATATCATCATCACCATCATCTCTCTTTTATCAACCTAACTTTCTACCTTTAAATGTCACTTGTCTCATGGCCTCCGACCTCCCTACGAAAATCGAAGCGACCCCAAACTCAATCTCCTGCTACGCAGTCCATGTGGACCAACGAGGATGACGACTCCTGGGAAGTCCGAGCCTTCGAGGAAGACACCACCGGAAACCTACTGGGCTGCACCTGGCCACCCCGCTCCTACACCTGCACCTTCTGCCGGAGGGAGTTCCGCTCCGCCCAAGCCCTCGGCGGCCACATGAACGTCCACCGCCGGGATCGTGCCAGGCTGCACGAAGCGCCGCCGCCTTCTCACTCCCCCGCCGCCGCCCAGCCGATACTTATCCAAGCGGGCCAAGATTTTGTCGGAAATGGATTGTGCCTTGTCTACCCTTTACCAAACCCTAATTCAATCCTATTCTCTAATCCACCGCCGGTGGAGTATTCTCCTCCTCTCCCTCCTATCTCCCCACATTCCGCCCCCACTAAACCTACTGACACGGCGCCGAGTAGCGTCGTTTCCTCCACCAACACTGAGCCATCGCCGTCGAACAGCAACGAAAACAAACGTAGCAGCCAAGATTTGGGCGTAGGGGAGGAGCTCGATTTAGAACTCCGTCTTGGCCGAAGACAGAGCCAACAAACACCATAAAAATCTGTTCCTTAATACTTGTATGCCATTTTCATTTTTTTGTCACAAGATTTGATCAAATTTTACTTAGTTTTTTTCTTTCTTTTTTCTTTTCTTGCTTTCTGAATGTTCTTGAGCTTAGTTTTTTTCTTTCTTTTTTCTTTTCTTGCTTTCTGAATGTTCTTGAGCTTCATTGATTGATTGATTCATTCATTCATTATTGTTTGATAAACTGAGAATTTGAGATTTGGTAAGTTTGAGGATAAGGGTTAGGGTATGCGGAAAGAAAAATAAAGAAATAAATAAAAGGGTGCTAGGGTTGGATTGGCAGCAGTATAAGCAGTTGATAGAGCTCGCAGTCGCAGTGCAGTGTCATTTTCTTGCATTGAATTATGAGAAAATAACATGTATATATTTAAATATGTATAGCCGTGGGGATTACTGCTATAAATCTTATCTCAGGCCATTCAATTTGGCTTCTTGCTGTCACTAATTATGTTCGTGCTTTGGGAATGATGATTTAAATAATCAAAGTTATAATTTCATCACTATTAGTTAAATTCTCTCATCGTTTCTTTTGTATAAGAAAATTGTGGGTTTTATAGTTTTTTCATTAACATGGATAACTTGTAGCCGCTACCTCGTATCATAAATAAGAAATTAAAATATTGTTTCTCTCTAATTAATAGCCTACAAATTATAATTATTTCTCATCATTGATGAGATTTGAGCACCTTTGACTGGGAAACAAGCACTTTAATTAAATGTTATATTCATTCGTCTCATTCATACTGTCATGTAGAGTTCCATTATAGAATTTAAGAAACTTGACTTTAGTGTATAAATGATGGGTATCACATGATTTTTTGTAATTTGTAGTGTTATTTTATTTTATTTTATGGAAAAGAAACAATATCAATTGAACAACACAATACAATATATAAGACCGTATGAATAAGACTGATGGAGTATTATCCACAGATATCTTAAATTCACTAATTCCAGACATATCCATATATATAGAGAGGAATAATACATACCATGACTGTCTCTATTCATACTATATATATATTTTTGAGATATGTGCCTTTCTGTGTAACTCACAAGACAGATATTTCCTTCAATAATTAAAATAAATTAGACTGTGTTTACAAATACTTATAATAATTATTTTTATTCATTTTTGCTAAGCAAAAATAATTAGTTTTTGGAATCAATGTTAAAAAACAAATATTTTTTTGTATGTCCAAAAATTATGGTACTGTAAGCACCAAAAGTATTTTAATTGAAACTTAGATAGTGTTTGGAGTAATAAGCTTTTTTTTAACTACTTGTCTAAAGTTGTTTTTAAACAAAAGTTATTAGTGTGTGTAATATTAGAAAAAAAAAACAACTTAATTTTAGAAAAACAGTATTCCAAAGACTCTCATAAGTTGATTTTCGTTTTTTTTTCTTCTGCTGCTTTTAAAAAGCACCACGTGACCAACTAATGGATTTATCTTTATTCTGACTTATTTTAAACTCCAAAAAAGTAGAAACCTACATTCCAAATAAAAAAAAAGTGTTTCTATGGTGAAAAAGCCAGTAGCAGCTTATTTAAACTGTTCCAAATATCATCTTATATATTTAAATAATTTGACTACTTAAAGAAGTTTAAGTAACCTTTTTTTTCTAAGAATGCTTGTTATTTTCCTAATAAATGTTCCTAGATTTTTACAATGAAGTGAGCTGAATTCCAGCTGCAGAAGGTATATTTTCAACATTATACGATGATTTAGATCTTTCCTAGAAAAATAAGAGAAATTATTTCTAGTTGTAGTAGTTTATAGAAATTAATGAATAAACATATATTTAATCGACATTGTATTCAACTTCATAAAGCAAATTTTGTTGTTGTCTTTTTCTAAAATTACAAAATATTGAGAACAATCATAGTTCAACATTACTTTCAATCCTAGTCTTGTATGACTGGCGTAATGATTTATCACACCAAAATAAATTAAGAGGCTGATAATGCTAACTAACGTCTGAAATCAATTTTTATTTTAATGATTGTTAACTTTTGAAGCCGGGTAATTCTTAAAAATAATGAAAAAAGTGCGATAAAGTTATATTTGAGTAGATAATCAGGAGTTTTGGACTAACAACACATAAATTGAAAAATAAAATTTTACCAAAAAACTGAATTCAGGAAATACGTGTGATGGCCATCAAGGCAAAAGCAATAGGTATAACTAAAAACCTCTAACAGCTTATCATTACTCTTGCATTTTTAATAGCACCGTGGGAATGTTTGTAAATGATTTTTCCAAAGTGATTAACGTTCAAAAAAGTTTATATTATTAGCAAAGTATATTCTTATCATAGTTTTTTTTAAAAATTATATAGACAGTGTGCCGAAAGCAAAAATCATCAATTGAGTTTGATGTTTAAAAGTATCTTTATTTCAGAATATTGTCTTTTGCTATGAGCCCACGGTTAAAAGACTCTTAAGCCTCAGAAGAAGACTACTGACCACAGAAAACTAAGAATTCAGTATCTCCCAATTCAACAGTTAGACACATCGACAATAAAGAAAAGAAGATGTCTGAAATCACTAGGGTTGTCAGACAGATTTTGGTTCTAAAAATGACTAACATTTAAGAACCCAACCCGAAAATAAAAGGTACCTAAATCTATTTCTGTTTTGCAAGTGTATAAGGACCCTTGGTACGTAAATAACAGATGCGCGAGACATATGAATACTAGATATTACTACAAAAAAGTTAATAGACAACGGGTTTTAACCGTTGTCTATGGCAAAATGTACTGTTGTTGTAAGTACCATTGTCGTAGAGTCTCGCTCATGAACAACGGTTTTTAACCGTAGTCGTATCTGTTTTCGACAACGGATTTTAACCGTTATCTTTTAGTTATTCTAAACGTTGTTGTATGTATATTAGACAACGGTTTTCAACTGTTGTCGTAAGTTTTTTAAACCGTTGTGGAAGGTTCTTTTTACAACGGTTGAAAACCATTGTCATAAAAAAATTCCAGCCGTTGTATGTTTATTTGACAACAGTGAAAACCGTTTTTGTAAACTTTTCTACCATTGTTGAAAATTGCATTGTCATATATAGGTTTTTCACCAAAAGACAATGGTTCTAAATTTCTAATGTTGTTTTATACATTTTACCACCAAATTCATCATTTTATCAATAAAGCTAAGAAAAACTTGTAAATAAAGCAAAGCACAATTTTTTTCCATAAAATCCTTGTCGAGAAACTCCATACTGTTAAAATAATTCATTGTTCTATGACTAAAATCTCAAGTACAACCTATAACAATAGTAGTTCATTACAAAACAAACTAATAATTCTTCGACAATGATTGATTAAATATTATACCGAGAAGTTGTTGGTTGCATTTGGACCCAAGTACTTGACCATAATCAAATCATACACGACCTTCCCGCCTTGTCTTCCTTGTCATATCCACCAATCAATATATATTCCAACTGTATTACTTGTAATCCCACGTACTTCTATGAATTCAAACTAAAATATTTTTAAAAAATAAATAAATAAATAAATTCTAGACAAAAATGTTTGTGGTTTGCACAATTTTTTTTTACTTTAATAATAGATCAAGTTTTACAATAAGAGAGGAGCAGGTTAGAGTCAAATGACAAATAGGTAAAGAAAATCAAGAAATAAGCAAGAAATCGATTGAGATAAGTCACTAAATACTTCCCAAAATTCAAAGTGAAAAAGTAAACTAAAACCATCAAAATTCAAAGTGAAAAGGCACTAAAAATTGGGAAACACTCATGTCAAAGTGAACAAACTCTACACTACAGTAAGAAAATGAATTTTAAAACTTGATCAAGAAAGCATATGGCAGTTGGACTGACCTCTTTTTTTTTTTTTTTTTTTTTTTTTTGTTGACGAGAAACCCGCATCCGCTACCTTTGGTGCGTACAGGGTAAACCTCGCTCCTGTGCAATAGCCTGCAAACCACACAGAAGAGTTAAACCACCCTTAATGTGACAGGGTGACAGACTCACACATAGCGTGTCCAGTGGGAATTAAACCCATGACCTATCGGTCCCGGGCCACCCACCTTCACCGCTATGCCATCCCAAGGGGACAGTTGGACTGACCTCTTCATTCCTCATTTGCTCATTCCTCATTTGCTCCCTCTTACGGAGAATCAACTTATACACAAAAGTGTTAATGACTTCGATATTCTCCTTCATATTTCTTTCCAGACCAAGGTTGAGAAATCATTTAGCTTTCCAGAATACATCAATATATCTCCAAGATACAATGGCGTTCGAATTATCGAAGGCTTTTCATTCCTCTCCTAATAGAGTAAGATGCAAAATAACCATTAAAATGTTACTTCACACAAAATCTAGATTAGTTTGATAAATTATGTTAACCATGTTCAATACAAGAGTTAAAGATCTGAAACTACTCTAATCATAAAATATCTTACTTGATCCATCATGGCCATATATCTCTGCAATGGGACTTTATATTCACGCAGATTTTTCATCAACCACTTCTCCTGATAGCCAAAAATCAAGAAAATTATCGTTACAGATTGTGGCAAGAACGAATCTTGAGAAAAAAGTGCTGGAGGCAGAAGCCCGGTCAGACAATGGGCATCTCTTTCTTTTTCAGTGAAGGCTAGTCCTTTGTTGTGGCGTGGATCACGCAGCAATGTCTATCCACTGAACATAATTCAAAATAACCATCATAAACAAGATGTATGCAAGTCATTAATAAAGAGTAGATTGCTTTCTACCATCTTTTGCTAATGAAGTTAGATTCCACTTCATGTAGGAAAAGTAGTATCCTCATGAATTGAAACATTATGGATTTGACTAGTATTATGGATAAAAAAAAATAGAGAATACAGAAAGTTACTCATCCAGATTTGCACTCAAGAAACATAACATCAACAATTTCTGGTCGTATAAAAAGAGCTGCTTAATAAATCACTAAGCATGGAACTTTATAATCGTAATATAGCTAGTGAAAATATCTTCAATGTTCTTAATTTTAGCAGAACAATTGTTGTTGTGAAAAATTTCACTATAGTGATGATAATGTTGTTGAAAACCATAAAGACTAATAGTCATGAAAGAGAAGCAGATTACTAATAAATAATAAATTCAAGTATTTTGTGTAATAATAAATTTGGCCTACAAAATCAAAACAGAAAAACAAAATCAATACAGTTTTACAACTCAAGAACAATGCGAATGAGAACAAATCCAAAATTACAAAATCAACCACGGATCGCAACGTTATGTTTTGGTACAAACCTGGTGGCTGTTAGTGTACGCCGGACGTCGGCCTTGGTAGCGGCGGTGCTTCTCGGTGCCGGAGAAGGGTGAAGGGTTTTGAAGTTGGGGAAGAAAGTGAGTAAGAATGAGAGAGAGAGGAAGTGAGAGAGAGAGAGAGAGAAACCTGATGGTTGCTGGTCTCCACCAGACGTCAGCCTTGGCAGTGGCGGTTCTTCTCGCTGCAAGGGCGGAGAAGGGTTTTGACGTAGAAAAAATCGATTTTGGTCCTATAACCCAAATCGAAATTGGTCTTGGTCCTGTTGCCGGAAGGTGATGCTCACACTCCGTATTTCTCACGCGCCAATAACAATCTATTAAAAAAAACATATATTTATTAATTTAATAAGTTTCCCTTAATAAAATAAGAAAAACAAAAAATAGTCAACCCTCCCTCCCATCCCTCATTCCCGCCTCTCTTTACCTAACACACAACCACCGCCTCGCCCGCCTTGCTGCATCGCTACAGTTCTCTACAGTCGCCCACCAACTTGCTACTGTAAGTGTTCCCTCCCTAAAATTTCACAAGTTTCAGACAATTCAAACACAATATTTACATTTTCTGCTCTTTAATGTATTGCCTGGTTTTTTTCCGAAACAATCAATTGTCTAGTGATATATAGACACCTCTGTTTGGAGCCAATATCAGCTCTCGTAAATTCTATAATGGTTGTTGATAACCTGCTCCTCAGGATATATGTACTCATATAGGCAATGTAGATGACTACATATTTACATCATAGGTATGTACTCAACTGTGGTATATTAATACTTCTTTGAAGAAATTAGTTCTTTTAAGTTCTTCGTGATGTTTTCGTTGATTTTTAGTGGTATTGATCGATTAATGTGGATTTGCTCTCTATTTAGATATGGATGAGATGGATGGCTAAACAGGTGGAAGAGTTTTGGATTGTGAATTAGGAGAGAATAAGATGCGGAGCTCCTACAGATTTTGTGATATTTGTCACCTCCATGTTATTTTTGAAACTTAAAACTCGGCGCTATGTAATTTATACTATTTGTTTATTCTCTCTATGATGGAACTCTCACAATTAGTTCTTTAAACTTTTAAGAGTCTTCTTTTCGCATATGAAGTTTGTGTTATTTAGATGTTGAGCCCATGGAGTTTAATTGATTGTTCTACAATTTATCTAAGTTGACAGTTTTGTTTTTTATTATACAAATAAATTATAATGGTACAACTAATGCAAGAAAACCAAAGACATTTCATAATTTTGGTATTACTTGCGAGACATTACATAATATAAAATAAGATGAATATAATAATGTAGATTATTGGAACTATGATAATTTTGCATTGCTATAAACAAATAAATATATATCATATTTATAGGATCAAAATCGATTACATTCTTTATTACAAAATCAAAATTAATTGAATACTATATTACATGACCAAAATTGATTGAAGACTACAATTACATGACCAAAATCGACTGACAGTTAAATTACAGGATCAAAATTGATTGACAGGTAAATTACAGGATCAAAATCAATTTAGAATTAAATTACAGGACCAAAATTGGTTGCAAGCTACTTTACAAGACTAAAAATGACAACGGGTGAGTGATCGGAAAAATGTCCGGCGACGGAGTTAGGCGTGTGAGCATCACCTTCCGGCAACAGGACCAAAAACGGAGACAATGTGAAATTACAGGACCAAAATTGATTGAGGCATCATTACAGGACCAATTTCGATTTGGGGCAACATTACATGATCAAAATCGATTTTTTCTTGGTTTTGAGGTTTGGGGTCGATTTCTTTGCGTAGAGATGATCTCAACTACCAGTTAATTATTTTTACTATGTTATTTCTTTAATTATATTATTCTTTATTATATTATATATATAAAGTATTATTTTATTACATATATAAAGTATTATATAAGTATATATAAGTGTTACTAAAAAAATATAAGTATAGATTAATTAAATTTAAATTATAATTAATTATTTAAATATAAGTATTAGTAATATAATAAAGATTATTTATTTGAACTATGATTATTTTCATATTATTTAATAAACTATTTTTAAATTATATGTTAAAATGTGTATTTATAGATTTTTATATAAAAGAATTTTATTTAAATTTTATTATGATTTTTAAAAATATAGAAAATTGGAACTAATTAATATATACATATCTAGGTAAAAGACAATTATTGATAAAATCGTTGTCTATACGTGCATACGACAACATATAAACGACAACGGTTATCAGAACCGTTGTCTATGAGCGCCTATTTGCATATACGACAACGACTGTTAAAAACCGTTGTCTATGAACGCATCCATACACTATGACAACGGTAGGCACTACCGTTGTCTATGAGTGCCTTTTTTTACATACGACAACAGATCAATGACAACGGTAGTAAAAAACCGTTGTCTATAAGCGCACTTTTGATATAAAAGACAACGATTTTAGCTATGACAACGATTTTTCGAGCTACGACAACGGTTTTAAACCAAAAACGTAGGCCAAGTTTCTTAAGAATATGCTAACCAACTACATCTGAGAGGAAGGACCTATAATTGAGTTTGGTGACAATTTCAAAGGCTATACAGTGAACATTGGAATAGCCACAGTTCTAAGAGTATCATTTGTTGAAGGACTTCAACATAATCTCCTTTCTGTTAGTCAATTATGCGATAACTATAATATAGTTACTTTTTACGCTGATTTCTGTGATGTATTGGATAAATCTACGGGGAATGTAGTGTTATCGGTGGTCGCGGAAGAACATATATGTTCTTTGAATGGAATACCAACCGAACTCGAGGCTTGTCTGCTTGCAAAGACTAAATCTAATGGCAAAACTGGATGGTTGTGGCATAGAAAACTCAGTCACCTCAACATCAAAGCAATGAACAAAGCTAGCAAAGAACTTTACAATCAAAGGACAGCTCAATGAGGTGTTAAGCAAACACAAACACTATGAAGATTGAAGCATGTCTGAAGGGAAAGCAAACAAAGTCAAGCAATCCTCCCTCCTATTCTGTCACCTTCTAATGATGGAATCCTTCAGCTTTTTCACAAGGACTTATACGAGCCTGTTTCTCCAGTGACCATTAAAGGCAAGAAATATTCCCTTATGGTTATAACGATTTCTCAAGATGTACATGAGTAATATTCATCACCAACAAATCTAATGTCAAACTAAGCTGCCAAAACTCCTGAAGAAACTCTGTGTAGAAAAGAACATCAAGATTCAGAGAATTCGCTCAGACAGGTGCACATAATTTCTGGATTCAATGATAAAAGAGTACTACGATAGTGAAGGAATCGAACATGAGATATCCGCAGCAAGTACGCCTCAATAGAACGAACTTGCTGAAATGAAAAACATAACAGTACTTAAAGAAGAAGCAAGAACACTCCTTGCAGACTCAAGATTGTCATCTAAGTTCTGGACAGAAGCTACTAACATAACTTGCTACAATCAGAATCATTCACTACTGACAAAACTTTACATGAAGACATCATATGAATTATGGAACGGGAGAACACCTTATGCATCTGATTTTCATATCTTTGGTGTTCATGCTCTACCCACAATAATGGAAAGAAGCAGTTAAAGGTTTTCGAGAGCAAGTCAGACCAAAGAGTTTTCTTAGGATACTTCAGGGTCGGCAAAGCTTTCAGGGTCTTTAACTACTGAACTTTTTGCGTGGAAGAAAGTTTTCATGTGGTTTTTAATGAATTTGTTACTGAGGACATGCAACGGGATTCAAAGAAAAACACTAAAGATGTCGACAACAAGCTACATGATCTGAGCTTAAAGGTTGAAGTGGAGAATATCCAACATTGTTGGGATGATAATTCAGATGATGAAGAAGAAACTTAAGGGCTGTTTGGTTTGGGGGAATCAGGAACGAAAAGCAAAATATGAGGATTGACTCCGTTAGATAGTGTTTGGTTCGTTTTTTTTCGAAAATTAATTCCCTCACTCACTATGGGGAATCCAAAACCCCAGTCAAAGTCTTTTTTCATTCCATCCCTCCACCTTGGGATTTCTTTTCCGTTTCCCCTATTCTCCCTAACGCGATTTTTTTTCTTTCCTTCCATAGAAAAAAATTATCTCCCTTCTCCACTCTCTTTCGTCTCCATCTGCCCCTCCCTCTATCTCTTCTCCCATCTCCCACCTCACCGTTGCGCCGCACCTCTTCCTCCGCCACCACTCCACCGCCCATGAGGCTGAACTAGTTCAAGGTATTTCTGTAATTAGGGTTCGAGTATGTCATCCTTTTGGGCACTGATTT
The DNA here is from genome assembly GCA_028984105.1 of Lavandula angustifolia. Lineage (NCBI taxonomy): Eukaryota > Viridiplantae > Streptophyta > Magnoliopsida > Lamiales > Lamiaceae > Lavandula > Lavandula angustifolia. Next base: position 24,469,575 of record CM054802.1, on the reverse strand, counting down.
TGAATTCTTGCTTCGTTCTTGATTGATTTCACCCTAATTTTGAAAATATTGGGGATTCTCTCTTTTTTTGTTCTTAATTGATTTCGCCCTAATTTTTTGAAAAAAATGGGCTTTTCACTTTCTCCGTTCGATGCTATTGATCTTCTTACTGAATAGTTGGCTGAAATAGCATATTCTTGTTGTTTTATTAAGCTATTATTGGTTTCTAGCATTGCTTCTGCGAAGTAATACTAAAGTAAGTGCACTTTTCATTCTTCTGTTATTATGAGACTATGGTCATAAATAAATCATTGAGTATGATATCTAGGTGCACTTTTTAGTTGCCAAATAGAACGACTTCAGATACTTGCAACTTACTGATTGATGTAGTGCTATCTTGATATTGTTCTTGGGTTGAAAACTTATTTTCTATTTATGATAATTTGCATCATCATTGCTAGGGGTGTAACGGTTTGGTTTGGTTCGTTTTTTTTTTTTTTTTTTGTATTTTAGGAACCAAACCAAACACATAGAAGTGGTTCGGTTTGGTTCGGTTCAAAGTGTTTTTAAATATCGGAACCGAACTGAACCGAACCATTTATAAATGGTTTGGTTCGGTTCGGTTCATCGGTTCACTTTTTTTATTTTTTTATTATTTTTTAAATTCTAAATAATGCAAGAATAATAGTTATAGGATGTCACTCGTTCCGAACTCATAAGTATAGAGTTGTTACTCATTTATCTTCCCTTGTATAGATTGAAATTGATCTTAACTTAAATCTAATATCTAAGTCTAACAATATTCTCATATAAGAAAGACAAATATGAAATTAAAAAATTAAATAAATAGAATATTGGTTCAGTTCGGTTCGAACAATTCAAAAATTCTTGAAATAACGAACTGAACGGATTGTAAACGGTTCTTAAGAAAATAGACCGAACCAAACCGCGAAGCCAAACCGAACCATATTTTTCGGTTTGGTTCGAGGTCGGTCATATCGATTTCGCAATTTGGAGCGGAACCGATTACACCCCTAATCATTGCTAAATAATTTGTTTCCATAGTCTGACTTCTATATTGCCTTAAACTTGTTTCTTTTACACTGACAAACTGTTTTCTTTTACTTTATGTATATAATGGCTAGCTTAGATATTTCCTTGAGATGAAACTGACAAACGCAATATCAATTCTTCATAACTATCATCATTTGTGTCATTAAGGTGTATTTGACATGGTATGCTATGCGTAAAACTTTGTATGGTTCAACTTCCATATCAGTCAAAATTGAGAATGTTTAACTTGAATAGATTGGTAAGAGAAAGTGATGTCTTGTGTAGAAATCATCTTCGTATGAACTGATATGCTTTTATAAACTTCGTGAGATGATAAGAAATATTGGTGGTTTGAGAGAGACTAGAAGTATGAGTACAGAGGAGATTGTTGCAATTTTTTGTATACATTAGCTTGTCATAAAAAGAATAGGTGTATAGGAGCTTACTTTTATAGAAGTGGTGAAACTGTTAGTCGGCAATTTCACGAGTGTTTAAATGCTATTATGAAGTTGCACGTTGTACTACTTAAGAAACCTTCTCCTATAGCATAAGATTGCAATGAAGATAGATGGAAGTATTTTAAGGTAATATTAAATACGACCTCAGTTCTTTAGAGAATAATAGTAGTATGATTAAATCATCTAAACTGCTATTTGTTTTGTAGAACTGCTTAGGTGCACTTGATGGTACTATGATTAATGTAATTGTACCATCTGAGGATCGATTCAGATATCGAACACGAAAAGGGACCATTACAATGAATATTTTAGGAGTTTGCTCACCTGAAATGAAGTTTATTTATGTTTCAACCTGTTGGGAGGGTTCAACACATGATGGTCGAGTATTACATGATGCACTTAGTAGGCAGGATGGTTTGAAGGTTCCTAAAGGTAAATTGGGTTTTTCTCATATCATGAGCTATGAAAGTGAGTACACAATTATTGTATGTTTTCATGTGAAGGGAGTTATTACTTGTGTCGTGCCGGTTATTTAATGGAGAGGGATTCCTTGCACCGTATAGAAGACAACTTTATCATCTGAGAGAGTGGGGCAACGGTCCTCGCCTACCAAGAACTATAGAAGAATACTTCAACTTGAGGTATGCAGTGGCTAGAAACGTGATAGAACGTTGTTTTGGGTTACTAAAGCGAAGGTGGAGAATTCTTAGAAGCACTTCTCGCTTTAGTTTTAAGACACATAGTCTCATTGTCATGTTATCTTGCTTATTACATAACCTCATAAAGAGATATATGCCTCATGAATCTCTTCATGATGACATATCCAATGATGAGAATTTTGATGATGACGATGGTGTGGATGAGAACGATAATGAAGTTGAGTATTTGACTAGTATTGACTATTGAGACATCAGACCCGTAGATTAATTTTAGGGATTCAATCGCTCAAACTATGTTCAACGATTGGCGAGCTAGAGCTAACGAACATTGAATTTTTTATAATACTTTGTATTGTATTTGTTTCTTATTGTAATGACTCGATGTGGATTTATTTTTTAATTATAATATCGTACCTTGAATTATTTTGGTTAAGTTGATGAGTAATTTTGGATTATTTATTTAATGTTGTCTATTTTATTATTTTTTATTTAATTGCAATATTGAAAAAAAAAATCCCCTACTTTAACCAAATAGTCACAAAGGGAAACATGGGGAATAGATTCTCTTTCTAGAATCGAACCAAATAGAAGGGCATATGGGTAATCATTCCTAAGTCTTTCCATTCATTTTCCTTTCTTGATTTCTTTCTGTTTTCCTTCGCGAACCAAACGACTCCTTATATCCAACAAACAACCAAAGTAGCTGAAACGATTGATTCTCAGGTCGATGAAGAAATTCAAGTGGTAACTAAGACCTCTACTAAGAATACCAATTCAGGAGGGACGAATAATGTTCCCGAGCTACTACTGAAATGTCTAATCTGTGTAACTAAGCTCGTTTTCCATTAACCATCACACAACTAGCTAGGCCAGCAGAATTGAAGCACACCAAGATGAGATTAAATAATTTTGCTCCATAACTGGTAACTTCAAGTTAATGAGCACACATGTATGCATACAAGTCTTCCTTTGATGCGACCACAACCGAGCTTACTGCCATCTCATAGCTTTTTCTCGATATGAGTCACTTAATTTCGAGAAAATCATTTTTGAGACTGATTCTTTTGAAGCGCACAACATCATCTGTCCCGCTCCTAGGTGGCTATCATCATGGCCCACCAATCACGCTCCGCCATGCGCGTCGTTGGTGGGCGGCGCCTTTATAAGTAAAATAGTTTTTTATTGCTTAATATGGCCCACCAATGCACGCGTGGCGGGACGTGATTGGTGGGCCACTGAGTTGGATACGATTTTTGGGCCAGAGGATCCGGATTGCTTTTGAAGCGCCCAGCATCATCTGTCCCACTCCTAGGTGGCCCATACCATGGCCCACCAATCACGCTCCGCCACGCGTGCATTGGTGGGCCAGCCTTTTATAATTAAAATAATTTTTTATTCTTAATATGGCCATCAATCGACGTGGCGGGGACGTGATTGGTGGGCCACCGAGTGGGATACGGGAAATGGGTCAGAGGAACCGGATTGCTTTTGAAGCTGCCAATCGTATCAATCTTGGTGATGCAACAGCTTTTTGGAAAGGTCAATGTTATCCCTCACTAGCATCTTGAATATAAAGAGTTATCCAGATCTGGAAAATTGTCAAAATTCCAAGGTTGGGGTGCAAATCGCACTAAATTTAACTAAATGAGCATGTCTCAAAATATGGAAGGGTTTGATTTGTAGGAACATTTTTGTGACAAAGACTATTTGTCCCGCAGAGATTTTATTATCTTGTACTCCCTCCGTCCCGCCCGACATGGCTTAATAGGCTTTGGGCACGATTGTTAAGAAAGTGGGTAGTTGTGTGTAAAGTGGTATAAAATGGTGGGACCCATTAGAATTTATTAGAGTATTATTTTAGTTAGTGGCCAAGTCAAGTGGGACAAAAAAAGAGGAAAGAAGCCATGTCGGGCGGGACGGAGGGAGTATATGTTTTAATTGTGTTAGACGTGATGATTGTATCCATTGTTCTTTTGGTGATTAATACTTTTGCTGCAGAAAACAAATATATGTGCTTCCCCATTTGCCAGTCGAATAAGAATAAAAAAGAAGAGGATTGATTGATGCTGACGCCCACAAATTCTCCAACTTCATTTGTTCCATCTCCAATATTACAATTACAAATGTTCTTCCTTCCTTTTTTTCCTTTTCACAAAAAAATCAAAATCCCTAATTTTTCCTTATTTTTGGAATTGGAATTGAAGATGATGCATACCACATGATTAGGCATCTAGAAGAGCGAATCCATTACCTGTATATCAATCACCGGCGGCCATGGCTTCGCCGGCGGAAGCGAGCTTCTGGAGATTGAGCTTCACGACGGTGTCGGCGAACTGGCGCGTGTCCTCCTCCGTGTTTCCCTCCGGTACGTCCACCGCGTACGACTCCAGCACGATGGCGGAGATCCCGCCGCCGCGCTCATGCACGGACGTCACCGATCTGTAGTTCCTCAGCCGGTGGTCCCCACCGATGATGCTGAATCCGGTCACGCGCCGCTCGTCGTCGAGGATGTCCATCCTCTCGATGCTGGTAGCCGCCGGCAGCCCGGATATGACGCTGACGTCCCTGAGCGCGCCGACGCTAATGGTGAACCCCTCCCTCACGCTGCAGCTCTTGATGAAGTGCTTGTATGTCTGCGGCTTGTCGAATCGCCGCACGATGGACCACACGTCCTGCGGCGGCGCGTGGACGCGCTGCGCGAGTATGGAGGAGCATTGCCCTGCGTTGACTCTGTATTTATGGAACTCCGCCACCGCAGGTTTCAGATCGTCGAACTCCTCCGGTGTCATCCCCGGCGGAACTACTATATGGTTAGATCCGAGCGGCTCCTCCATCTCCGGCGATACAAACGTTGGCTGCTCCGTTGTTGGAATCGCATCTTCAGCTTGCTCCATGGCGGAGGCTAGAGAGATTTCTACTTTTATTTTCTCTTTCTTCTTTACTTTTTCTTAATTAAGAGAAAGCCAAGAAAGGGTTAAATTGACTAGTGCTTTTATAATAATGAAAAAAAGAATAAAATAATGGTGGGAGGTCAAGGGTAGAATGGGAAATAGGAATTATGAATTATTGCGAGTTTTATAATTGCAATAATGGAGGTCGAGTGGGTGGGAACATATAAATATCAATCTCCTACTTTAAAGATGAGTTAACTATTTACGCTCCGTTTTCAATTAGGCATTGGAATTTTTTTCTTTTAAATGAATTTAGATTTTTTTTTTAGTAGTACGATCTTGAAGACTTAGGCATGAAATAAGTATTATAAAGTTTAAATAACATAACGATTGCATAACTTATTTTCATTTATGTTTTAATATAAATGTTTTTAATTGGCTAAATTGATTGATGCTTGTTATAAATTTGTAGATCGAAGAATTTTGATTGAGGCTCAGACCACCAATACAACCATCACACTGTTTGGTGCACAGCACCAACAAGCTCTATCAACTATTACAAGTTTCACTCTCAAGAACTCACATAAACAATCTAGATCTCAAGCAGAGACAAAGTAAAAGATTGAAGAGATAACAGAGAGATAGAGAGCAGTTGCGCATCCCACTCGTCTCTCTCCCTCTTGCCTTATATAGTTAGGGCAAATGAAACGGGCCGCACAAAACTAGTCGTAACGGACTCAACCGTTACATGGCCGTTAATGCATTGGGCCGAGACAATGAATGGGCTGCAATAATCGACTGGACTTGAGCACGTGGTGCAATATATATTGGGCCTATCAGTCTATATTTTGTTTTACCTATTTAAGAATGTATTTATATTTTGCATAAAATATTTTTTTATAGTTAATACTTAATAGTTAGGTGTGTTTTTTTTAATAATGAGTAATCTGTATTGCTAATCTTTAATGTACATTGGATAAATTTACTCCACTAATGATGTGTCATACTGTCCATATTGGATTTTAAATTGATATTACGTATTTAGTTGAATATGCTTAGACGCAATTTAAAATGCCTAAATAAAAAAAAAGTGCTAACATAGTTTATGCCATAGAGTATATATTAAAACTTTATTATTATTTATATTATTATTATTATTATTATTATTATTATTATTATTATTATTATCTTGGTATGTTACCTTTCCTTCATCTTGGCTCCCAATATAAACCTTTTTTGGATATAAGTCGTTAAAATACTTGTAATGAATAAGAGGCTGAACATAATTCCTTACGCCGTACTTGTTCGGACTGATACCCAACCCTATTGGAGTGATTTTACCACAAGGCATCGTATCTACACGGTAGAGCTCAGGCATCCCCAGAATGATCTTTAAATAGGAACTGTAAATTATTCTTGTACCCCACTTGCTAAATTACGTCAATCAATCTCTTTACAAATTGGCTTTAAATGGGCTAAACCAATTAGAAACCTAACCAATGATTCGAGCTCTAAATCAAAGAAAATTGGCCCATTATATGTCCAAATTCTCGTTTTTATGTTTGAAAGACAAATTAATGTACTAAATGTGGAGAACTAAGGTGTATGCCATTGATTAGTTTTTTTATTAGGAGATAAATTTGTAACTACTATTTGAATTATGTAGTGACTAAACTCCATTTATGTGCATTAATATGTCATCGGGCACTTTTGTTTAAGTGTTTTTTATTTTTTTATTTTCCTATCTGTATCACGAAAATCATGATTAAACCATTAATATTTTGAATTAGAAAACGAAAACCACATCAGTTATGAATATCCATTTAAAAGATAGATAACAATAATATGCAAAACTCATTTCATACTCAATGTTTATCTCAATAATAGCTGCAATATTCTCTCGTCATAAAAACAAAATAAACAGTTAGATTTCATCATATAATCTTAATTTTTTTTATGCGATAGTATGTACATGTTACAAATTTGGAATCCAACAAAGCATACCTTTATAGCCATTGTAAATAATTCTCCACATAAAAATAAAATAAGCGGTTAGATTTTATCATATATATTAATTACTTTTACATATTAGTGTGTACGAATTAGAATTTGAAAATACAAAAATCACGGATGCATAATACAAAACTGTTTAATTTATTAAATCTTTTTGGAAAATAATATTTTACTTTAAATATATTAAGAGTGTATTTACAAATATTTATTATAAATATATTTTATTTATTTTTGTTAAAGTTGAAAAAAATTATTATAATCAGAATGAGGGTAACTCTAATATTAATATTAAAATCAAATAGTTATGTATTTTCAAAAAATATGCTTCTTTAAATATCAGATATCAGAATGCTTATAAATTTAAACTGTTTAATTTAAAAAAAAACTATAAAAAGAAGAAACAGATTATATAAACAATCAAAAACTATTTACACAGATCAAAAGTAAATAAGTGTTTTAAAAAACAATTCTAAACACAACCTAAAAGTTATTTTGTGTGTTTTTGCTTTGGTGTGTTTTTTGCGTATGCAAGGCATGACCCAAAACACGCGTATGTCGGTATGGAGTATGGACGCACATGAAATACACAAGACTTTAGTGTCACATTTTTATATTTCATTTTATATTATTGTATATAAGTGTATTGACATGTGATACATGTAATCTGCTATAATTGATTTTAATGTTGTTATTTAATTATAATTTATATCAAATGTCAAATACTAATGGAGATAATATAGAGGAGAGTATGAATGTGAGACACAAAATTTTATCCTAATGAAATAACATTAATGACATTTGTTGGATTAATAGGCAATAAACATACCACGTAGTGTATTTCTCCTTAAATAAAACTAAAATAAGAATAGACCAAAAGTTAGTGAGTAGCCTTGTGCTTATAATTATTTTGAAATATATATGTTAAACTAAAAAGTAATTATCTTTATTATAAGATTCTAACGTCATGATTCTAAAATAATATCCCTCTTTCTCACTTCAAGTGATCTGTTTTCCTTTTTGGATGTCCCGCTCCAAGTGACCTGTTTCCAGAAAAAGAAGTAATTAAAAAAATCATAAATTATTTCCTACTTTATCATTTATTTTCTCACTATCTCACTTATTTTCTCTCTTTCACTTTATCATCTATTCATCTCTCATACTTTATCATCAACTTTTTTTAATTTTCGTGCCGAAAATAAACGAGTCACTTGGAGCGGGATGGAGAGAATAAGTAGTAACAATATTTTTGTAATAATAATAGTAAAAATGCCACATATAATTTTTTTTTCATATAACAAGAAAATCCATGGTTCTGCAAAGTGACGCGTAAACTACATGAAATAGGTAAATTATATTGAAAAAGATCTGAACATGTAAATACTAAACACCAATGAGCTAATCATATAAAGTACTACCAATCTAAGGAGTTGTTATCATACCCCTTAAATTATAAATTTATTCAATTTTTTTTTGTCACGACAATTTAGAAAAATTATGATTGTTATTAAGATGGTGTGGGTCTCAAATAAAATATTAGTAATAATTGATATTTTAGAAAATGAAATAAAAATGTGGAAAATTAAAAAAGAAAGTGGGACAAATGGATTTTATTCTGCGGTATTTTTACATATTTTAAAATTATGGATATTTTACTCTGAAATTCTAAATCCTAGTAATTTTAATTCCGCCTTTCATGTAAATTTTGACATTGAGACGGCACATTTACTAGATTATCGCCGTACAATATTTGTCTGTAAATATGTAATGAAGATAAGAAATTAAAGAGTAGACAAAAAGTATGTTAGTAATAATACCTTAAAAGGTAGGCTAATACTTACATTAATGAAATACTAAGGTAGGAGAGAGAGCTCCCCATCATTTTCAGAATTTGCAGTAAAAATCTAATCTTGCAGAAGCATTATCTCCGCCACGACGATCCTCGCTCCTGATTGGCCCTCCAGATATGGGATTCCTCATTTATAAAATTGTTGTCGACTTGGATGCCACAAATAACTACAACAAAAATATTAGTAATAAAGGATAACAAAAACAAGCTCAAAACCAGCGGACCTCATCTCATCCCTCATCTCCCCCCATAAATTCCCAAAAATCTCATCTTTATTCTTTACTTCCAAAGTACATGCAATCATGCTAAGCGCCGATCTTGGCTGTACTTCGCAGCTGTTGATTTGATATCAACTATGGAAGTATCGTTGGGTTTGGTGGCTCCAAGGCCGCCGGCGACGGCGTGGTGTTGGGCCCGCGGTGGTGGCTTGAGTTGTCATGTTGTTCTGCCGGTGGAGAGGAGGAGGGGGTTTGGAGTGGTGAGGGCGGAGGTGAATGGTGGCGGTAGAGAAGCGGTTGAGGGTGGTGATGGAGAGAGTGGAGGAGGAGGAGGAGGAGGAGGGTACAGGGTACCAACTATGGAGGTAACCACATTCAACCAGAGCTATAATGATGCGGCTGCTGCTGACTTCCCTGTGTGGGAGAAGATCGGAGCTATTGTGCGCCTTGGATATGGAATCGGTTAGTGTTTCCAGTTTTCTTTTTCTTCATTACTTTTTATTTCTGTCTCAATGGTCAAGACTTTTACTTAGGAGTGTGTGAATAAGGATGTAGAGATGTAAAAAGGTTACCACTATTGGATTAGTTGGATTCTTGAAAATTAATAGAAAATGCTAAGAGAAATGGTAGATTAGCTTTTGAATAAATGATTTGAAGTTGCAGATTGTTGGATTGGATCTGTTGAAATGATGAGGGATTATTTTGGTAAGGGCCCTTTGGGTTTTGAAGGAGAGGGAAAGGCTGTTGCTTCTTTGGGGGAAAAAGAGGAAACCAGTAGAATCTATGATGTCTACTTTTTGGATGAGAACTAAAAGCCTTCTTTAGTTGTGTAGTAGCCATATGGAATGGAGTTTTTTTTTTTTTTTTTGGCAGCAGAATATTTAGGTACCCCATCTGAAAAAGAAAGTGATTTCTGGGAAGTTCGATATGTTCATGAAAATCAAATCACTGGACACACATGAATCCGAGTTGCATTCTTGTCATTTTCCTCCTACTAAGGAAACCCAAGAGGAAAGACAGAGATCAGAACCAAGCTGATTCTCATCATCTTGTATGTTGCATTACTCTTTTGGCATCTTCACCTGTAAGCTAAGACGCAGGCACGGGGAGTATGGTTGATCTAAAAAGAATGATTTATTGGCGACAATCATCCAATCTTTTACGCATTGGTCCCATTTGGTCTTTTACATAATGATCTGATACCATGTTAGTTTTCTGAGTTTTACCTTCCCATAATACTCATTCTACAGCATAATCATCATCATTCATCATCCATATCAAGAAGTATCATAAAAGGATTAACTTAGTTTATCCTCTAGTGCTAACATGAGGTTGAGAATCTAAGATCCTCCTTTTCTCGGTTCCATAGTCTATGGTAAGACAACTTCGATGATAGGTCAGTATTTCCAGTTTCTAATGTAACGTTTACCTTCTTTTTTAAGTTCAGGAATATATGGTGCAATGGCTTTGGCCGGGCGGTTTATATGCTCCATTTCTGGGATTGATTGCGGTGGAGGATTTGATCTAACATTAAATGCCATTGTTGAAGGACTGGGATATGCAGCTCCCCCAATTATGGCCCTTCTCTTCATACTAGATGTATGACTTCTGAGAATGAACTATTACAATATTTGCTATTAACAAGCATCCTTTTCTTGACTTATAAATTCTTTAGAACACTAATTACTAGTATAATCGGCTATAGTAGGAAAAGTTAGAACTTGATTGCTGAAGCAGTACAAATATCAAAATCTTGAATCTTCACACATCATGTCATTATAGTAGCAAACTCTTATGATGCAGGACGAAGTTGTCAAACTGTCTCCTCATGCTCGTGCAATCAGAGATGTAGAGGATGAGGAACTACGGAGCTTTTTCTACGGAATGTCACCATGGCAGGTAAAGATCTAGCTAGGAAGCTTTTCATATATTCATGATCCAGATTATATTGCAGACCTCAGTGAAATCAACATTTTTCATGCATTTAATGCAGTTTATGCTCATTGTTGCGGCAAGTTCTGTAGGAGAGGAGCTCTTTTACCGTGCTGCTGTTCAGGTTTGATTCAGCAATCATCCACACTCATAACTTCAAAACCTTAATAGTGATGATGAACTGATATATTATGATTCTACCAATTGCTCATTAGTAAGGCCTGATAGATATTTATCGCTTGTTATCCATGAAAGGCATTTCCTACCTGGCATTCAAGTTTACACAGAAACTGGTCAAAGATATATGTAATATTACTTGTTTTACCCTAAAACAAACAAGCTTTTACCTGCTATATATGGATGCGAGTCCTATTACCATAACGATCTTATCGATTTGTTGTTTCCTTTTTCTTTTCTTTTTTCCTTTCTTAAATAAAAAAGTAAGTTACTATATTGCTAATGTTATTCATGTACCTCTCTTTGCAGGGAGCAGTGGCGGAAATATTTCTGAGGAGTGGTGATTTGATTAGCAATGCACGCGGAATGGCTTCACTGGTGAAAAGAGCTAAATGAATTAATTCTATCAAAATAAGGATGATTCCCACTTTCTCAACCTTTCATTTCTCGGTACAGGTTGGTGTACTTCCTCCATTTGTCCCATTTGCACAAGCATTTGCTGCTGTCATCACAGCTGCTCTTACCGGTTCGCTTTACTACATGGCCGCCTCTCCCAAAGGTTGGTCTGTCAGTTTCTCTATAATACCTAAAATGCTTGCTCTTGTGAACTTCCACTTAACATCCACTTTCTTTCTCTACATGTTTCAGACCCTACCTATGTAGTTGCACCAGTACTGAATTCGCGCTCTGGCCGTGAAGATCTGAAAAAGCTCTTTGCTGGTAAATTCTGCCACCCCTAGGAATCTTACTTCTTTCCTTATGCCTAATTTATGTTTATACACAAGCTTATATACTTTTGCAGCCTGGTATGAAAGGAGGCAAATGAAGAAGATATACTCTCCACTCTTAGAGGCACTTTTGGCGCTCTATCTAGGATATGAATGGATCCAAGTAAGTAAGAGTTCATTACAACATAACATTGCAGTAGTATCTATCTAACCAATTGTTCATGATGTGTATGTTTTCCAGACGAATAACATTCTTGCACCTATTATAACACACGGGATATACTCTTCCGTGGTTTTGGGTCACGGGCTTTGGAAAATACACGACCACCAACGGAGACTACGGCAGAGGGTTCACAAGCTTAAAGCTGAAGGAAAGTTTTCGAGGAAGTTGTGAGATTGGACTGAGCCTAGCTGTTGAGGATTTGTACAGATGTTGTAGCTTTGTCTTGAAATGTATCAAACATATAGTTATAGTTATACACTTAGGTTTGTACATGACAGACTAGGAGTATCAGGTTTGAGTTTTGGTTACATATGATGTTTTATGTAATGCAATAAGCATGTAGCTCCCTTCACTTTAATTGTCACCCATATAATTTTATTATATATACCTTTCAAAATACTATATCAAAGATTTAATGCTGTTTGAATTATGATGCAACTAATACAGCATACACAGTGCCACTTTAGCGATGCTGCTAATATCTATACATACATACTTGTATAAATTGAAATCTAATGTTATTAGTATTTAGTACAATGGCCGTATTTGAAAAAATTGCTTAAATAAGTGTTGACATAAGCTAAAATAAGCTTGTAGAGATTTCATTAATTCTTTCATACGTGCTTATTGTTTTAGCATAAGCTCCAATAAGTTGTCGATAAATCTTCATAAATGGGGCCGATATGTATATCCTCCTATACTAATATAAATATTAATATTGATCCACTGGAAGATTCTCTAACACGACCCAAATTAATGATCACTAGTGGTATGATAATGCCACAAAAACGTGAGACCACCATTTATATAAATCCTAACTCTAGACCCTAAACTATCATTTATGACTACTAAATCATGATTATGCATCACAAATTTAAAACTATCCCTATGTATAGGTCACAAGCTCAATGAAGTGAGCGGTTTTTAATGTGGTTTCATTCAAGTTTTAATGCAAGTGTTAAAGCTTAAGTTATTCATTCAACTAATTAGTTGTGAACTCTGTTATATTTAATTCTAATTTATTGAAATTATAAGTTTATTGATAATTGATAGATAATTAAAATCTGTAGGAATATGACACTAAAAAACAGCCTTGCTTCAATATACATAAACCAAATTCCACCAGCTTAATCATCCACTTTTGTTAAGATGAAAAGATTTTACAAGTTACAGAAACAATATAAAGGTGATTGAAGATATAAATGAAAAGATGAAGTTTACATCAGGTAACCTACATGACTTTGCAAATTCTAAAGTATTATCTGCTTACATGCTACAGCTTCAACTAAACACTACTTGGCTTTGAAAACTCTTCTACATCATCTAAACTGAAGCCTATCCATGAGTTAATAAGAATCCAGTCCAGCAGCTGTTGCATAGTTTGCATCTCAAGACAAAGCTGTGTAAACTAATTTTAAAAAAAAAAAAAGAGAGAGAAGGAAATGCACCAAGACTTCAAGTTTTCAAGATTAAGTATTGAAAGTACATCAACATTCTGAAGGAGGAGCTCCGATACGAAAGACGGAATCACCTTGAATCCATCTAAACATCATTGATTCCTCCATCTTGGACTGGGTAAAGCGAAGAATGCCGAAGGGGACAACGGAAATCCATAACCGGGTGAGGGAGGTGGATGAGGCCCGGGGCCTAAGATCCCAGAAAATGAGAAATTTGGTGAAATTGGAGGAGGGTACTCAAAACCCGGAGAAAGCAACGGATAAGGTGATCTGGGAGAAAACAAGAAACCAGTAGGGGAAGGTAAAAGGAACTGCGAAGTTGGAGATGGTAAAAGGGGAGGAGGGCCATTCTGCCTAGGCGAAGGCAGAGGGGGTAAAGGTCCACTCGGCCTAGGTGAGGGCAGAAGGGGCGGAGGGCCATTGAAACGAGGCGATAGGAGACCAGAGTTAGGTCCATTTAGTCTTGGAGATGGGAGTGGTGGGTTTTGACCAGGAAACTGAGGCTGCATATGAGGTTGTGGGTAAGGTTGGGGCTGTCTAGGACCCGAATCTATGATCGAGTTTTGAAGATAACGCATGTAGGCGGATATAGGAGACTCAGTAGTGTTTGCCCACACATCAGTGGGAGTTGGCGGTAGGAATAGGTTCGGGTTAGGCTGATCAAAGTGGGGTGGAGGAGGAGGTCTCCCATGGTTCTGCGGGTAAGGCATAGGAGGACCAGAAGGGTGTCCCTGTGGAGGCAGCCTCATCGGCATATGAGGATTAATGGGGAGATGAGGCCTACCAGTCTGTGCAAGAGGCGGCGGACGGACTCTTTGTAACCTGTTATTGGGGGGTTTGGGGTTGTTCTGTGGAGGCCTAGGAGGGGGGTCTCGTAGTGGTGAACCGGTAAGCTGCTGAACTATGTCACGGAAATCGTTCTTGTTGATGTTGTAGACCTGAGGTTGGGGCTGCTGCCTAGCAGCACTGGCGAAATTGGGTTGGTGCAAGGGACTTTTCTTGATGTTTTTCCCCATTTTGTTCACACCCAAATGATCCATCTGCCTATTCTGGCTAGGATCCATTAATCAAGAAATCAACTCCAATCAAAACCCTAGCTACCTTCTTCTTCACCCAAAAATCCCCAATTGAAGCAATCAAATCATCCCCAAGCCTAAACAATCAAAAAACACCTCCTCGATAGTCAATTCGAAAATCTCGATTCTTCTCCCGATAAAGCAGATCTTTTTGTTAAAACTCACAAAAACCACAACTTCTGAATAGTGCTGAATTCGAAAACCTTGATTCTTCCACCACGACAAACAAAGTCCCAATTTTCCTTGTTTTGACCTCAAACCCAAGAAACCCTAAAACCCACAACACAGGAATCGTCTTCAAATCCCAAGATCGAAGATAATTGATTCTATAGATTCATAAAACAAGAGGGCCTAAAATCACAAAAAAGATAAAGGAAGTTCAAAGTTTGACACCTTGAGTTTCGGGAGTACGGAATGGAGCAATTTGTCGTCTACTTTGGAATCCGCAGCTGAAGAAGAGCCGGTAAACGAAAGGCTGGTTTGATTTAGTCAATTAGGGAAAGGAATAGGAAGGAAATGGAGGAATGATTAATCATTTGACGAATTAGAAGGCAGCGGAGGCAAGTGGGTCACCGAGTTTGGAAATCCCACACGAGTTCTTCTCTTGTACTGCAAGTTCGTAGATGTCAAACATGTATAATTTGATGACACAACCAACACATTACATTAAAAACATATCTACACAAATAATCAAGAAACATATGTAAATGCATAGTTACAGACATAAAGAAGTTACATTATTGTTACTGAAAAAATATTCTCTGTTCCACAAGTTGTATCGTACGTCACCGGAAAATCTTTTATGTATCTAATTGTGTATCTTTATATATCACACTTATGAATAACACATGACAGTTAAATTTTGTGATTGTTACACGTAAGTAAGGTATGAATTGTAACGCCCCAATTTTTCAAAACATAACTAGAGACGTTACTTCATACTTAACGTGCATATTTCAATTCTTTCAAAATATTTACATGGAAAAGAATCATTTCGAAACTTAGGTTTTTTTTCATAGTCAGCGGAAGTCTTAAATAAAATAAGTTCTCAAAAAATACACAGTTCATGATAAAACTAATTAATGCAAATCCTTCCTCATGTGACCATCACCTCTACGCATCGGCCGAGCATTTTCCTGAAAATGTTATAATGATAGGGATGAGTACGACTACTCAGTGGGAGATGTACACATTTACCAAAATTATATATCACACCGATAAGACATGAAAAATTAGATCATGGAAAGAAATACTCGGCCACACAGACCACTTGCACTTGTAATTTGGTCACACAGACCACATGAACTTTTACTTTGGCCACACAGACCACATGAACTTTTTCATAGAAGATTCGATTTCGAACCTAGGGTCCGATTTCAACCCTTGCCTTTTATTTAGGATCCGATTTCGATCCCATCCTTTCATGCCTGTCATAATCACATGAAATATCGAGCACAACATATAATAAAGATAAACGGTAACATTCTCCACCTTAACCTTGACTTGATGAAAAATTATGGATATCAGATGTTTAAGTCTTGTGCGCCGGTCCTAAACATGGAATTAAATCTTAATAATTTGCACATGGAATTTCATGCATGCATCAACAATTTCAATAATTCATAAATAGACATAGATCAAAATAATCAAACAAACATATATCATACATAACACACTTATTAGCATGCAATTTTAATGGTTTCATATAGTAACAAACTTAAGTATTTTAAACACATGATCAATAATAGATCTCTAACATGAACAACATGTCATATATACCATCATAGTAAAACTTCTCATGATCAATAATTCATTTAATAGTAACATGAAAACTTTTGTTTTTCAATCTACATGACACATCATGAAACAAATTAACAAGTAAATAGAAAACGTATCCTAAAAATTTCAAAATTTTGACATGAATAACCCAATATATATTATATCCCATTAAAATTCAGCATGGTCGAAAATAACATAAAGAAAACATGAAAAATAATTTTCCTATCAAGCTCATGAACATGCTATCAAAAACTGGCAGATTACGAATAACAATTTTAAACAAATACTTAGCATGCTTGAAAAATTATACAAAACTAAATGAGTATACTAGACATACCGAGGAAGATGATCATAAATTTTCACGATGATATGGAAATAATTCTTGAAACAGTTCGCGCAGATTTTCGAAAATTTTATGGGATGCTATATTATGAGCGACTAAGGGTATTTATAAGCCTAAAAATCATTATCCAAATATCCCTAATCAAATAAGGTATCAAATAAATTTTATCCATAATTATTTTCGTCCATATATATTTTATATAGAATTTATTCTATCACTTACCATATAAGAGATTCAATCTTAGATAAATTAGGATATGGATAACCACAACTATATTTTATCCTAAAACATTTATACCACACATAAAATATCTATTTTAATCATAAAATATAATATAAAATTATCTCCTAATAACTTAATACAATAATAAATATTATATCCTTTTAGTTTAGGAAATCCAAAATAAATATTACTCTTGCCTAATAATTCTAATATTAATTCTATCTCAACAAAATAATATAATATAATCATAATATGATATAAATAAACATATTCAAAGTTCAAAATAAATTTACATAATAAAAATAATTTAATAACAAATAAGATAAATGTTTTAATTTTTATTTAAATTTCTAAGGCGCGACTTACAGAACTAAAACACTTGATAACATGCACGAATAAATATGCAGTGCATTTTACATTGAAAATTTTGAGATGTTACATGAATAGTACATAAAAATACAAACTTTTCCCAATGTCCCTTTTCTACATAGCAATCTTATGATTTCATTACTGCTGTGTATCATTAATCTAAAGTTGAGTGACATACAAGAATACATAATTTAAGGCACATAAACGTTTTTAAATTTGCATAGAATATATTTTCAATTAAATTATTACATTCTTATAAATGTCAATGACACAACTCTTGTATTAGTATTGCACATTCACTTAAGAATAATATCCACATGATTTCATTTTTCTCTCGACTATTAATCTTGAGAATACTTTCCAATGTTAATATTTTAAAAGTCTATATTTTTTAGATCAAATATATTCTGCCATCAATTGTTATAATAAGCATAAATCCGTAAACTAACAAGTAGTTTTTGAGTTTTTTGGTTGAAAAATATTATTTTTATTATTTAAAATGCATGCTTATACTGTTTGAGCTTAAAACAAATTATAATAAGCATAAATCCGTAAACTAACAAGGGTGCTTTTAAACGAAAATCAGCTTATGAAAATATGTTGCGTGTTATAAACTAGAGAGAATGTAGAGAATAAATAAAGAGAGCATAAATAAGATGTGTATTATTATGAGGGTGAAGACCTCTATTTATAGAGTACAAGATGGGCTCATGAGCTTTTAGGGTTTACATGGTCATCACAATATATGGTAAGTATATATATATAATATATTTACAACACTCCCCCTTGATTGACCATCCCTAAAAGAAACTGCTGCCTCGTTAAAACCTTGCCAGAAAAACCCATTGGGATAAAAACTGGACGAAGGAAAAAGAGTACAGCTGCTCCATCTCAATATAATCATTCTTGATCATTGAGTCGGCGCATATCGATCTTGTATAACAACTTCTTGAATGTTGGTAATGCCTTTGTAAAAGAATCTGCTAGGTTGTCACTTGAGCGAATTTGCTGGATGTTGATGCCGCCACTCTTTTGGAGATCATGTGTTGCATTGGCTCTTTTATGAATCAATCTCAATGACTCATTTTCTCATGTGTTGCATTGGATGCCTCGTTAAAAACCTTGACTAAGAAAACCCTTTGGGAAAAAACTTAGGAAGGAAAAAAGAGTACAACCATTTGACCTTCAGGGTCATTTGACATTTAGGAGTCAGTCTAATCTTCAGGATTATTTACAATTTGTTACTCCCCCTCAAGACAACAATCTTCAAGGTTAGCTTTAAGGTCTACACTAATATGTGCAACATAAGTTTAATTATCAGCATAGATAATAACATGAAATATGTCAATATATCATTACTCTCGTAAATAGACCAATATCATATTTGTCTCGAAAATAACAAAGGATGGTCAATACCATTTCAAATTCTCCAATTGCAAATAATTAAGGAACTTCTGGTCCTCATCTTTGTTATCTTCTATAGGTCTAAACGAGTCTCTATCCACTTTAAGGGATTGAATCAACCATTAGATAGGCATGTGGATGCAATACAATAAATCTCTTTAAAGACCTTTCAGGTAGGTCTACACTCCATCAGGAAGATGCTCGATCTACAGGTCGAGACAATTATTAGTTCAACCCAAGTATTTTGCTTCGAACTCCGTCTTTAGGCATGAGTTGATTTCATCAAGTACTTTTGTACATAATAATTCACATATCCTCTTCAACGAGAATTTGGAGTGATGTGTTATAATTTTGTATTCCGCGGACTTCTTATCTCTTAGCACCAATAAATCTATCACGCTTACAGGCGCTAATGAGAATCAATTGATTTATATTTTCTATGAGGAACTTCGGTTCGTTCATGGTGCATATACAACAAGTATATGAGATTTTAATCACTCCTTTTGCACTAAATAATTTGATGAACTTCGGTTCATAGTGCGTGAATCTAAATAATTAATCCAACGAGATATTTGCGGCATTCAATTTTTATATTTCATATCTCCCCCTAATGCCGACAAGGATGTGAGTTGGATATTAAAATCAACATATCAATGAATAAAATAATCCATAATGATTTGCTCTATGTAAGTCATTAGGACGGAGTATACATATAAGTATTATGCTCTTCAGGAGTTTTAATCAAACTCAAGTCATCATTTATGTACCCTTCTGTCAAGGAATTCTCGTCATTATGATTATATCATATACGGCTGTACTATTTCAGCCCTTATAATGACTTTTACAGTCTAATTGAAAACATCTTTTTGACTTACATGCTTTGAGCAAGTTAAATCCTTCAGGGATCTTCATATATATGTCACTATCTAGTGAACCATATTGATAAATATTTACTACATCCATAAGGCGCATAACAAGCCATTTGTGACATAAGTAGATTAATCAAATATAATGGCGTCTAATATGGGAGAATACATATTTAATTCCCGATCTTTGAGAGAAACATTGTATTACGAGTATTGCCCTATATCTCGCAATTTTTCATTTCTCTTTGTAACAAAGACACATTTGTATCATTCGGGGATATACTTTCCGGATTTTGGAACTACAGGTCCAAATATTTCCGGCTTTCTAGGGAATATTAATTCACCTTATATGACTTCGTTCCTTTTTGGCCAATTATTTCAATCTTGACAATCTCTTATAGATCGTCGTTGAGGATCCCCTTTTATCATTTTGAGATCTCAGTATTTTTAGACGCTTGTAGTTCTTCAGGAACTTCATTTGATTGATTAATCATTTTCGTCATTGTTTGGTTCATATGTTGTGCCCCTTTTCTTAGACACAAAGTTTCTTTTAGAACCAATTGGTCGACCATATTTTTGACGAACTTTTAATGCATTTGCTATCATTTATACTTGTCCTTCAGGGACATGAAATCTTGTTGGGGTTATTTGCAGTAAATGTATGACATTGTCACTTATTTTATTTACATACTAAAGCATCAAGAAGTTGATTCACAATCTTTTGCAAGTAAGTCTTTTGACTTCTTGTTCACATTGATTACTTCTGGAATCCAAATGTGACTAGTTTGTTCTTGTGCTTTTTGTTGGATGTAGATTTCACATTGATTACTTCAGGAATCCCAATGTGACATATGTTCCAACTAATGTTGGAAATGTTATTTCATCATAATAACTATCTTAATATGAGACGCGTTTTTATACGTACAAAACTCATTTTGAGGATGGACATGAGCAACTAAATATTTAATCTCAATCCCAAAGTCATATAATATTAAGTCATCTTCAAGAGGAACTTAGAGTTTAATAAACTCACTAGCTTTATCAAGATAAATCTGCTTGAAGGAATTGAGCTCATTGTTTTTGAACTTGCAGTCTAACAAGTTCTAGATTTCTTCTAGAAATCGAACATTCATGGAAATTAAGAGATTCTTCAGGATCTCTCTGCAGCGCCCATATGAATTTTCAATTATGTTGCGCATCAAAGTTGCTAGCATCTCCAAACTTATCATGTCAAAGCATAGAGCTCTTTTGAACTTTCGGTTCATGACATGTTTTATCTCACTTATTTTTATGAATGTGTAATACATTCAAGGTGGTAGTGTGATAACTTTTCTTTTGTTAGCTTCTGGCTAAATGCAAAATAATCACTACCTTCTTATATAATTTCAATATGGTATCCATTGTAATGAATATCCTTCAAAGTTAGTAAGTTTCTTCTAGACTTACTAGAGTAAAGGGCAAACTCAATAGTTGATTTCATATCATTTGATAAAATGACACATGCTCTTTTGAAGCCTTCAATAATTTCGATGCACTAAATTTGAAAATCTTGTAATTTATGATGCATATACTCGTATCGAGTTTTAGGGAGGACAATCAATTATATCTTTAAGCAATCCTACTGGGATGCTTCATTTCTATTGTCTCTCTCATGCCCCCTTATTGGCAAATGAACATCGATATCAAGAGTGCATTAATGTCAACAAGACATAAATAATATTTTTCATTCAAGAATAACATATATTCTTCTAGAATATAAATGATGCTACTTCAGGAGCAAAAGTTAAATAGTATATAAAAATACTATATTTGAGACATTTCTACAAACATGTGATGGTAATGTTTATATCACATTACGGTCATTCTTCAGGAATGTAATTGTGCTACTTCCATAGCAACAATTTAGTTTCATGATAAGCGAAATCAATGAATTGCAAATTTTGAGATCTACCGGATCTCACATCCATTCTTGAAAAGACATTAAGCAACAATAGGATATTGGAGATGCAATTGTCATTCAAAGAGAAGCTTTTGCTACCACTCCATATAATTAGGTAATATTTTAAATTACAATATACCTTTAGATATACATTGTTCTTTATGAACATGTAATATTCATCAAGAATATTAATTGTGCTACTTCAGGAACAACAATTAAAGTATGTTATTGTGATATATGATGAAAAGTTTTAGTTGTTCCAAGAACATGTAGAGTTAATTGTGCTACTTTAAGAGCAACAATTAGAGTTATGAACATATAACATTTGTCAAAATTAAAAGCCTGAATTGTTCTTCAAGAACATGTAGTATTCTTCAGGAATACAAATTGTGCTACTTCAGGAACAACAATTTTAATCTATATTAAACCACTTCAGGCGAAAGACTAATATTTTTTAGAAACCCAATTGCTCTTTAGGAACATATAATGTTCTTTGGGATATAAATTGTGCTACTTCGGGAGCAACAATAATAATAATTCAAGAACCAAGATTCATCCATTAATAAGACATATTATATGAATTGTTCATCAAAAGTACATAATATTTTTCAGGAATAATAATTGTGTGCTGCTTCAGGAGCACCAAATTAAGATTGTATGTATATATAGATATAAATATTATACAGTATGTAACAAAAAAAATTTGAGGTATACAGTAAATACATAGATAATATTAATAACTCTTTAAGAGTATGTAATATTCTTCAGGAATATTAACTTATGCTACTTATGGAGCAACAATTGAGTTATTTTCAATAAATTTGAATTGCTCTTTAAGAGCATATGATATTTTTCCGGAATATGGATTGTGCTACTTCAGGAGCAACAATCTAAATTCAACATTAAATAAAAAATAACAAACAAATAAATAAATAAAAGCGTAATATAAATGCTCTTCAAGAGCATGTAATATTCTTCGGGAATATTGATTGTGCTACTTCTGGAGCAACAATTTAAGAAAATTATGTTTTGGAATTGCTCTTCAAGAGCATATAATATTCTTCAAGAATATGAATTGTGCTACTTCGGGAGCAACAATTTTGAATAAATAAATATTTAAAGCGTATGTAAAAATATTAATTGTAAATGCTCTTCAAGAGCGTAATATTCTTCAAGAATATTGATTGTCTGCTTACGGAGCAACAAGTTAAATTAAAAAATATGTTTTTCAATTGCTCTTCAGGAGCATGTAATATTCTTCATGAATATTGTGTGTGCTATCGCCACACGTAATAACTTAATAAAAGAGAAAGATTACTCATTAAAAAAAAAAACATACGTACAATGAAGGAATGTATTTAATTGATAGTCATGATTATCAATGAATACGATATGTTTATCAATGTATACGATACGATATGTTTATAATCATGATTACTTGTTTATTAATTAAACAAACAACGTATGTTTACAATCATTTAAAAAAATGGGTGTCGAGGGAAGGAATTGTACCTTCGGCCGTCAATATCTTCTTTTCGAAGAAGAGCTTTCGTGCTGATAATGTGTTATAAACTAGAGAGAATGTAGAGAATAAATAAAGAGAGCAGAAATAAGATGTGTATTATTATGAGCGTGAAGACCTCTATTTATAGAGTACAAGATGGACTCATGGGCTTTTAGGGTTTACATGGTCATCACAACATATGGTAAGTATATATATATAATATATTTACAACATTGCGAACATTTATTTCATGCTTTTTTCTAGAATTAAGGTTTTTTTAGTAATACAAGCACTAACAACATTTATTTTTAGCAAAATATTTAAACAATCTGTTTGGGGAAACAGTTTAAATAAGTGCTTATAACATAAGTGTTTATGGAATATGTACTTATGTTATAAGCACTTAAATTGAATAAGTTGTTGCGTTTGAATATATTTATGTATAAATATTTAATTAGAGAAAAAAATAAAATAAAATTTGAAAAATTGTTGTTTGACATATTTGATATGAAGATCTATTTTTTATAAACTATTTTTGACTTATTTTCATAAGTTATTTATACCCGCTTACCAACTTATAAAAATAAGCAAAAACCAAACCTTTAAAGAATAATTTATTTTTATGAGCTCTCTCAATGTGCTTAATTTTTAGAATAAAGCTTCTTATTTAAGTTTTTTTTTTCCAAACACTGTTTGAATAGATAGAAGTTGTGAACTTACCGAATTGGTTCATAATTTTTTTAATTTTTATTATTGAATCAAATCAATTTGTAATAATTTATTAATTTTAGAGTTTATTTTAATAATTTAATAAACATTTAATTCTTAATGTTAATTGTGATTGTGTAAAGAATTTTTTGTGGTGTAGACTAGTTAGAAGTGATTAAATCTTAAGTGAGTGTTTGTAACAACTTATTGAAAGCTGCTTTCAGCTTTAAGCTGGTGTGAGGGTGTTTGAGATTCCCAACTTAAAGCTGATATTCTCTAAAATTAGGTCGAAAATAGAGAAGCAGCTGAAGCTGCTCCACCCCAGCTTATACCTTATGTTTTTTCCGGACTAAATTATCCTTAATAATTTTATTTAATTCCAAAAATATCCTTAACCCTAAAATTATGATATAATTTTATAATATATATGATATTTAGATTAATTTTGTATTTTATAATACTGGATTGAAATTATAAAGCTTATTATAAATATTAAATAACAATAATTTCTGAATTTTATTATTCATTATAAATAATAATTATTTAGTAACATTAAGGACAAAACATACATTTCTTTTAAAAAATAACAATAAACTACTTTTACCAGCAATATTTCAAATACCATTTTCTCTACTTTCAACAGCTTTCATCAATTATTTTCAAACATTAACTGATTTTCAAATAAACTGCTTCAGCATCTTTAAGCTAAGTTTCACCTAATCCAAACACCTTAACTATAAAAAACAACCGAGTATTTTTCATAAATAAATTGTTGCCCGAGAATTGCTCTGCAAAGAAAACTGATTTGAGGGAAATCCATCTGGCTTATTATTGATGGTGTTTTCCAGCGTCTGGCTTTTTCATCGGGGAATCTCGAACCAGGTATGTTTTTCTCCCATATTTTTGTTTTTTCTTCGCCTTTGGGGTTCGTAAAATTGGGTTTTCTAAATACTCGACGTTTAGACTGGTAATGCCGATTAAACGCTCGATCTTGTTGCTTATTATTTTGTTTTTTTGTGTGTAAACCTCGCGAATATGTTCATGCTGCTGAATTTACTTTGTGAGAATTTTTCGTCTGAGCTTAGATTGTTGAGCGAGGGATTTCGTTTCGATTGATTTATTTCTTATGCTTACTGCCTCCTGGCTTTTATATATTTGTTCGTGTTTGGTCTGAGAGATAATAATGGAAAATAGGGAATGAATGAATTGAGAACGTGGAAGGAATTGAGTATTTGTTCTATAAATCAAATTAGAGAAACTTATGTAAGAAAGGACAGTTTTGTGAAATTATGTATATGTCTGAATTATAAATGAATGGCTCGAAACTTGATCTTAACAGAAATCTTTAAACTTGTGTTGAAGGGAATGGTAGGGTCAGATGCAAGCTCCTCTTGCTTCACAGTTGTAATAGATGGTCTGTTGTATAATGCGTGCGAGTGACCATAGTCCAGGGACAATCTAAATGGAGATAGGACATTCTAGTTCTACCACGAAACTGATCTGCTGTTTAGAATAACAAGATTTTCTTTTCAGCTGTACACAGAAAAACTGTTGACTGGAGTGATCAACTGTCATGATGTCATCCTTTTCTGTTCTTAGATTATCGTGCAACCGAGGAAGATAATGCTATAACATAAATGGCTTTCTTCCTGTCACTGATCTTCAGTCTTTGGTCTTAATAGTTTTTCTACTTGATTTCAACTTCAACTCTCCAGCAATTTCCTTCATAGGAAATGTGAAAAATCTTGTGAAGGTGATCTTTGTCGATTTTCTTATCCTTGGCTTTCCGAATTTATTACTCCCTCCATCCCACTTGACTTGTCTTGTTTTCCTTTTTGGGTTGTCCCACTTACTTGTCTTGTTTCCTAAAAAAGAAAATAATTACTACACAAACTTCAACTTTTTCTTTGTGGGACCTACTTTTTTACACACAATCACCCACTCCTCTACACACAACCACCCACTCTTCTTAATTTCCGTGCCGAAAAGAAACAAGACAAGTTGGGCGGGACGGACGGAGGAGTATATGGTTACTTTCGTCATGAAACAAGCTGAGGGGTTTCTAATCTACGGTTTTGAATGTTGAAGGTGAGAGAGAGAGCTGAACTCAATATTCATTAATTGAAAATGGAGTAATATAATTACATTTCTATGCACAAGCTACGCTATATGTACAACAAGCTAGGATCTAACTAGCTAGTACCATATGCACGTGGCATGCATGTGAGATTCACTTGGGATCAATATCTATGGCTGGAGCGATCCTCTTCTGTATTTGCATGAGCTTTATTGACGGCCCTCGTGTGTTTAGTTAATGATCCGAGTGATGATCCGTAATACAAGCTTCTACATTGATTTAAAGTTCATTTTCCTGTTAATAAATAATGTACTACTGTTTCAATTTAACAAGAGAAGTCATCTGCAGATCTAAGGTTATTCTGTATGAAGCTATTACTTACTAGAATCCATTTGATCATTCGTTGAGTTAAAGTCTGAAGCAACTTTTGTCTTGAAAGTCAATATAGATGAAGTGAATTGTGCAGTCAAACTAGGTTAAATCCCTGCACTGAAGAGCATAAAACAGGCATGACTTATAGAGAATAGCTAGTTTTTGTGGTTGATTCTTCTTGTGCCACTATAATGCATGTATTCCTAATCTGTACTTTACAAAATGGATACAGAGCATAATGGTAGTTATTGCAGGATGGATGGTTCTATGGTGCTGCATCAGGATGAGAAAGAAGCTGCTAGAAGCCCTGATGACATTTTGGTTCGCCGCTTGAAGAATAGGGAGAGGCAACGTCGGTATAGAGCTCGGAAACGTCAAGAAGCTGATCAAAGAAAGGCATCAAGTGTTGATCAATCAACTCCTCTCCATTACCAGCAGATGCATACTGATTTTCTACCTGTCCCTCTGGAAGATGAGATTTCAGTCAATGGACGTGTCCCTGATTACTCGACCCGTATTCATTGTCAGAGGGATTGGAAGAAAGATGCCAGGACGGCACATATGCACAAGAAACAAGAAACATGTCCTAATAAAGCTGGCACTCTAATTTCTGCTGAAACTTCATCAAGCTTTTTGGATGATGGCCATCAAGATAACTTACTACCAAATCTGTCAAATACTCCAGTACTGGATAATAGTGCAATACAGAGATCACAACCTAGCGGTAGGCATTGGAAAGCAGAGGCAAGAAACAAGAAAAACTCCGACTCAGAAAACGCCCAAATCGTCGGTATGTCTTAGATATCATATCATTTTTAACTTGCACATCTCATTATTGCAAAAAACAGTGTACTGATTTCATGTAGTACAGATATGAGCTTTGTGGTGCTATAGTTGGCTTGAATTCTAGCATTATGATTAACTATGCTTCAGTTTTTCTGTTGCAGATGTTGGTGATGCTGATATGTGAAACCCTGCATGGCTGCATTTTTTGCTCGATTGGTTGGAAAGAGTCGGAGGCATCCAGTAACCGAAGCGCTTATAGTGTAAAAGCATTGAAGGTCAGTGCTGGAACAAAGCATTTGATACCTTTCTAGTGTGACATGTTGTAGCAGTGTTAGATCGGTGGTTTCTCCTTTATTCACATTGCTTTAGGTTATTTAACCTGCATCGTTTTCAACAGGTCCTTTGCAGGCTTATATTCATGTTAGCTGTAAAGTTTCAATTGCTAATCTACAATTCTTATATAATTTTTATCGTAATCTTGATAATTTGCTTGCTGGTTCTGTTTTCGTGGTAGTTGGAAGTCCATCTCACAATTTGTATGGTTTGTGTCACAATCATAATGATTTTGCAAATCCATAGAACTTTTCTAATTGGAAGTTGGAAAGATGTACTATTTTTCTTTTTATTCCTGCTGTGGTAAAGCATGTAAGCATGCGTTCACTTCCAATAAATCCCAAAGTTCATAGGGCTGCTCAAAGCTTGATTCGATAAAATCTCATTTTGTAAAGTTCGTTAAACAGTTGGAATTATATTTCACAGAAATATGTGGAACTTGGTGAAATAACCGTTCGCCAACATCCAATATTTCTGAATTAAGTAACAACCTGAGCAGACTTTATTCAGACAATATCAACACAGAAACAGCAAGAACAAAATCCCATGTTTTATCATACATAAAAGTCCAGCTTCAAATAATTAGTTGGGATCCACAAATACACGCACAACAAACACAGCCTTCAAACTACAACACACTCAAACTAATATTACAGTATCGAACAGACTACCGAGATTCACCAACTTTGGATATCAACGCTACCTTCAGCTGATCTTGAGTGAAAATCCGGCCCTCCATCTTCACCGTGGCTTGCTGTATCATCAGATCATTCACTACCGATACACTCGCATGATGAACATCCAGGTCTAACTCCATCAATGCCACCATCAGCTTTGCAGCCGGGTGATTCTTCTTGCTGCATTGGATGCGTATCATCGCATCCCAACCGATGATCTTCACATCCACGTCCACATCAATCTTTAAGTTGCGCTCTGGAGGAGGAGGAGGAGGAGGAGGAGGAGGAGGAGGCGCAGAATGGGACACCCCTTTGGTTGCTGACTCCTTGTTAGACTCAAGCTGTCTCCTCAAATCATCTCTAGCAAGCTCCACGTTTTGGAGCTTCGACTTGAGCTCGTTGATGTAAGCAATGGCGTCTCCAAGGAGTGAAGCTTTGTCCATCTTGGAGACGTTCGGGACAACAGCTCTGAGAGCATAGAATCTTTGGTTCAACTTCTCCCTCCTCTGCCTCTCTGCTTCCACATGATTGAGAGGCTCCTCCCTCCCGTTGGCCGGCTTCCTCCCTCGCTTCCTTGGCCGTTTCTCCGGATCAACCACCGTGCTACTCTCCACCTCCTTCACCACCGACGCCTCCAGATCCGAGTGATCGGATTCGACACCTCCACTGCACACACCGTCGGTCTTAATCACACCAGAGGTAAAAGAAAGCATCCCTTCCTCATTGCTACACCTAGAGGTTGGGGATCTTTTCTTCATTTTGTTTTTGTTACTGTTATCATTCTTCTCATTCTCCAATCCAAACAAATTCACATTGTTATGTAGAAGGCTAGCCCTAGAGGTTTCCCCAAAATTAAGAATCTCTCCAGATTCAGGCTTGAAACTAGCAGAACTTCTTGCATTACAATTACCATCGAATCCAAAGTCTGAGAATCGCAACTCTCTAGAAGCATATCCTTGATTTTGATTCTCATTCAAAGTAATCGAACTAGGGTTTTCTCTAATCGAAACAACATGATTGCTAGTAGTTGTAGTAGAAGAAGGGATTGAAATTCCCTGACCATTTGTGTTGGTGTTATTGTTGACGGAGTCCTTCACATCGAAGGCGGAGGAAGACGGTTCCGTTAGCCACATAGCGGCGGGATCGTTCTCCGGTAAGGACCACGAAATCGGGCCAGAGCCCGAACCGGGTTCGGTCCCGTTGAAATTGAATAGAGCTTTGACCTTTTTCATTAGATCTGAGCTCTGGAATATGACTTCGGTGGAACCGAGCTCGACGACGCCGTTTGACGAGGGTATGCACACCAAAGTCTGAAGCCCGAAGCCCTGCGCCTGACGGGCCCGCTCACAGTGAGATGCAGCGAGTTTATCCGACCCGGTGACCCAAACCGGGCTCGATGAGTAGAGAGCCTGACCCGGTAGCCCTTTTCCGCTGACGAAGGACTGCGTCATGGATATCAGGAAGAACCACTCGGTGTCGGTGACTTCTTCATCGACGGCGTCGTCGGCGACGGCCTGAGGGCCGGCGATGAGTGAATTGAGATCCCGGAGCACCTTCTTCCGGTGCTCCTGTTCGGCCGGAGAAGTCGCCGTTTTGCGCTTCGCTTTGTCCTCCTCGCCTTTGTAGTAGCCGTCGCCCCAGCCTAGTACGAGTGAGCCGCCGTAGTCGACGACGGAGGACTGCCAGAAAATGGCGTAGGTCCAGGTCTCCCGCCGGCGGCGTCCTCGATTAGGGAGAGGATACGCTGCTGGAGAGACTCTTGGTTGAAGAACTGTGCGGCGGCGGCGTTCTTCGAATAGTCAACGCCGGGCGGGGGAGAAGGGATGAGGGGATATGGGGTTTGTTGAGGATTGGAGGAGGCTGGCCAGAAGGAAGTGAGATCGGAGCCGGAAGACATGAAGGCATCCATGACGGCGGAGTCGCCGTCTATGGCTGCGGCGGCGCTGTTGGTACCCCAAGGGTTCATCGGCCGGTGATCAGTCATTCCATCAGGAGATTGAAGGAGTAGATGCGAGGTTATTCGTAAATAAGTTTAGTAAATCACTAGTATATTTTAGATGTGGTCGGCTAACACTATCATGGTGGGATTTGGGATTTGTGGAGGTACAGATGCGGGGAGCCAAGTGGTAGAGGAAAAGCGCGGGCCTAGACTGTGTGTGTGTGTGTGTGTGTGTGTGTGTGTGTGTGTGTTTGGGTTCTTCACATTAGCTGGAAAGTAAAAAAACAAATTGGCACGTATGATCCTCGAAGTTTGTACTGATTTTATTGAATTGATCTCATATTTTTTAGTTAATTATAGTTTTTAAATTATACTGGCACACCTTTCCGAAATGGATATCTCGTTATTTCTGGTACACTTCCTAACTTAAAAATAACTACAATCTCTCTCATACTTTACCATCTTATTTCTCATACTTTTTCTTACTTTATCATCTTCTCTCTTATTTTACCATCTTCTCTCTCTTACTTTATTATCTACTATTACTCATCT